>JAOQMS010000005.1:203061-250818 GCA_027563885.1 Erythroxylum longipes
GAGCGGAGCAAGTATAAGTACGATGTTGACAAAGAAATGACCCTCATTAAGTTTGTAGATGATGAATGGGGACCTGTAGGTTCCTTTAACTGGTTTGCGACTCATGGAACTTCTATGAGTCGCACAAACTCATTGATAAGTGGTGATAACAAAGGAGCTGCTGCAAGATTCATGGAGGATTTCTTCAATAATCCAGCCGGTGGTAAATCCTCATCCTTGAAGGTTAATGAGAATAGTAAGTGAACTTTTTCTCTTCTCTGGAATCAAATGTCTAGTGTCAACTTCGGTGTAGCTGGTTCAAATTTGTATATAATCCTACCATTTTATGTCTAGTGTCAACGCAGATTCATCTATGTGATCCAAACCCCAATTATACACACAAAAGATAGAGAAAGTATGGAAATTTCTGATGATTGTTCTATTTGAAACAGGTGACAAGTTGATGGAACTTGCTGCTTCATTTAGGTCTTTAAAAGGACAACCTGTGTCTAGGTTATGGAGTACTACAAAACGTGTCAGAAATGCAACGAGGAAAGCTAACACCGACAGGCCTCGATTTGTTTCAGCTTTCTGTCAATCAAACTGTGGTGATGTAAGTCCAAATATTCTAGGTGCATTTTGCACAGACACAGGACTTCCTTGTGATTTCAATCACAGTACCTGCAATGGGAAGAACGAACTTTGCTATGGACGGGGACCAGGGTATGCATTGTCTTGATCTCTTTTCGAAATCGAACTTGTTTAAGTAGTTTTCCTAATCAATGCTGTAATTTGTACTTAAGAGGATAAAATGCTTTGCATGTCCATTTTTCAGGTATCCTGATGAATTTGAGAGTACGAGAATAATCGGAGAGAAGCAATTCAGGAAAGCTGTTGAACTATTCAACAAAGCATCTGAGCAGCTGAAGGGAAAGGTTGGATACAAGCATGCTTATTTGGATTTCTCAAACATTGAGGTCTCGCTAAATAACAAGGTAGTGAAAACGTGTCCTGCTGCTATGGGCTTTGCTTTTGCTGCAGGGACAACTGACGGCCCTGGAGCTTTCGATTTCAAGCAAGGAGATAAGCAGGCAAGTAATGGTTCTATCGTATGTCTTATGTTTCATGAATTGGGGCTTCCTCAATTTTGTGATCATTGTCTCTGGAATCTTTGCAGGGTAATGCTTTCTGGAAATTGATTAGGAACTTCCTTAGAACACCAAACCAAGAACAAACAAATTGTCAGCAACCCAAACCTATTCTGCTTGATACTGGTGAAATGAAGCTACCATATGACTGGGCCGTGAGTATGACATTTTATAAAGTAGTAGTGATAATGCTGAAAATTTGGTTAAAAAGTTGGAGGAACACTGAGGCTTGTTCTAGGTTAAGCACAAAAAGAGTACAGTAGAGGATAAAATTAAGAGAATGAACGACAAAGTGTCGAGAAACCACTCGATGTGCTTGATGTGGTGAATTGCAGAACTTAGAACATGCTTCCCCTTCACATAATTATTTCTTTTTATCCTCAGAGATGTCTATTCAGCCTTGAACCCCAGAAAACGAATTGATGTTTTCCTAACCAGTTAATGTTCTATGCAGCCTTCAATTCTTCCAGTTCAAATCTTGCGAATCGGCCAACTTGTCATCCTTAACGTACCTGGAGGTGAAAAAAATCCTTTCCTTTTGTATGTTTTATGTATATATACTACAATCTCTTCAGAACATACACATTTTAGCAAATGGCAATCAATTAGATGTGAATAACGATACCTTGTTGCCTGCTACAGAAAGTGTTTCACTACTCCATTACAGAGGCTCACTATACAGTCTTGTTCAGTATTTCATTTTTTCCCTGGGCATTTCCAACTTATTGTGACCCTGTTTCCTGCAGAATTTACTACCATGGCTGGTAGGCGTCTCCGAGATGCTGTCAAGGCATCGCTTACTTCTGGAGGTAGCAAAGAATTCAACAACAATGCGCACATTGTCATTTCTGGACTGACTAATACCTATTCACAATATGTGACCACATTTGAGGAGTACCAAGTTCAGAGATACGAGGTCTATATAGATCATTAACTCTCATTTTCCTTTTTCAACCATTATGTGCATCTCTAATTTTCTAGCATAGCATTAGATGAAGCAGTGGCACATTCATATTCATAAATTATCATTCTATCACTGATACATCTATGGTAATGATTGTCAGGGAGCGTCCACTCTTTACGGACCTCACACACTTAGCGCCTATATTCAGGAGTTCAAGAAACTAGCTGCAGCTCTTCTCAGCGGACAACCTGTGAACGCTGGTCCGCAGCCCCCAGACCTCCTTGATAAGCAAATCAGTTTATTAGCACCTGTAGTTGTGGACGCTACTCCTCTTGGTGTCGATTTTGGAGACGTTAAAGAAGATGTGCCTTCAAATTCAACCTTCAAAAGGGGAGACGCGGTTTCTGTTACGTTCTGGTCAGCTTGTCCGAGGAATGATCTGATGGCTGAGGGCACGTTTGCACTGGTTGAGATTCTCCAAGCCAAAACGACCTGGGATTCAGCCTACGACGATGATGATTTCTGCCTGAGGTTTAAGTGGTCAAGGCCTGCAAAACTTAGCCCTCAGAGCTTTGCAACCATTGAATGGAGGATCCCTCGGTCTGCAGTTCCTGGAATATACAGAGTAAGACATTTCGGTGCTGCAAAGGCAATTACTGGATCTATCAGCCATTTTTCAGGCGCTTCCAGTGCCTTTGTTGTGGTATAGCTCTACAGAAGTTAAACACTAAACTACTTTATTGTGTTAATTTAATCATATGCCATTCTAGTCTGGATCCAGCAAAGATATGCATTTGGAATTGCGTCACAGTGTTAAGGAAATAAAATATAATCAAGGATGGAAAGATATTTGACTGCAAACAGAAGCTGAAACTGCAGATCTGTATCAGGAACTGTTAGTTGATACACACTGATCATTCTTTCATGACTATACGAGACAATGCTCTCTAACTCTCTACTTCATGTGCGTTGACCCCCGATCTGCAAGCAGACGGAGACATTGGTATTGCATTGTCTTTAGTCCTTACATAGCACAACATCAAAAAAGTTCAGATTCTTACTGTAGAAACTGTTGGATTACGATGAATTCTCAATTTCAAGGATGCACACAAGTTGTTGCTAGATAAATTAAAGACCATCTTTTGCAATACTATTATGGAGATTGCCAGATTTCTGAAACACAATAAAAAGATGCAACTTTTCATAATCAGATTCTCTGATTAAATCTAATAGAATTTGGTAACTTTAAATTGAATCTAAAAATTTGAAAAAACTCGGAACTTTCTTTCACCGATAGTTTCTGTGCAGTTTTAGTGGTGACAGAAAATTGCTGAGCTTCCGAGGGAGGTTGAGTACTGTCTGTGTCATTCTCTTCCACCATTGATGTCTGTACTTCATCTTCACTGATCATCGTTGAATTGAGAAACCCCAAAACACAAGTTTTGAGTTTGACACTGAAAGCAAATCGCAGAAGAAAGAATTTCAAGGGAAACAAGTTTAACAAATTTAGTTAGGGGTTTCGATCATTGAACTCAAACTCTCCTCCCATTCCATTCCTTCCCTCTCGCCAAAATCCAAACCAGTAGCAAATTCCGCCATCTTCCCGCGGTCGTTGTCGGAAATGGACATGCCCGAATTAAGTCCCGGATACCCGACTTGCCCCTAGTTGATCCGACTCGCCCCGATTTGCACCCGACCCGTGACCCGCTCTACTCTAGTAGCGAAGTTGGGCCCAAACTATGAAACCAAACGAAAACCTATTAGAAGCCCATTCCACCAGATCCGATCCAAGTTGGTCCAATTTGACCCGGACCAACCCGACTTGGCCCGAGCCGCACTCGACCGGAATTATTCAGCCCTGTTCGATGCCACGTGGCATGCGGCTCACTACATTCTTTTCTTCTTCTTCTATTTCTCTCCCACCGAACACACTCGCTTCATTTATATAACCTCAAAGCTCGCAAAAATCATGGCTTTCTAGGGTTTTCAATGTCTTCGTTCGTCAATTGCGTATGCAGATAGTGGAATTGATTTGTGAGGTTTAGGAGGTAGTGGTGGTGAGAGTGTTAAATGGAGGGAGCGAGCAATGGAGGGATGTTGTACCACGAAGTGCAAGAAGGGAAGTTGTGTGCGTTGCATTGCGTGAACACGGTGTTACAAGGCCCTTTCTTCTCCGAAGTCGACTTGGCGGCGCTTGCGACGGATCTCGACCACAAGGAGCGTCAGGTCATGCAGCAGTTCGGCGACTTCCTATCCTTCGAGTCTCACAATGTTTCGTTAGGCGGTGATTTTAGTATTCAGGTCACTTTATTACCACTCATCGTTTTCCTTTTTCCCTTTTTTGTTTTGAAGTTGCATTCTTCGAATTGCTTGTTGTTTGTTTGGGTTGATAAGTGATCAATTGATTAATGAAGAAAGGGAATTGATTACTGTTTTGATTGGTTAAACTGGTTTAAGTTACTTTTTGGAAGTAGGTGTATATTGTTCATGGATGAATATGATCGTAGAAGATTCTTGGTGCTTGGGGAAATGGGAGTGAATTGTTTTAGTTCTTTGCCTGCGGTATCGGGTAAAGTATTGAACTTTGGAGTTGCAAGGTATTTGCTTTACGTTGAAGTGAGCGGTTAGGGTTTTTAACTAAATGATGACTCTTGGTATCAACATTTTGTTATTTTTATTTGTTTTTTCTTTTGATAGACCAGGCATTATGAGGACTGCTCAGAGATGTACAGTACATTTGAGCTTACATTGTGTGCAGAGTCTTTTTTCAATTATGGAAGTATGAGTCGTGGCAAAGAAATGATGGAAAGCTAAATAGGACGGGCCTGTGATCCCTAATCCTTTTCTCAGTTAAATTTATTTGGGATGTTCTCATTCTTGTCCTGCATGCACCCGATGCCTAAAGCAGAGCCTTACACACTTATGTCCCTGGCTCCAAGTTCTCAAAGTGGTTGATCTTAGAGTGCTAGCGTGTAGTGAGAACGCCTTCTATTTCTTAGCCTTCCAAAGGCTCTCAAATTCTAGTCATGTTTATAGAAAGGGGGATCATTTTTCCAGTATTTTAATTGGTGATCAGCTTGTTATGCTTCTTGATGGACATTAAACCTTAACTTCGAATTTGTGACAGTCTTATGATAGACAGAGAGTGATTTGTCCATATGAGGAAAATGGTATTTTATGCATTTTTGCCAACATAGCACATGGGCACAAGTTACTATTGGTGTTGATTATTCCTTTTCTGCTTTTTGGAGCATTTTAAAGGACAAACGTAACAGAATTGTCTACCTTGGGTTTGTATTGGACCCTTTTGCATTTAGATCCTAAGTAAAATGTTCATGAAGTTTGCTTTGAAGATGGTAATGATGCGATCAGGAATGGAAGTTTGGTTTGTTGTTATCCTATCCCCCATTCACTATGTTATGTTGGGTTTTCATTTTTACTTTCCATAAACGTGTCATAATTCTTAATACTAACTTTTATGGTGGACAGACCTTTTAGATTAACTGGAACATTCCTTTTAAATCATAAGTGTATGTTGCATTGGCACTACCTGATGGGATTATCTGGATATCTTAATCGATGCTAGCTTTGTTAGGTGGTTTGCTTAACCATTTTTTTCCCCACTATTATAGATATGAAAGCCAACCTATCTGATTTGTTATTTTGTATGGTCTCCGTAGCTGCCACTTCCATATATAGTTAGCCAGGGTAGGAATTAAGTAGGTTAGATAAATGCAAATTACCATTTAGAGGAGGACCGCATAAGGTAACTTTGAACCACCTAATTTAAGTGGTCCAACTTGTTTATGAGCAAACAGACAAGTCAGTTGGTTTTCGTTTATTTGGAATACGAAGGTAGCTCCATAGTAGCTAGTTGTAAGACCCAGAAAGAAGTTTTTGTTGGCCTCTTATTAATGTGGGATGCTAACAACTCATTTACTGTATTAATTGGATATAGAGATTTCATAATTTAATTATTAAAATTATGGGTGAAAAGGAGGGTTAAACATGGAAACATTTCAATACTTACCAAAACCACGAGTGCTATAAGAGGCATGAATCTCTTTTTCCCTCAGAGAATTAATTGCAACAACTAGGGCTAATTTACATGGACATACTCTTTATCATTAGACTTGTAATTATTCAATGCATTACACTTGAGAAAGGGACCATGTTTTCCCATTATTTGCAAGAAACAGATGGTCTGAAGCTTAAAGATCCCACACTTTGTTTCCTTTTTCCTTCTAGTTATACAAGGAATGCTATGACTCGGTACCAATAGTGTGACCATTACGTGGTGTGACATTATAGAGCGACATGTTCCGTGGCTTTGATCCATGGCAACTTTCCTTGAAGCACTTTATGTAAACAAAGCATCATGTAAACAAAATTGGATTTGAAAATCTTATTCTCTTGTTTCACTATTTTTAATTTCATTGTCGAAATTAACTAGGTGAGGGCTTCCAAGATAAAGTGATAAATGAATGCAAATTAATGTTGTAAAAGCTACTTGCAGTAATTCTAGATATTGTTAGTTAAATTGGGATCTATTTGGTTGGAGCTAATGAAGTCTTTCAAAGTTGATGTTGTGAGAAAATAATTCCTTCAGGTTTTGCAAAAGGCTTTAGAAGTGTGGGATTTGCAAATCATTCCTTTCAACAGTCCAGTGGCTGAGTCTGCACATGTTGACCCTGATCTGGAGAATGCTTTTATTTGTCACTTGCATGACCATTGGTTCTGTATCCGAAAAGTGAATGGGGAATGGTACAATTTTGACAGTTTTTATGTGGCCCCGCAAAATCTTTCGAAGTTCTATTTGGCAGCTTATCTCGACTCTCTGAGGGGCTCTGGCTGGAGCATTTTCCTCGTGAGAGGGAACTTCCCAAAAGAGTTTCCCATTTTATCATCTGAAGCTTCTAATGGCTATGGACAATGGCTGTCTCCAGAAGATGCTGAGAGGATCACAAAAGCCTGCAACTCAATGACTGCTCTTCAAAACGGTGGTTCTGCTCAGCAGGATTCTGTTGCATATCAGGAAGCTCTCTCAGAAATAGAAGACCGGGATTTGCAAGCTGCAATAGCTGCCAGTAAAGAGGGTTCTTTCCCACCAGTGGCTACTGCTGAACATAATACTCCTTCAACAGCCTGTAACTCAATGCCCGTTCTTGATGGTTCTACTGAGCAGGATTCTGTTAAATACCAAGAAGTTTCTTCAGACATAGAAGATCAGGATTTGAGAGCTGCAATAGCTGTCAGCAAAGAGGGTTTTTCCCTGCCAGAGGCTGCAGCTGAACCTGATGCTCCTTCAAAAGCCTGCAACTCAATGACTGCTCTTGACAAAGATGGTTCTACTCAGCAGGATTCTGTTTCATATAAAGAAGTTCTTCCAGACACGGAAGATCAGGATTTGAAAACTGCAATGGCTACCAGCAAAGAGTGTTCTTCCCCATCAGAGGCTGCTACTGAATCTACTCCCCCTTCAAAAGGCGGAGTTACCTTAAGAAAAAACTGAATACAAAGACATAAATTTAAATTCATATTTTCAAGTGACAATGGTTCATTGCAGGTAGGATGTCTTGAGCATACTTCTGAGGTTGTTCAACCCTGCGACAATGTACATTCATTATACATTTTGTTTTAAGTTAGTTAATTTTTTTCTAAATGATAAACTAATACAGTTATACGGATATGTCTTGTTTAAGATAACATCAGCATTTCTTCCAGGTACTCTGTCAATTGATGTATCTAAGGAAGTACTGAACTCTTGCTTAAGTTAAATGTTCGGAACCAATTTGTTATTTATGCTTGCCGGGAGGGTATCAGGGAAGTTGAGGTTAAAATCATAGATTGATTGTCAGTCTTGTGCAAATACTTGAAATGTGTTGCTGATCTACATTGGGAACACACTAGATTTGTTATTCCCACTCGAGATTTTGCGGCATTTGTACGTGCAGTTTGACATTGTGTTAAAAGAGTTCGAAACTGGATTCTCAAAAAGCAGAAACTGAGCTGATTGATTTGTATAGTTTCCTCACCTTCAGGAACTTGTCTTTGCAAAGGTGATACAATTTTTTCCATGACAGAGTTTGCTTCCTGCTACCTAATCCCTTTCAATTTCCTTCTTTTCTTTTTACTGTTCTCTTTCTTATATCCTTATCTTTTACTACAGAAATCTATACGAGTTTCTCACTTAAAACTAGCTGGAGTTCAGGTAAAATTTGAGATTCTTTAATAGGGTTCCATATCAATTAGTTTCCAAGCTACTTGCAAAATGCAGTGGAGTTCGATTGCTTACATAGGAGGATAGGACTACCTTCTTTACTTGCTCATCAGCCAAATTTAGGAGCTAACAAGCACAACAGCAGATATCCTGAATTTATTTATGTAATTGCTTTCTAACAAAAAAGAAAATCTTATAAAGAGAGGAAAACTAGATTTGAGCAGGAAGCTTGAACTGGTAGTAGATCTAATCCTGGCCGCTTCCGAAACCGTCACGAGTATCATGTTGCCATCCAAAACCCTGTGCATCATGATCCATATCATCTGAATAATATCTAGCTCGCCTGGATTGCGACGGGTGAGGGAAGGGAGGCGGTGGTGGTGCTGCTGCTGCTGCTGGTGGATGTGAAAAAGGCTGTGGTGCTAATATAGCTTTGCCATCCCTGAGATCCCCTCGGTTGCCACCGTGCATGACTTCCATAACCTTGTTGCCAGAGGATGTGTGAGGAGGAATCATTGGTTGAACTCCTGGATTCCTTCCATAATCTCCTTGATAAAATGCAACATTTCCTTGATAATCTGTCAAGTTACCAAACCCATCTGGACCTCCTGGTGTTGGTCCACTTTTCCATGGCTGAGGATAATTTGGCATAAAATTTGCACCTGGTGCTGGACCGGGTGGAAATCCTAATAAAGACCCCTGTTCTGGTCCAATTTCCTGACCTGAATCTGGCCTAGCCATTGTGCCCATATCATAGGGAGCGGCACCGTAGAACGGCTGAGCTCCTTCAGGTTGAAAAGGAGGAACAGGGAATTGAGGAGTCATCAAAGGATTAGAAGTCATAGGCAAAATAAAGTTGGGCGGTTGCATAGCTTGCATCGGAGGGT
Organism: Erythroxylum longipes; assembly: GCA_027563885.1. Taxonomy (NCBI): domain Eukaryota; kingdom Viridiplantae; phylum Streptophyta; class Magnoliopsida; order Malpighiales; family Erythroxylaceae; genus Erythroxylum; species Erythroxylum longipes. The sequence continues at coordinate 212,200 of JAOQMS010000005.1, forward strand.
ATTCAGGTATTGAGGACTCCGACAAAACTCCCCGTTGCTTGTCTGAAAACTGGGTAGATTCTGCTTGCAGGGGAATCTGTTGAAAATTATTTGGGAGGCCTGTGTTGTCCATGCCTATGGGGCGAGCAACGTCACCATAGGGCTCTGAGTGATAGTTTTGGGACTGCCCAAACAATGTTGGCTTTGGTTGCATCATTGGTCTCGGAACTGACGGTTCTCTTGACTGCTGCCAACGAGCTTTGTGTTCAGCATCAAGAAGCTGAGGATTTGAACCAGGAGAAACCACTGGCCTTGGGGTTGCTCGAACTGTGGAATCTGAAGGAGTTGATTGTCTCATACTTTGAACCTCTGATTCCATACCCTCCTCTTTCTCGGCATTCGGATGGAGAAGGTCAGCATGAGACTCATGAATATGAGTTTCAAATTCACTCCTCTTCAGGAAAGACTTGAGACAATGAGGAGCTGCACAGATGAAGATCCCCTCCATCATTTTGATTGTCTGAATCTTCTGTACACGTTCATCACAACTGTGTTTCAAGAATGATTAATGGCAATTAATTTAGCATTTCTTAATCAAACATAAATGCCAGAGTAGTCAATTGCACAACAAACCATTAGAGTAACAATATTCTGAACTCCCAACTCAGTAATAACAATATTCCTAAAACTTCACAGAACAGATTCACACAAAAGTACACAGAAGTAATCGTCTCATATGGGTTAGATGTGTGCTTACAGATAGCAGATTGAGTCAGTTCTTGCACAATCCAGACAGTAGGCATGCTCACAAGGGCTCTGCATCAGATCACCATATCAACAAAAGAAAAAGGTAAAAAAAAAAAGAGTACGAGTCTAAAATCGGCAACCGATTCCCTTAAACAAGTATGCCGGAACAATGTACGGGAATAGAATAGAATGAAGTTTATACACATCCCACACCCAAAGAAGCCTATGTACTTGCATAATTCACACTCCATGGCAACTACCAAAAGCTACTATTCAACAAGCAATAACAGATCACATTGCATCGATTCCGAGTCAAAGATCAGGAAAGAGTCACATTAACAAACGTTTCACACTTAAGTGTAAACAATAGGGTTAGCTTTTCTAAGAATTCTGCAAGAATTTCAAGAAGAAACTTCAATCACAATAACCAACAATAAACTATAACAGGTTTTGTTAGAAGCACTTGCTTTATAGTCCAGAAGATCGAGTTTGACATAATCAAAACATTAACAAGTACCAACACCATGAATTCCCCAAAAGTTTCCCTCTTGTGCTCTGCTTAGTTCAAAATCTCCAAATTACTGATACACAAACCCTAGTTCAAGGGATTAAATTCCATTTAATTTTAAGATATAAACAAAAATAAACACCCCATTTCCCCTAAATTCCTCCACGTGGTTCAAAAATTCCAAATTCTGATTAATAACTCAAAGAACAACATGTTTAAAACAAGAACATACCAATCGTCCATAAATAGCGATTGGAAAATCACAACGAACGCAGAAGTGAACCCTCTCGCCAAGTTGCCGACGGGACCGCCTTCCCACAGTCTTAATCGTAGTTGCAGTAGTAACGGGTCCAATGCCCTTGGCCACCGGCAGGTCGGCGAGCACAAGGTGGCCTGGGCACGCCACCGTCACGGTCTCCGATGGCGATGGCTTTGTTCCTCCTACTACTACTCCTCCGCCGCCTCCGCCGCTCTCCGATGACGGCTTTATCAGCCTAATTTGAAGCGCCGCCTTCGACATCGCACTCTAACCTTTAGCAAAACTTCGTCATCAATTCAACGTTTTAAACGGCAAATTATGAACAAAAAGGATTAAATTAAAACAGGGGATAGTTAGGGTACCGATATTCCGGTATTCGGGTCCTCCCGACGGAGCCTGTTGGATCGAATATGTTAGAAACACCGCGAACTGACGGCGTTAGTGGTGATAGTTCTGGAGAGAGGACGTCGGGGCTTTTTCTTACTTTATAAACACGGAGGTCGTTCAGAAGACGGCCTTTTCCGTTAGCTTAACCGCTTCAATTTTAAAAATGATTTTCGTACTTATTTATTAGTTATTAATATTACCTATTTATTTAGTTATTAGTTTTATTATTTATTTCATTTTTTCATTTTTCTTGTCTTAAATAGGCTCTATAGATAAATTATATTAATCTGATCTTTGTTAATAACTGAAAATTAAATCAGTAAGTTAAGAAGTTTAGAATTTTCAATCAACATTAGACTGTCATAACATCGACTAAAGATTCATCATCACACTCAGTCTGAATTTCACACTAATACAAGAGTCTGATAGTACACAGCCTTATCCCTATAAAATAGAAAAGTTGCTTCCAATAAACTCACATGCAAATGTGACAATAAAAATGTAGTATATTAATAATACAATAAAACTACAAATAAGCGATGTAGGTTAAAAAGAACAAATAAATAGAGCTAAAATAAATAAATAAAATAAATATAGCAAATAAACACTATAAATGTAATAAATATAAGTAAATACAAAAATACAAAAAAATATTTAAAAAATATAATTAATAAATAAATAAAAGCATTAACTAAAGATTAAATAAAATTAAAGAATTTAAAACATAATTGTAAAATATTATTATTATTTGTTTAAAAAATTAAACTTAATTGAAAAAGAAAAGATAAAATTAATTAAATAATTTTAGTTTATAAAAATTTATTAATTTATAAAATTGATTAATTAATTAATAAACTGATTAATTTTTATTAACTCAAACCCAAAAGTTAAGAAAATAAAAAAATTAAATGATTTAAGATTTTTTTCAATTAAATCGATTCAAAATTAAATAACCCGAGTCAGAAATATGGTTAATCCGGCTCACCCCATTGAGCACAGGACGGAGCGAGCTGATCCCAAGCCTAAATGCCATCTCTACATAGAAGCCATCGAGCCGATAAACACAAGCGAGATCCAGTACAGTACAGGTACCAGTTAAACCACTGAAAAACAATGTCAATTTTGTTATAATTGTCGGGTCTCGAACTGGGCCCATTCTGAACAACTGAGTCCAAAGCTTGATCAACCTGACCTGACTGGTTGACCTCGTGCTGACATCGAAGCCATCGAGCCAATAAACAAGAGCGAGCGTCCAGTACAGTACAGGCTCCAGTTAAACCACTGCTCCTGCTTTTCAACGGCCAAGGTTCACATAAGAAGTATCGACACGCACACACGTAAGAATCAGCAAACAACCAACACACCACCTTTTCTTGACGATCATTACGATGCGTTCTCTCGCTGCTTAATAACTCCTCAACCTCTCTTTCCTTCCCTTACACTAGATCACCACCTCGGTTCTCTCTCCATAAGCTTCCGGTGAGCTACGATCACTCTGTATGTGCGTGTGTGTGTTTCCGGTAAGTTCTCCGAGGCTCATTGTACGAGAAAGTGATTTCAAGCTTCTTCTGTTATGCTGTTTCTTATAGAAACTTTGTTCATTTTACTTGTAGTGTAGTAGTAGGAGATTTTTGGAAAGGAAGAGTGCTCTTATGTTAATAGATAGACGGAGTGACTGAACTTCGTTACTTGTTTGTGCCTTTGTTCTACATTGCTTCGGAGTTCGGACTAAGAAAAGAGTTTGAAGCTAAATTTTGTTTTTCTCTTTTTTTTTTGGTGTTTTGGAGATCTGATTTGCTGATTTGAGCGAGGAATTGGAGGAAGTTGACTTAGAGTTCGGAGAATGGCTTCTACGTCGCATTCTCCGTTCGCGCTCGCTAGAACTACCGCGTCGGATCTTCTCTGGAGCTGCAATCCCGGAATTGCCGGTGTACCTTTGCGGAACCTCGGAAGAGCGCGATTCAGCTTCCAGAATAGGAATTTCACGGTGGCTGCGAGGATTAGGAAGGTGAAGAAGCACGAGTATCCGTGGCCTGACGATCCGGATCCGAATGTGAAAGGTGGAGTCCTCACTCACCTCTCGCATTTCAAGCCTGTTAAAGAGAAGCCGAAGCCTGTTACTTTGGACTTCGAGAAGCCGCTGGTTGGACTTGAAAAGAAGATCATAGATGTAAATGACTTCTGCGGGTGTGTTATTTCGAGTGCATAGCCAAGAGTTTGTGTACTTTTTACTTACAGTTTTATTTTTCAATTTTAGGTGAGGAAGATGGCAAATGATACTGGCTTGGACTTCAGCGATCAGATTGTATCATTGGAAAACAAATATCAACAGGTTTGGTGAATGTGAGAGTCGACAATGAGAGCCACAAAATTTTATGCTTTAATTAGTCTTACTTCTTTATTAAATCCTGAAAATCATTATTACAGTTTATTAGAAGAATATCGTGGTCTTGAGTTATTTAAATTGTCAAGTACCTTGAAGAAATGATAAATATTAGTTTCCTTTGATACCACGTCTCTCATTGTTTCAGTTTCATATTGAAGCTTCATGAACCTACTTTGGTCAGTATTTTCCGTGGATGCCTGATATTTATATTTCTAGTTGATTGATTAGAAAGCCAAATTAAGTGAAGAAAATGTAACTGATATAGCAGAGACCTTTTTGGATAGTAGCTGGCTCAATGTCTGTATCTTGTTTCTGTTTGTCATTATTTCAGTTTTGTACACTTGGAAAACTATATGTCTAGGTTGAGAAATTGTATTTGTTAGCAAAAGAAGAAGGCTAGGAGTAAGTAACGAGTAATACTTGCTCTTGTTATGTTCCTCATAGGCTTAAAACCTTTTCTCCCTTTGCGTGTATCTTTAAATTCTAGGATCAACTTCTTTATTTTCTGGAACAAATTACACTTGTAGGACTTATTTCTTTACTTTTGGAGAATTTTACATTATATCGGCTTAAGGTCTTAAAAATATTATCATTTATGGATACTATCTTTCCATTTCAGGCTTTGAAGGACTTATACATTAAGGTCTTAAAAATATTATCTTTTATGGATACTATCTTTCCATTTCAGGCTTTGAAGGACTTATACACCCATCTGACTCCTATACAACGTGTCAATATTGCAAGACATCCTAATAGGCCTACTTTCCTTGATCACGTTTTCAGCATTACTGAGAAGGTTTTAGTACTTACAATCTCTTAGCTTCGGAATCTTCAATAACTATATTTATCATTTAAATGACATACAGTTAAGGGAGGTGTGAGGTAGAGATTGTTGAATACTTGGAACTTGTCCGAGTGAGTGCTTTTCTATTCTGCTCTGTCCAGTTTGTAGAGCTTCATGGAGACCGAGCTGGATATGATGATCCGGCTATTGTCACTGGTATAGGAACAATAGATGGTAGAAGGTACATGTTCATGGGTCACCAGAAGGGTAGAAACACAAAGGAGAATATTATGCGCAACTTTGGGATGCCTACTCCTCATGGGTATGTACAATTACTTGTACACGTTCCAGTTTTGTTTCTAAAGGAGAAAAATTTTCTGTTTAGGCTAATATGCTTTCTTCCTGGACGGTAGAAAACTGACAATCTGATGTAACTGACTAAACTTTACCTGCACACAGATACCGCAAAGCTTTGCGCATGATGTATTATGCTGATCATCACGGCTTCCCTATAGTTACATTTATTGATACGCCTGGGGCTTTTGCAGACCTTAAATCTGAGGAACTGGGCCAAGTGAGTAGAAATTTCACTTTGTGCATTTTGTTAATTTCATTACAGGAGGGTTTATCTATGCCATTTTCTACTTTGTGCAGGGTGAAGCAATTGCTCATAATTTGAGGACCATGTTTGGTCTAAAGGTACCAATTATATCTATTGTCATCGGAGAAGGTGGCTCTGGTGGTGCTTTGGCCATTGGCTGTGCTAATAAATTGTTGATGCTTGAAAATGCAGTTTTCTATGTTGCCAGGTAATTCTAGGTATCTTGGTTAATATTTTTGTTCAAGTATTAATGTTACTGAAAGTTTACTATTCAGAATTTTCCAGTCTTATCCTTGCGGAATTATCTGCTTTGAGAATCATCAAGATCATTAATATTACCCAAGAAAAACAAAGGCTCTGTGTCGTGTTTTTATAATGGTCTTTCCAGCTCTGAATATTGGTTAATGAAATCTTAGAACTTGTCAAGAGGCATGCATTTTGTATATATGATCTCACTTTCAACTAGCTGGAAGTTGATTATTCATATAACTGCACGATTTCTACTTCATTTTGCTCCTAAATGTATCTCGAAGTTGCTGGAGCATTTGGCCAAGTACCCATTTATTGGAAAGATGACCACTATCAACTTTGGCATAATACTCTAATTGTCCTGTCGTCCAAATGATATCATAATTTCCAATATAGGGAGGATGTGTGTAGAACTATCTTTGTCTTTGACACTTTACCTTTGCAAGTCAGACTATTGCCTGATTCACTCTCAACTTTTCTTCTTAACAAAGTCATAGTTTTCCCTTCTTCTTCATGATGCATATATTATCTATTATTTATGGATGATATCTATGTTTACTGATCTATTTTCATCTTTTGACTCCTTGTATGATATAGTCCAGAAGCATGTGCTGCAATCCTATGGAAAAGTGCTAAAGCTGCTCCAAAGGTTTCTTTAATCTCTCCTGTTTTGATTTGTCAGTTCATAGACTATCAACATTGTAGAGAATTTTTTTTTTTAATACACACAGGCAGCTGAGAAGCTGAAGATAACAGCTGCAGAGTTGTGCAAGTTGCAAATTGCAGATGGTGTTATCCCTGTAATTATCTCCTCCATTTTGATAGCTTCGTTTCTCCTTTGTGCACTTTTATATTATTGTTTCAATGTTGATTTGATATATTGCAACTCGTGATAGGGTTATAGGTTGCATAACTTTTTAACAGTAATAGCCTATGAATGTATTTACACCAGGAAAATAGGGGAAACCATTAGTTCAAATTTCTGTCACTGGGACTGCTTTTCTTCTTTTCCAACATAGTTAGTTTTCCCTTGACAAGCAACCGCTGTTTTGATCTATGTTTACAGTTTCATGTTAGTGTGAGCTCTGAAAAAGTTTTCTATTTCTTTTTCTCAAATTTGACAGGAACCACTTGGTGGCGCACATGCAGATCCGTCATGGACCTCCCAACAGATCAAGAATGCTATCAATGAATCCATGGATGTGTGTGTCTTTCTTATTGATTCTGTGTTAAAAGTCTTGACAGTTTCAATGTATTAATAATTTGGATTGGGTACTTACAGGAGCTTGTGAAGATGGACACCGAAGAATTATTAAAGCACCGCATGCTCAAGTTCCGTAAAATTGGTGGTTTCCAAGAAGGAATTCCAATTGATCCTAAGAGAAAGATTAATATGAAAAAGAAAGAAGATCCTGTTGCAGGAAAAATACCAGTTGCAGAGCTGGAGGAACAGGTTGAAAAACTGAAACTGCAAATCTCCAAGGCTAAGGAATCATCTGTCAAGTCTACAGAGTTGGCTTTAGATGAGATGATCGCAAAACTGAAAACAGAAGTTGATATTGAATTTGAGGAGGCTCTTAAAGCCATGGGCTGGAAGGATAGGGTTTCAACTCTGCAGCAAGAATTCTTGAAATCCGAATCAAAGGGCCAACTTACGCATCCCATTTTAATGGACAAGATTGAAAAGCTAAAAGATGAAATAATTCAAGGTTTGTCAGCAGCTCCTAACTATGCAAGCCTGAAGCATAAGCTTGATATGTTGAAGGATTTCTCTAAAGCCAAGAGCATCTCAGAGCAGAGCTGTAAAGGGGAAGCATTGAAGCACAAAATTAATAAGAAAATGAAAGAAGTCATAGACAGACCTGATATGAAGGAGAAGATCGAAGCACTAAAGGCTGAAGTTGAAAAGTTAAGGGCTTCCAACGATGGAGATTTAGATCAAGAGGCTAAGGAGATCATTCTCAAGTTAAAGAAAGAGATAGATTTGGAACTCGCAAATTATCTTAAGACCATGGATTTGGATGTTGAGGTTGTGAGACATACAAAAGATTTCGACAAGCCAGCTTCTCGTCCTGAGTTAAAGGATAAGCTGGAAATGTTGAAGGGAGAAACTTTCGAGAAAATTGAACATGTAATCAACTCATCAGATTTGAAAAACATGATCCAGCTACTAAAATTAGAGGCAGCAAAAGCAGGGAAGATGCCTGATGCAGCAACAAAAAATAAATTCGAGGCTTTGGAACAACAAATAAAGCAGAGGCTTTTAGCTGCTATGAACTCCTCAGAGTTGAAGGCAAAGCACGAGCAGTTGGAGTCGGAGATTGCAGAAGCCATAGAAGATCTGGATAAAAGTTTGGAAAATGGTAACTGTAACCAGCATGATGAATCCAGAGTAGAAATTAATGTGGGTGCAAACAGTGGCTTTGCTTAGAGTAAGCTCCTTTTTCTGTTCTACCTTGCTCGTTTTGCACGTAAATTATACATACAACTGAGTCTAGCTCGTTTTCACGTAAATTATACATAAAAGTCTTGCTCGTTTCGCACGTAAATTCATTGTTTTGTTACTCTTCCTACACTAAGTCTCACTGCATATATTTTTGGAATTAGCAGGACCTCTTCTAAAATTTTGCCAATAGTTGATACTTGATAGAGATACAAACTGATGGTCAGCTTTCAGGTTTCTCGACAACATCACCGCTTTCTAAAGCCGTTCCAGGTGATGCATGCTCCAGTCTTGGCTATCACTCTGTTTTCCAAAATTGCATTTTCTCGCTGTTACCTCTCCCTAAACGATCAAGGTTTTTAGCTTCTGGATGAAGTAGCGTTTAACATATTTTGCCAGCTGAAACATATTAGTTTCTGGATGAAGGTAAAGCATATTCCTTCTATTTAAACTTGGTGTTAGGATATGTTTCTCTATTTGTATAAATTATGGCGCTGAAGCTAAGAACTTGCTTACAAGTTTCAGGAATAAAGCACTTGGGTTCTAGTTTTGTATGTAGTGTTCGGGTTGGTGGGTGTTTCCAGTTGATTCGTGACAATAATGTGGTTACAGTTGTTTGTTATATTACTATATAGTTCCATTGATGACATAATTTCACGAATGCTGCATATTCATTATCAAGCCTCAAAAAGAAGCATCTTGGGAGCTCTTGTGCACGTGATTCGGGTTCCTCACTTGATTCTGAGTTGATTTTTTGTCTAGTAGTTTTGTGATTTGAGCTTGTCATGTGATTTTGAGTCATTATAGATGATAATGGGTCAGGTTGGATATGGGTTACTGTTTTTTCTTTAGTCCGAGTTTGGTCCTTGCTCGATTATATTGAGTTCGGTTCGATGATATCGAGTTTGAACAGTCTGAAATGATATCAATTTGATTAATTATTTTTCTAAATACATGTGATTCAGGTTTACTCGCTTGAATTAGACGTCTTGAAATTTAAGTTGGGTTGGGAATGAAGTCGATCCAAAAGATTTAAGCCTTATGAAGAATTACTCATTCTCAACCTTATATGATATTGTTAGATGTTGTTTCTTTTTGATGTGGGATTTATTATCCCAATACTTTCCCTCAATTGCATCGTCTTTTTGGGTTTGTCAAGTGAACTATTTGGGGTTTTAGGGCTTTAGGATCTTTGTTGGGTCATTGACCCTTATTGGCTCTAATACCATCTTGAAATTTAAGTTAAGTTGAGAATGAGGTCGATTCAATTATTCAAAAGACTTAAGCCTTATAAAGGATTACTCATTCTCAACTTAATATGATATTGTTAGATGTTATTTCTTTTCGATGTGAGATTTATTATCCCAATAAGACCTGACTTGAATGTTTGATCATACTTGGTCAATTAATTTTAAAGAAATACCTAAATTATAAATTATAGTGTAAATTTAGTAATTTACCCAATGGGTAATTATGGTTTTATCATTTATAAAGAAAAAAGTCATTCTCGGGTAAATTCACAAATAACAATCACATGAAAATCTCAAGTCTCGACATATATTTGTCAAATGGTACTAAATCACTTGATTCTTTTACTATGCTTCTACTCTATTTTATAAAAAATCATTCATTTAGGCTCTGTTTGGCAAACAGCAGATTGTATTGGTTATTAGTTGATTCTATCAGCGAGTAGCTGATAGCTGATTATATTAGCTAATTTAACTAGTGGATAACATCAGCTGTTTATTAAAGATGTTTAGTAAAATTAGCTATTTAGTATTAGCTGTTGATATGTAAAAAGATTTATGAGAGCATAGTTTTTTAAAAAATTATAAGGGCATGAATATTATATTTCGTTGAATATTCTTATAAGAACTTAGATTTTGGATATTTAGTTTTACAAAATTAAGTTTATAACTTTAATAATAATAATAATTTAACGTTAAATTTTCTATTAATATGAATGATATAACAATCTATATCATATTAGTATTTTTATATAATATATACAAATTTTATTATTTAATAAATTAAAAATAACCTATAAGGACATGACTTAAAAAAATTATAAGGTCACAATTAAATATTTAATTTTATAAAAATTAAAATTTTAACAATAACAAAAAAATTAAAACAAAAATTAAATTTTACAAAAAATTTACAAATTTTTGGTGCATAATGCATAAGCATAACATAGTTTAAATCATGCATCAATTACGCCACAGTATCATGTATGGCACTGTAGCCTAATTAATAATAATTCAATTATGCCACACTATAGCGCAATTAATTAATTGTAATTAGGTATAAATTGACTTGTAAAAATTAATTAATGTATAGTTTTGTTTATTTACGAGGGTATAATTGATTTTTCACTTACATATATTTAGCTAAAAATGAAAATGCTACTAAAAACGTTGCTATTATGAAGCTTTTCTAAATTCAATTGTTTGAGATAAATCCGCTAATTATTCATCTTCTTACCAAATAAAAATTTCAGTTGTTTGAAATGATAAAACAACTGAAAATTTTGAATCAACTACAAAGTAGGTGATGATTGTTCACCGAACACAGCCTTAAAGGAGATAAAGGAGAATAAGGTTATAGGAACAAGGGGAAGAGGTAATAAGAACAGAGTATTTAAGCATGTTAGTGGATTGAGCCAGGCCTGTCAGGTCCAGGCTGGCCTCAACCCGTGGGTCAATCCACTGATTGGTTGTCGGATTTGTGATCTGCCCGTGACCTAATCTCAATCCGTCTATATTTTTTAATTAAAATATATAAAACGGTCAAATCATGAGCTGATTATGATCTATCTGAGCAAGGTCAAAAGTAAGTCAAGCCAAATCAGGCTGGGCTAAAATTACCATCAGTAAAAATATCGGCTTGTCCAGCTCCAATTGCCTTATTATGGCAGAAAGGAGAGGAAGAAATAAACTGAAAAGGTCCGTTTAAAGTAGACGGAGTTGTCATCGTCATCCCTAATTGTAACATTATATTCGTACATATGTATTAAATGTCTTGACTACTTAACAAAGAAGTTAACAACCGTAACTTTCTTATAAAAGTCACATAAACGACAAAGCAAGGAGTTTATATTATTCAATCTTTTGAAAATTGTCAGTAAATTAGACCGATAAAATTAGAATTTTAAGATTTAAAAATTTTGATCGGTTAAAAATTAAATAAAAATTAAAATTTTAAAATATAATTAAAGAAAAATGTATTTATTAAAAATTTTAAATTTTAATTAAAATTATTAAATAAAATTAATTAGATTTTTTAGTTTATAAAAATTAATTAGTTTACAGAAAGTGACAAATTAAAAAAGGATTAACAAAAAGGGTAGTTTTCTAAATTCTAACGGTTTGAGATAAATCCACTAATTATTCACCTTCTTATCAAACAAAAATTTTAGCAGTTTGTGAGCTAAAAAGTACGTGATACTTGTTCACCAAACGCAGCCTTAAAGGAGAACAAGGAGAATAGGGTAATACGAACAAGGGGAAGAGGGTAACAAGAGCATAGTATTGGCTTGTCCAATTGCCTTATTATGGCAGAAAGGAGAGGAAGAAATAAATTGAAAAGGTCCGTTTGAAGTAGGGAATCAGACCCTCTGTATTCACTATAGTGTTTCTATTCTGTTCCACTCGATCTCAACCATACAAATGTGTAGGATCCATATGAGACTCATATAGATTCCACACATTTATATGATTGAAATCGCATGGAACAAAATAGGTACACTATAGTAAATATAAAGGATCTCGAGTATTGAAGTAGACGGAGTTGTCATCCTTATCCTTAATTATAACATTATATTCGTACATATGAATTAAATGTCTTGACTACTTAACAAAGAAGTTAACAACCGTAACTTTCTTATAAAAGTAACATAAACGACAAAGAAAGGAGTTTATATTATGCAATTATGGCCAGGCTCACTCGGCTCGGCTTTGTTCTGATTGGCCGGACTACGGGTGAGCTATGGGCTAACTATAATTAGCCCGTCTTTTTTTTTAAATAACGTCATTTTAAATTCTTTTATCTAAAAAAATAAATAGATAGGTCAGGCTAGGCCGGGTGAGGAGTTGACCCATCTTAACATGCAAACTACCATAAAATTAGCCTGACCCGATTCGGGCCATTAACATGCCAACTTCTTAACAAAGAAGTTAACAACTATAACTTTCTTATAAAGTTACATAAACGACAAAGCAAGGAGTTTATATTATGCAATGTTTTAATAATTGGCAATAAATTAGACCGATAAGATTAAAATTTAAAAATTTAAAAAATTAGATCGGTTAAAAATTAAAAAAGAATTAAAATTTTAAAATATGATTAAAAGAATTAAAATTTTAAAATATAATTAAATAAAAACGTATTTATTAAATAATTTAAATTTTAATTAAAATTATTAAATAAAAATTAATAAGATTTTTTTAGTTTATAAAATCTAATTAGTTTACGAAAAGTGACAAATTAGAAAAGGATTAACAAAAAGGGTAATTGAACTATAAAAATAAATATAAACTTCTTTTAGGGAGTTATTCAATTTATCGAAAATTTCTTAAAAAATCTCAAATAAGATTTTAATTTTATCGAATAAATTAAGTTTATTATTTAGAGTCAATCGTTAATTTATTAAATAATTTATTTAAATATATATTTAATAAATTATTATATATTTTTAGATTTATTTTTGTGTATATATAAAAAATAATAAATTAAGTTTAAATTGTTTGTTATTTGTAACACAAACAACTCTGAAGTGACAATAATCAAATAGTCTTGTTTGTTTAGGATACTAATGTTATAAAGGATGGTACTGTTAAACCCGAACTCCATCTAAAGCCTAAAGTTTAGTCAAACCTAAGATATAGGGGAATAGATTCTCTGTTTTCGTAAACCACTTCTTACCTTATTTTATTAAATCTAATTTAAACATTTAACGTATAGATAAAATTAAATGAGACGGAATTGAAACACCAATATAAGAAAAAAAAAGATTTGATGTCATATTAAATCTGAGTTCAAGCAAGATAGAGCTTGGACATTAGCACCCGGCACAGGATCACCTGTGCCCAATAGCCTGTTCCGAATAAAAAATAACATCATTTTTACTTAAAATTGGGTTTAAAATCTGAAATTTGAAAATAAAAACCCTAAATCTGGTCAATTAATGCAGAGTTCCTCAACTTCGAGCTACCTCCAGATTGGGTTTAAATGTCATTTTCAAATGTTAATAGCTTTAATTTCGATTGAAAGCAACTACCGGTAGTCCTATCCTATGACTTGGTCTGCTCTAATAGGACAGCTCCCCTAGCCTATAGGAGCAAGACACTTTTAGGATCTTTCATTCGTTTGACTTCTTTTTGTCATTTTCTCTACTTTCCTCTAAGATGCGCCGGGGGGCGTGATACGCACATCTAAAATATAATATATATATTATACAATAATAATTCAGTAAAATTACATATATATATAGAGAGAGAGAGAGACTCCCTTTGGTTATTAGTTGATCAGTCAAAAAAAGTTGATTAAATAAATTTAGTTGATTTACTTTACTGATCAGTTATTTTTAGTATTTGGTAATTAACTAATTGAATTGACCGATTGATTTTAACCATCTAATTTTTAAAAAATTCAATAAATCTAGCTTTTTACTTTAACTTATTATCAATGACAGATTGTGTCTTCCGTAAGACATACAGACAACAACAAAGTGAAGCAACTTGTAGCATATATACCCGCTGTAAATTTATTAATCTTAAGTTTTTGCATACTCAAACAAGTATCCTTGCTTCTCTATTGGATTATAAGACCAAAATAAACCAAAACACTCTTTTTCTTCTTTGTTCCTCTTCCCAAAATGTTGAACTCCAACATTAAAAAGCTCCACCTCCGGTATCCTTAGGATTGGTGGAGGAGGTAAATTGTAGGATGTACTTCAACTGACCAGAGACTTGGGCTTATCCACTGATCTCACCATACAAGAGCCCCAAATCTTAAAAGTTGCCCCCAAGATTCGAATCCCCACCCTGCAAGTCGCCAGCATGGCAGGCACCACACCACCCAAGCCTTTGCCAGTTGAGCTACGCCCCAGGGGCTTCTTTGTTCCTCTTCTCAATCTTATAAGATGCATATGTAATTATTGATGAAGTTTTCTTTTTTTTTTGCAATAATTATTAATTTTTTACCAATATTAAGCATCTATCATTAATTTAAGATTAAGAAAGAAGAAAAAAAGGATGTAATCATCATCATCATCATTATCATCATCACGATCATCATCATTATTATTATTATATGTTATATTTTTAATAGGCTTATAAACTTAATTTTTGTAAAATTAAATATCTAAAATTTAAATTTTTATAAAAATATTGAAATATTAAAATATCATACTTATGTCATTATAATTTTTATAATTCATGCCCTTATAAGTCATTTTACACAATATTAAACAACTAATGTTACCAAACATATTTAACAAACAGCTAATGCAATCTACTTATCAAATTAGCTAAAATAATCACCTATCAGATAACAGCTATTACAATTAGCTGATTGTCAAATAGGGTTATAATTGCCTTAATGTAATTATTTTATTTAAACTTGACTTGATTAATTTTGAATTAAAAATTAACCAAAACAATATGATTTTTTAGACATATTATTTATAACAAGAAGTAGCTCATATTATATCATATAAATAATTCGTGATAATTATTTTATTATAATAATTTTTTTGTTAAATCTTTTTTTCATTTAGTAAGATGATTAGATGATTAGTGTAATAATGACTCTCAAATCGATAATATTAGGAAAATATTATATCATATACATAATTGATAAAGTTAAATTATTAGACAATTAGTGTAATGATGACTCTTAAAAGTAACCAAGCAATGGCTTGATGTGATATTATGTCGCCTTTGGTTTTGCTTCAATTTTAAGTGATAGGTCACTAATAATACCTTTTAATTCAATACTTCCCGATGGTGACCTTTAGATGTTAACAAATTTTACGGGGATTAATAGTAAAAATCGGTTAAATTTTTTAGTTCAATTTTTAATTTTTCGGTTTGATTTATCAATGATTAAAAAAAATTAATTGATTCAATCGGTTCAATTATAAAATTTTTAAATTAGCCAACTTTTCGATTCAATTTTTAATTTTTCGATTTGATTTACTTTAATAACTCTTGTTGTTAAAAACCGATCAATTTATCAATTAATCAATCGATTTTTATTAATTAATAAGTTTTTATAAACTAAAATAAAAATATTTTTTATTTAATAATATTTTTTAATTAGACTTTCTATAAGGATAATCTCTTTTAATTATACTTCAAATTCTTAAATTTTATTCAAAATTTAACTATTTTATAACAATTAAATATTAGTCGAACCTTTTAAACCTAAAATCTCTTGCCTTATCTATTTAACTTGTAATATAGTTTTTAGAATATTGATTGAGACAATCATTTTTCAAACGTAAGGTTATGACTAAATCTTAAGATCACTTTACAAAATTTTTAAATTTTAAATTATAAACGTAATAATTGATTAAAATCACAAAATTGTTGTCCTCGTTGTCATTAACATTCAATTGAATCTTGCATAAACATGGAGTCTGGAAAGGTCTGATAGTACGCAATCCTACTTTTACATAATAGAAAGGTTGTTCTAATAAAGTCAAATAAACATAAGAGATGTAATAAAAAGACATGAGAGATGTAATAACATAACTTAATACATTAAAAAAAACCTTATAATAAAGTAAGTTTAGTTATAAAATTATAAATGTTTACATAAATAACAACAATAATAATAATAATATACGTCAAGAAATTGCTTAATTATGATGCAATAATAATAAGAAAAATAAAAAATAAATGAAATATGCATATTACTAATTTTTGATATTAAAAAGGAATATCAATTTTTTTTTTAGGAACTCGCAGTTGCTATCTTTTGAATGTACACTGAGTAAATCTCCGGATCGATTCAATAGTCTGCAAATTACGTCAACCAGGTATTTTGCACTAGACGAGCTCTATATAACAGGCTCGATTGAGAGAATGTAAGTAGGAATATTCAAACACAAAACCTTTTGACTTCATGCCTCCACTCTACCGACTCGACCACCTCCTAAAGGACATTCCATTTATTTTTAGTAAATGATCATTTTTCTTCTAAATTATATCATATTGATATTAATGAATTAATTTATCATTTTAATAAAAAATAAACATTTCACATAGTTCAAATTCACCCCTCTACCAAAATTAAAATTATACCCATATCTCCATTTTAAAACCCATATCTCCATTTTTAGTAAAAACCAAAATTTCACGTATTTCATTTTCCAATTAATAATTTCCAAATTATTTATGAAAATTAAATATTCACAATTTTCTAACCCCAAAAATTCGTGAAATTGCTTCTCTTCCCTTTCCTTCCCTCTCTCTCTCTCTCTCTCTCTGATTAGCGATCTGAGTTCATTAAATATAAAGCCTTTTACTTTCTCTCTCTAAAGGCCAACAAACCTCAAACCAAACCTTCCCTGTCTCTCTCTAGGGTTTCGAACAGAAGAAGCTCAAGTTTTGTCAACGGCGCTCTAATTGGAGGGTTTTTGAAGCCTGTTAGCAGAAATTTCCGTGATCGTGCGACTCCCAATTTCTCTGCAACGCTAGGACTCAGCTCCTCTCCGCTGCTTCTCGTGGTTTCGCCGAGAATTAGTCCTCAATTTATCGTTGAGAATGAGGTTTGGCGATTCTTTTAGTGGATTATTAATTTTATACTACAAAATTCTGCTTCTCGGAGCATAAAAAATTTGTAGGGCTTTTGTATTTAGGGTACTAGGTCAGTGATATGAGTGTAATGTAGGTGAAGACCGTGTTGACTTTGGTGTCTCACTCGTTGAGCTTTGGAAATGAAAGGTTACTGGGCAAAGGACGCACAATTAGGATATAATGTAGTTTGGTGTTTGATGGTTGGTGAAATATAGGGTAGAAGCTCACGATTTTTTTTTTCCTAGAATGAAATTGACTTTTATGATTTTTAATGTGACGCTGCCTTTCAAATTTTCGTGGGAAACCAAATTTGCAGTGTTTTTGTTAAGTTCCGAAGGGAAATTTTGTTTCTTGCGCTTTCTGTTTTACAGAGGGTAGTGTTGTAGTTGTGGTGTGCTTATATTAGTAAGTTTTAGTAGGGGCTCAGATTAGGTTAATTCTTCTCTTTTTGTGTTTTTATCCGTACAGGTAGTAAGTCCACCGTCTTCGATGTGCTAAATCGCTCTGCAGCAAGGAACCTTTCTGTCATTTCAAGGTTTCATGTTGGTAAATGTGGTTTGGTGGATGTTGAATGATAGTTCCCATGGACTTGAATGCTTCACCATTACCTGAAGAGGATGAAGAGAAATTTGAAGGACACGTGGAAGAATACAATGTGGCAGAAGAACGTTTTGAAACTGCTGTTGAAACTGCACATCGGGTATCTATGGATGTGTGATTTGCTTCTCTCTGATTTGAGTAATGATGTGTTACCTTTTCTAACAAATGAGAGGCTAGGCAATTTTTTGGTTGAAAATTTATCTCAGGTGGATGAGAGGCTTGTTTTGAGACTTCATTTAAAATATTGAGACTTGTGTCCTTTTCTGTTATTGGTAGAGGTGGCAAGCTTTCTCTTTAATTATGATTTGCTTACAAACTTTGGAGGTTGGCTGAAAGTGGTATTATGAGCTTCAGTAAAGCATATAAGGATTCCTTTCTAACCGAAACAACCTAGTTCTTGATGCGCATAATTTTGATGTTTGTCATAGTTTAGATGATGCTGCAAGATAATAACTATTACTACGTTAGGTACTTACTCGGTTACTGTAAGAGGCCTATGATTTGTGAAAATTGGGGTCCTTCTTTTCTACTCATGGTTATCGATTCTTATTGATGAAAATGTCTCTGGAGAACAATGGTATCATTGCTTCTTGTTTGTAATGGCAATATGGTATCATTGCTTCTTGTTTGTAATGGCAATATTTGGCATTTTCAGTTTTCCAGACAATTTGGAGCAGAGGCCTCTGTCATTTTCGTTCATTTTTGTAATTGCTTCTTGTTTGTAATGACAATCCCTCTCATTTCCAGTTTGTCTTTTCTGGTGATCTTTTGAATTGCAAATTTACTGATATGTGGCTAATGAATTTACATACTGGGTTAGGAGCGTGAAGAAAGACGTAAACGTTTGAGGAACGAACGTTCTGAAGAGAGACATGTACACAGTTCTTGGCAACCATTGAATGATCAATATGCACCAAATAAGCATCACAGATCTCATGATAGATATAAGTTACCTCCTGGTTGGTTTCTTAGCTTATTGTTCTGAGGCAAGAGTGACTTTTGTCTGTGCTTAGGGAAAATGTTTGTTATCTAATGAAGTTACTCTTACCAACTGTAGGTTGGCTGGAATGCCCTTCCTTTGGTCATGATATTGGGTTTATCATTCCTTCAAAAGTTCCACTTGGAGAATTGTACAATGATCTCATCCTCCCTGGTAAAAGATACTCCTTCAAACAAGTCCTCCATCGTCAGAAAGTTTTGGGAAGAAAAGTAAGTCCTGAACTTGATAAATGTTTCCTTTGAGTCAACTTTCCTCATTAGAATGCCAATTTAATAAACACGTTGCAGCTTGGATTGGTGATTGATTTGACAAATACTACTCGCTACTATCAAACAACAGATTTGAAGAAGGAGGGCATTAAGCATATTAAAGTATGTTGTCAAAAATAAAGTGATTACTTTTCTTTTATCCATACTTTAACATTGTGAAAATTCTAACTTCATAATATTTTTATTTTAGATTCAGTGCAGGGGGCGTGATGCTGTGCCAGATAATGCATCTGTAAATAACTTTGTTTATGAGGTATGCTTCTTTTGTGAGACATTTGCTTTTCAGTGTTGTTGCTAAGTTGCACATTTTGTTTTCATTTTTAAATGTTATTGGCCATAGTTCATGGTCTGATATAAAGTTTGAGTTCTACATTGTTTGCTACTCAGCGGTTTTGAAAACTGCCGGGAAGTGTTAAATTCCCTTCATTGCTTTTTCACATTTGGTAACTGTTACTGATTATGAGACACTTTAAACATGACATTCTAAGCAAGATAAATGCTACATATGGTGGTTAATCTTTTTTCCTAGGTCACTCAATTCCTTTCTCGTCAGAAACATTCGAAGAAATATATTCTCGTCCATTGTACTCATGGCCACAATCGCACAGGATACATGATTGTTCATTATCTAATGCGCACTCTGCCAATGTCTGTAACACAGGTCAGTTTTAATACTTTCTTCCAGATATTTTATTTTTTTGTGCTTTATTTCGTCACATATTTTTAAATATCTAATTCTTAATGCATAAGCAGGCAATAAAAGCATTTGCAGACGCACGGCCTCCAGGAATATACAAACCAGACTATATTGATGCCTTGTATACGTTTTATCATGAGAGAAAGCCTGAAATGGTTGTTTGCCCACCAACTCCTGAGTGGAAGAGGTCCTCTGATCTTGATCTCAATGGTGAAGCTGTACCAGATGATGATGATGATGGACCTCCAGTTGCTCCATTGCATGTATGTGTTTATGAAGTAATCAATCCTTAAGTCTGCTATTCTTTCATGGCATAAATGGTTAATGTGGATATCTTGTGATTATTTTTCTGTACATCTTCATAGGTTTAAAGTATTACTTCTGGTGTGGCATACATTTCTTAGGAAGAATGCTAATCTGCTTTTGGGTTTATACATGGTTTAAATTCAGGAAAATCATGAGATGGTTGTCATGATGACAAATGATGATGTTCTGGGAGATGAAATTCCAAGCGACCAGCAGGATATATTGCGGCAGTTCTGCTACCAAATGCTGGAGTTAAATATTCCAGTAAGTAGCCTGCCACTTAGTATTTGGTGTGGACTGACCCTTAGGTGGATTAATTATCTATGATGGTAATACTAATCATGTCTAGTTTTACCACCTGTTACATTTATACTAATTGCATATGCACCCTTTGATTGCGTCAGTGTATACATTTTCATACTTACGAATTGTTTTGGAAAACACTCACCATAACTCATTTGTGTTTTTATCTTGTTTTCTTCTTTGCTATTTTACGCAAGGTTCACTCTGTTTGGGTAACTGCTGTTTTTGATGTTCTTACTTAGGTGCGAGGAAATGTACACTTCCCTGGATCACACCCTGTTTCTCTCAGCAGGTGCAATCTGCTTTTCATTTTAATAATGCCTCTGTGGACTTGGAAGTACAACTAGTGCTTTACACACTTTTGGATTGTAGGTTGAGGTTTATTCTACTTGATTGATTATTCTGGTAGTTTTCATTTCGTGGTTGATAGGAATAATTGTTTTCATTTCCTTTTGGTCAGACTTCCTAAAAATATTGGTATTCTCCTGTGTTTGGTCTTGCAGGGATAATTTGCAACTGCTAAGGCAGCGTTATTATTATGCAACATGGAAGGCTGATGGAACACGATACATGATGCTAATTGCAATGGATGGCTGTTATTTGATTGATCGAAGTTTTAATTTTCGAAGGGTCCAAATGAGGTTTCCTTGTAGGAGTATAAATGAAGTATGTATCTTTGTATATTCTGACTTGAATGTTTTTGACAATGTAACCGTCCTAGGTTATTTTCCACTTATCATTTCCAACATGTCTCCTTTCCCTTATTTGGCAAGGGTTTAGCTGATAAGACACATCACTACACACTGCTTGATGGGGAGATGATTATTGACACTATGCCAGATTCACAAAAGCAGGAAAGGAGATATCTCATTTATGATTTGATGGCAATAAACCACGTTTCTGTTATCGAGGTTTGATTCATTATCAAAGTTGTGACGATTATTTTAATACTTCCTAATGTTATTTTCTTATGGCAGTATGTATTGAATGACTGCACAGTGGAATGATTTTATAATACACTTTTTATTGTGATTATGTGGTAGCTAGAGGTTTGGCCCGATAGCTTAGTGGAAGATATCGAAATTGAGATTTTCTTGAAAATTTCTGAACCCAAGATGTTTCAAATTTGTATATGGAAAGTGTTGAAGTCTTGTCGTGTGTGACTAACTTCGAACATGTTTCACAATAATCACCAATCGAGTGATGCCTGTGAATTTTTTTTATGATCCTTACAAACACATTTTAATCAAAGGAGATGCAATGTGACCCTACGGAAGAAGTTTCTCTTGCAAGCTGGCTAATGGAATAATTTAAGTTGAAGGAGAAGTAGTTAATGGGTAGTGTGAAACTATTGTTTCTAGACAGGTGGGATTATTAAGAGAAGTGGTGCAACTGCATAATTTTTTTGGGGTGTTTTTAGGAGACCATATATAGCCAAACCAGATGCTAACCTAGCTTGTCAGAAATTAGTCATGTTATCAGATGCTATTTTCGCTGCTGTATTATCTGAAAAGTCATCAGATTAACAGTAAGTAATTGACTATTTAAAATTTTGTGCAGCGACCATTTCATGAACGATGGAAGATGCTTGAAAAAGAAGTGATTGAACCTCGTAACAATGAGCGCCAGTATACCTTCCAGAGCAGGAGTCCTTACAGATATGATATGGAGCCATTCAGGGTAGGTTTTCCTCTATCCTCGGCTTTTCTCTGAAATTATCGTTTTAGTTAATGATTTCATTGAGTTGCTTGGCAGGTAAGGAGAAAAGACTTCTGGCTTCTATCAACTGTTACAAAACTGTTGAAGGAATTTATTCCTAGGCTTTCACATGACGCAGATGGTCTTATTTTCCAGGTGATTAGCATTGCTATTTTTGACAGAATGTTGTTCTTCTTTCCCCCCTTCACCTATCCTCTCCACTGTTTGTTTTTTGTGCCTCCATATCCGGACATCTCTGTTTGTTCTTTCCATATCCTTTCCAACATGTTTGACATTATCCTATAATTTCATTGTGTGGCCATATTAAAGGTAATTTGATTTCAGGGTTGGGATGATCCTTATGTCCCTCGTACCCATGAAGGCCTGTTGAAGTGGAAATACCCCGAGATGAACTCAGTTGACTTTCTATTTGAGGTATTTTTGTCAACTCTGCAGCTTCATTCTTCATATTATGGATGATCTATTCTGATTACAAATATAAATGTCTTGATAGGTGGATGCTGATGATAATCAGTTACTCTATTTGTATGAACGAGGAAAAAAGAGGCTCATGGATGGGAACAGAGTTTCATTCAGAGGTCAAGGCAAATTTGTTTATATCCTTGCATTTTAATATCTGCCGTATGAAACATTTACATCTACTTAATACCTCTCTTTGATTACTGATTGAATAATTGACAACCATGTCAAATGTTTTCCCCAGGCTGGGTATTGGTAAGAAGATGCCTATGTAGTAATCAATATTGAAATTTTCAATTGAACCATCATGGCTCTAAGGCTTGGAACACAATTTGATTCCATTACTGAGGCATCAGTTTCTGCAGATGGTGATCCCTCTTTCTACTCAGGGAAAATCATTGAGTGTTCTTGGGATTTAGAGGAACAGATATGGATATTTATGCGAGTTCGGACTGATAAATCTTCACCAAATGAGTTCAACACCTACAAGAAGGTGGTTTTCATCACCATCTTTCATACTTCCGCATTTTCCTCAATCCCTCTTGTTTTAACAAAGTTTCTCATTGAATCAAAAAACAGGTGATGCGAAGCATTCGGGACAACATTACAGAAGACGTTTTGTTGAACGAGATTCATGAGATAATTCGCCTGCCTATGTATTTCGATAGGATAAACAACGATAGCAAACCTCATCGCCAGCATGCTAATGCACCACGTCGAAGGTGATTTGAAACTGCCAAGGTGATTATCTTTTACTAAATTAATTGATTACCAGATCTGCATAGTGCATGGTGGATGCTTGATGCTCGAGTGCTCTTGCTCTTACATCTGTAAATTTGGCACGTACTCGAACATATCGACTAGAGGGTTCTCACCGGTGATTGTAATTAGCTACAGCTTAGAACCTCCGGTAGTAGTGGTAGTAGTGTACTATACTGGTTGGTTACATATATATCCAGTTGGTACACTTAAAATAGTTCCTCTTTCAAATCCATCTTTGTGATAGTTGTCCAGATGAGAGCTAGGAATAGGATCAGCAATGTATATTGTCTGCTTTAAATTAAATGTAGGAATTCTTTATAGCTACAACCGAAATCCCCTAAACAAGTAGCATTTTTGTTGTTGTTATTATGTGAATATTCTATGAAAATATTGTCACCTTTTGTAACATTTTGTTCTAGGACACCATTGTTGAATCTCAGAATCAGAAAACTGGTACTTGGTAGTTGATGTTATTCATGATCTAATGCAATATGAAAGTTGATGTTATTCATGATCTAATGCAATATGAACTTATCTTCACTTCTTCTTTAGAAGGTATGGCTGATGATATGTTTTAAACCCTGATGAGCTTATAGCTATGGATGTGCAAAAGTGTTTGAGCTCGAACCGTTCGATTCGAAATCAACGAACTAAATTTGAGTTTTAAGAATCAGATTCGAAACTTAATCACATGATGGCCTAAAAAATTTTAATACATATAGTCAATTTTAATTGTTTTGTGCCTTTTTTTCCCCTTATGATTGTGATTTAAATGAATTTTTTAAATTTCCCACTGTTATGATTCATAGGGAAAAAAAAATGTAATGGGCTCATTCAAGTTGGGTTTAGGTTAAATTGGGAAATTAATAAATTCAATTTTTAGTACTATATTACAAAAAATATAAAAACAAAATTATTATGAATTGGGTCGAATGAATCAACCTTTAATAAATTTTCCAAAAGCAATATTTTGTTTAATTTTTTTTATAATAATGTTATATTAATTTTGAATTTTTTAAATATATAAATTAAAATAATAATATTTTAGAAAATTAAATTAAAATAATGTTTATTTCAAGATGGAGTTTTTACCGGTTCGAACTAATTAAGGCTGCGTTTGGATCTGCAGTGCAGTGAGAATAAGTACTTATTCATCGCAATTTTCAAATACAGTCACATGTTTAGATATGCGGGCGAATAACCGAAAGTTGGAAGAAAGTGTAGTGACATCGCAGAAATCGATAAATAGAAAGAGAGTTGCAGTAAGAAAGTGCTTCTGCAGTAGAAATTCTATTTTCTATTAATAACCTTCTGATAATTATTATTTTTCATTATACCCTCAACTAATAGAAAACGAATCTAATGTATCGTTTCTTCTTATTTTAATTTAATACTTTAATATTTATAATTTGAATTTATATGATTAATAATATATTTTTATGAAATATTTAATTTACTAAATTTAATTTATTTATATTTAATTTTTTATTTATAATTTGAAGTTATATAACAAATAATATATTTTTATGAAATATTTTATATAATAAATTTATTGTATTTTTTCTGATTTTAATTTAATATTTTATTATTTATAATTTTAAATTTATATGACTAATAATATATTTTTTAATCATTTATACAACAATTAATAGTTTATTAAATTAATGAACTTTTTAGTCATTTTATCTCTTTTCAGCAACCATAACTGCATTTGCTAAACACTTATTTTCACATTTCAGCAGTTACTAAAATAATAATCTCAAATATATAAGTATTTATCATTTCAGCAAGTTATTAACCTTCACCGTTTCACCAAATCAAGCCTGAGCCTTAATTTTATATCAGATAGGGCTTGATTTACTAAGCCGATTTATCAAAGGACTTCTGGGTGTGCCGCGTAAAACCGAGGACCAGTTTGCAATTTCTCAAAAGTTACTAAAGAGTCTACGAAGTTCTAACCTTCTTCCTCTTCCTTCTTCTTCCTTCTTCATCTCGAAAGATTCAATCCTAAATCTGTTCTATTGAATGAAGTTTCAGTGAAACTAAACTCTGATGACATGGCAGCCGTTAGGGTTTTGTTCATTTACTTCCTTCTATTCATTTCTACTGTTAACGTTCTCGGAGAGGACTCCAAGAAGAATAAGTTCCGTGAGCGTGAGGCCACAGACGACGCTGTTGCCTACCCCGAGATGTAAGTTTCACTACGATCTCGAATTCAAAGATGGAATCTTTCTTTAATTTCTGAATATGACGAGTGTACTTTGTTGTGTATGCGTATAATAGAGACGAGGATGCGTTATTGAATACAAAGTGCCCTAGGAGTTTAGAGCTGAGATGGCAAGCGGAAGTTAGCTCTAGTATTTATGCTACTCCTCTCATAGCTGATATAAACAGGTGTGTTTGTTTGTTCACTCATTCTTGGGTTTTGTTGAAATGTTTTGGTTTGACGATATATGGAGTCTTTTGTTTTGTTTCAGTGATGGAAAGCTTGATGTTGTAGTTCCTTCTTTTGTTCATTACCTTGAAGTACTAGAGGGTTCCGACGGAGATAAAATGCCCGGTATGAGGCTTGTATATTTTTGAATTATGGTTATTTGGCAAGTTTGATATGTAATTTGCTTGAGCTAGATGATTTGAATGAGAAATACTTGGATGACTTTGTGTGGTGGGATGTTTATGTGCTTGTTAGTGGTGTATGTGTTAGGTTGGCCGGCGTTTCACCAGTCAACGGTGCATGCAAGCCCTCTGTTGTATGATATTGACAAGGATGGTGTAAGGGAGATTGTGTTGGCTACCTACAATGGCCAGGTGCTGTTTTTCAGGTATTAGAATTTTGGTGTGGATATAAGGTTATGGTATGGTTTGGAGAAGTTGTCAGATGTTGCTTATTGCTCATTAGCTGTCCCGATTTTAGGGTTTCAGGTTATATGATGACAGAAAAATTGGAGGTACCTCGTAGGAAAGTCAAAAAAGATTGGTATGTGGGTTTGAATCCTGATCCTGTGGATCGTTCTCATCCAGATGTTCATGATGACCAAATTATACAGGATGCTGTCAAGAAGAAATCAGAATCACGTAAGTTTATTGGTTACTGTTAGTACTTGCTTCATTTATTTCTTCATCTATCGCCCAAGAAAGACGGTGAGTTTTGGAGCAACTGGTAAAGTTACTCCTTTGTGAGCAAGAGATCATAGGTTCGAGTCACGAAAACAACCTCTTTGTAAAATGCAAAAGAAAGGCTGCGTACAATTAATGTCCTTCCCCGAATTCTCGCAAAGCGAGGAACCTGGTGCACTGGGGTTGTTGTTTATCCTAGGAAAAGTTTTCTTCGGTTTATTTTTGATTGGTATGGAAGAATTTTCTTAGTGATATGTTAAGTGGGAAGTCAGTTTATGCTTTAGATTGATTTCTCTTATTTACTATTACTGTATATTCAACTCAAATCCTGAAAAAAAAAAAAACTGATAAGTGAGGTGGTACTCGCCAGTAGTTGTTGGGATAAGGTGGTAGTCACCATTAATTAATAGCAGTTGCTTGTGAGAAACTCCCTAAATATAAGCGTCCAACATGTTTTTGGGCTTAATGTGTCTATAATGTCGACTTGCTGATTATTTCTCATTGGCATATGTAAAGTTGTCACTGTTCTGACCTCCTCTCCTGTAAGAACGAGTTCCTTAATCTGTCTATAATATTGACTTGCTGATATCTTTCTTTGACATATGTAAAGAAGTTGCAATTCTGACTTCTTGAGCTGTAATAATCAGAGACAACAGGAGGTGCACATGGAAGTACACCTCAAATGAATTCTTCAAGTGAAATTACACATGGAAGCAAACCTGAAACAAATACTTCTGACGGAACACGTGGAACCCCTATAACAGCAAATGGCCATCTGGTGAAAGAACTCCATCAAGAGGATCAAAAGAAAAATGATGATAGTCAAATAAAGGCAAACATAAAACTGCCTCTAAATGCCAACAATTCTTCTAATAATGGTTCAGTTGATAATGGGGCAAGCACAGGGAGGCGACTTCTGGAAGATAGCATTTCAAATAATTCTCAAGCAGGCAGTTCAGAGTCCAAGGAGAATGACAATCCGGAAGTTCATGTAGCAAATGTGGAAAATGCAGGTGGGTTAGAAGCAGATGCTGACTCATCTTTTGAGTTGTTCCGTGATAATGATGAGCTGGCTGATGAGTATAGTTATGACTATGATGATTATGTGGATGAATCCATGTGGGGAGATGAGGAGTGGACTGAAGCACAACATGAGAAGTTGGAGGATTATGTGAATATTGATTCACATATCTTATGCACTCCTGTAAGTGTAATACTTAATGAAATGTAGAAATGTTAGTGATGGACGCTTCTTCGGATATGGAAGATGAGATAAGATATTTGTATTTGAATTAATGTTTTCTCTGCTATCTCAGGTTATAGCAGACATTGACAATGATGGGGTGTCAGAAATGATTGTTGCAGTTTCATACTTTTTTGATCATGAGTAAGTTATCTTCAATTGTCATAACTCATCCACTTGCATCTTACTTCACTCTTCAAATATAGATCAATTATTATTTGACTTCTAAATTAACTTAATAACCCTCTTTCCTGTTGTGTTTGATGCTAACGTGTTACCTTTGGCAAGGAAAGTTGTCAAATTTAGTGCATTGCTAATGGTTCTATGGGTTTAACAGGTATTATGACAACCCTGAGCATTTGAAGGAACTGGGTGGTATAGAGATTGGGAAATATGTTGCTAGTTCTATTGTCGTATTCAACCTTGATACGAAGCAAGTTAAGTGGACTAAAGAGCTGGATCTTAGCACTGATACTCAAAACTACCGCGCATATATATATTCTTCTCCTACAGTGATTGACTTGGATGGTGATGGAAATTTGGATATTCTTGTGGGAACATCATTTGGCTTGTTCTATGTTCTTGATCATCGTGGTAAATTCCTTATTGATTGTTTGATCTTGAAGTTTAGGTTACTTTCAGACTGGCGTGTCGTACTTTGATTTCTCTTACCTTACTGCCACTTTAACATGCTAAGTGCTAGGAGTCATTTTCTACTCTTTGCTGCTATTTGACTCTGTTTATAACTTCAATTTTTTCTGGGTTGGGGTTTGCATCCATTTCTTATGCATTCTTTCCTTCCCACCTCTTTCAAATTTACAGTTTCCCTGCTTAGTTCTGCTTCAGGATAAATGAAGGCACTTGGGAAATGAAGATTGTGAACTACATTCTTGTCCACAAATAATTGCTCCTCTACTTATTGAAATTGTTAGTGGTGTTTTAAGAGTTTCTCGAACTCCAGTCCTCTGTGGCTACTTGATTTGACTTCTTCAGAGGATAGTTGGAAGCTAAAGGTTACTATTTCTTTCAGGAAATTTGAGAGAGAAGTTTCCTCTTGAGATGGCTGAAATTCAAGGTGCAGTAGTTGCAGCTGATATCAATGATGATGGAAAAATTGAACTAGTAACTACAGATACACATGGAAATGTAGCTGCATGGACCTCCCAGGGAAAATTGATCTGGGAGCTCCATCTTAAGAGTCTTGTTTCCCAGGTTAGTTGCAATGTTGATTTATTATGGTTAAAATACTTCTGTACAATCAATGCACAAGGTGCTTGATTTAATTTCCAGTGTAGCATTTAGTGGCGTTGATCCAGTTATATATAAGGACCTTAACCTGGTGAGTTCAAATGTCTGTTTCAAGTAATATACCTTGATATAAGGAAACGACACTACCTTTTATTGTGTATGAGAAATTAAAGTTTTCATTGCTCTTAGGTGACCCAACATGGAAAAGATCTACCTAAAATCTGTAATTTTTGTTTCTCAGGGTCCAACGGTAGGTGATGTTGATGGTGATGGCCATACTGATGTGGTAGTTCCAACTCTATCAGGGAACATATATGTTCTTAGTGGCAAGGATGGTTCTGTAGTTCGTCCTTACCCATATAGAACCCACGGGAGAGTGATGAATCAGGTTCTTCTAGTTGATTTGACTAAGCGTGGGGAGAAAAGTAGGGGGCTTACTCTTGTGACCACATCTTTCGATGGTTACCTGTACCTCATAGATGGACCTACATCCTGTGCTGATGTTGTTGACGTTGGTGAAACTTCGTAAGATATTGTCCAAATTTATGTGTCTGCCTCTTGTTTCTTCCATCATTTTATAAGCTGTGGATGTCTCTACTACAGATACAGCATGGTCTTAGCGGACAATGTCGACGGTGGAGATGATCTTGACCTTATTGTTACAACTATGAATGGAAATGTCTTCTGCTTTTCAACTCCTGCTCCCCATCATCCCCTCAAGGCAAGTGTCTCTGAACTTTTCATTAGGTGATTCTCTTTAATAATCTCCTTGCATTTCAACAATTTATGTAGAAAAAAATTTTCAGGCTTGGAAGTCAGCCAATCAAGGGAGAAATAATCTAGCAAATCGTTACAATCGCGAAGGGATCTATGTTACACATCCATCAAGAGCCTTCCGGGATGAGGAGGGAAAGAACTTTTGGGTGGAGATAGAGATTGTTGATAAATACAGATACCCTTCTGGGTCTCAAGCACCTTATAAAGTCACTGTAAGTTTCTCCTGCCTGTGAGTTTGACAGATCCAATGAAAGATTACTCAATATTTGAATTACTCACCCAATTCAAATATTGCAGACAACCTTGCTAGTCCCAGGTAACTACCAAGGTGAGAGAAGGATAAAGCAAAGCCAAGTCTTCGACCAACCTGGAAAATATAGGATCAAACTTCCAACAGTTGGAGTAAGGACTACAGGGACTGTCTTGGTGGAGATGGTTGACAGGAACGGACTATACTTCTCAGATGACTTCTCTCTTACATTTCACATGTACTACTATAAACTGCTGAAATGGCTACTTGTCCTCCCAATGCTGGGGATGTTCGGTGTGCTTGTTATTCTTCGTCCACAAGAAGCAATGCCCTTACCATCATTTTCTCGCAACACTGACTAGTTTGCGATCATCATCCGGGCTGTAACGACATGCAATTCATTGTCCTTTTTGCCACAGTTGATACAAGAGGTTCCTTAGGCCTTTCAGCTGAACGCAGGCCAGAAACTTTGAAGTGGCATATAGAATGTAGATTTCCAGGAAAAGCTGTCTGGTGGATGCACATTGAATAGGCTCTATGGGTTTTTGAAGATCACCAATTGTTTGTTCACTTTCTCTGACAATTTTACTTGTAACATACTCCTTGAATTTATGTCTTGACACAAAAAGTAGGAAACTGAGGCAAAGAGAAAGGGAAGAATCCAACTTTTTCCCAAATACTTTTACTTAATAAGAAACTAATATTTTCTCATATGTCATGATCTTATCATAATGTAAGAGACCTATTTTCTGTTTTAAGAAAAATAACTACTTAAATAGAAAGGAAGCACATAAATAATAATAAAAACAATTAGCTCTATCTGATTCATCCTCACAGTAAGGGACCTGAGTTCCATCTATATTGGACATGAGTTCCACCAATCTTGGAAGCCAATGATAGTACGGGAAAAGATTTTATGGAATATTTTAAATGCTGATAGAATTAAAGACCACCTTATGATTTATTTAAAAAAACTAATTTATGAATTATTACATAATTTAGCGACGAATTACTTAATTTGCATAAAAAATAACAACAAAACATGATTTAACGCATAAACCAACAACTGCTGCGCTTATCTGCAGAAAGTCATATGACTGAACAGTTCTGATACAATAAGCAGCAGATAAAAATTCAATCTTTAATGCACAAATATGTTTACATGAATAAGAGAAGCAGAAAACACCCAAGAAGAAAGGCAGATGATCAAAAACACGGCAAGACAGGTCTTTTACCAAGCCTTTTGATCTCTCTGTCCATTTGACCAGTAAGCATTAACCCAAACATCTTAAGATCACACAAAAGAGACCAAAATGGATGCCGAAAAGTTACAGGAACATTCCTTTCAACAAAGAAATGGCTGTACAATGCGAAACCATACCCAAGCACAGGCACCAAAACTAAAAACCACCTACTGAAGATCAAAGAACATAGCAGACACAAAATACTCGCTAGTGTTCCCACAAAATGCCATCTTCTTGTCGATGGTTTCGAGTGCTGGGTCATGTAAAATGACCAGAACTCATCCAAACTCTTGAAGTTCATACCTTTGGTAAGTAACAGAAAAAACCCAGTTCAGATTTCGATAAGAGTTCTGATAATTAGCCAAAAACAACGCAAATCCTATCTGGGTTTTGCTTCGATGGGCATGGAACAGAGGAATTGGATGGTTTATCAGAGATTCGTGTATTGGTCTCGACGTTTGAACCGTGAAACAATAATTGGAAACAGAAAGCCAATAGGATTATGTGGATGAGTTTGACTCGTAATCTTGATTTTCAAAAATAGGAATTTAGCTACTTTCTGGTGTAATTCGGTCGTCAAGACACACACATATATATATATAGAGAGAGAGAGAGAGAGAGACATGGCGGTGTTGCGTTTGTTACTTTGTTTTGATGGGTGAATAGTTACCGTCTCAAGTGTAGAAGGAGTAGGTTTGGGGTCTCTCTTTGTCAATATTCCCTATCATTTTGAGTACTTTTTAACACTACTGTGAAAGAATATTTTTCTCTACCAAATGATTAGATTTTCATGAAAATCAATGTAATAATAATAAAAATTAAATAATAATTTTGATCTCAATAATTACACATTTTATTGAGATCAAAATTATTATTTATTGTAATTAAAGTTAATAATAAATTAAATAAGTCAAATTCTTTATTTCGATTTTAAGGTTCATTCAAATATAAGTTTTTATATCAAAATAATATCATTTTAATATTTATTTGAATTAATTGACTCGTTAAAGTTGACTTTTTTAAATTTAAGACCGGTCTGATTTTAAGTTAATAAATAAAACGTTTATCGTATGTGTTTAAAGAACTTATTTTAATAGGACTTTGTAGACGACAGTAAGTGATTTGGTGGTAGTAAAAGTTGATTAGGAAGGTTTAGTTTGTCATAAATTGATTCCAAAATACTCATTAGGTCACACCAGAAAAGCAAAACTTAGTGCTAAAGATTTATCCCTTCATGTTTGACCAGTCATAAGTATGTATGTGTTAGAAAGTGACATCCTACTAATCTGATTCTTAATTCACTCTTC
This sequence comes from Erythroxylum longipes, assembly GCA_027563885.1. Classification (NCBI taxonomy): domain Eukaryota; kingdom Viridiplantae; phylum Streptophyta; class Magnoliopsida; order Malpighiales; family Erythroxylaceae; genus Erythroxylum; species Erythroxylum longipes. Next base: position 244,648 of record JAOQMS010000005.1, read on the forward strand.
CAGACCACATATCCTTCCTTTGGAATATATGGAGTCACCAAATAGACATGATAGCAACATAGATATGTCCATTATCCAAGCCAGGGCAAGTCATGTTGACTTAAGCCTTTTTTTCCCCCTGAAGATGGAAGATTTATTAAATAACATCAGGTGAAAAAAAAAAGAGTACAAACTTCAAAGGGATGCAAGAGTAGGAACAAAAGGTCCAAGACTTTTGAGGCCTAAAGAGAGTCCAGAGAGAAAGAAAATGGGATAACACCCGAAACAAGCTCGGGGTATGATCGGGGCTAACTAGACTCTATGCCTTTAAACTCCCTAAGATTCTTCACAGCAAACCTCAAGATATTAGTGGGGTGGAGAGACCAGTCATTGAATACTTTCTTATTAAGAGCGATCCAGATGGATCACAAGAGGAGCGCAAGCAAAGAAAAATTTTCCATGAATTCCAGAAGCGGCTTGAGGTAATCAAGTACCTTATTAAGCCAATCTTTCATATCTGTTGCAACTATATGATCTGGTCTTAGATTTAGGCTTGATAGATAAAACGATTGGATAACTAAGTCACAATTTGTGAAGAGGTGCAGGCACGATTCTGAAGAATTGTTTCAGCAAGAAAAATAGTTGACAATTCGAATTTGTAGGCGACGGTTGAGGTTGAAATTGACCGCCAAAGCCTCATGCCCAAGTCTCCAAAGGAACAATTTGATTTTCGAAAGGACTTTGGATTTCTAGATTGCTTTCCAAAGATAGGTATGATCATCATTAAGTTGATTATTAAACCTCATTCTATTATGTAGACACCAATACCCTGATTTGATTAAGTAGCTGTGATTTCTATTATAGTGCCAAAAAGAGTGATTTGTAGAGCCAGCCGGTTGCACCGATTAATAACTCGAACTACATTCTCTAGGAAGAGCTCCTTCAAATGACCTCCTTTCAATGAAGTTGGTCATCTAGTAGGTAAGTGACCAACCTTTCTGCTTCATTCTGACAATCAGGTTTAATTGCTTCTTCGCCTATTTTTGGGAGATCTAATAGAATCTATTGATCCTACAAAAGTAATGTAGAAGATCCATTATCAATTTGAACTCTAATACCGAATGATATAATTTCCCTTCCATAGATGATGCTTTGCCAACCCTAAGATCGGTTGGTGCCTTTTTAGGCTTTTAGGAAACTAGTGTGGGGGAAGTAATGACTTTTAAGCACCTTTGCAAGGAGATGTTATTTTATGTTGGAAGTCAAATTGCTGGAGTCATTCAGCCCGAGTTTAATACTAATTCTCAAGATTTATAGTCCGATCAACTCAAGACATAAAGTTTAAGATTTAAAAGGTTCAACCAGTATTAGACTGTCATAAAATTGATTAAAGATCAAATAAAATTAAAAATCTTGAAAAATGATTAAAAAAGATTGTCATTACTTATTAAAAATTTTAAAGTTTAATTTAAAAAAGACTGATAAATAAAAATTAATTAGTTTACTTTTGTTTATAGAAACTAATTAGTTTACAAAATTTGACTGGATAATTAATAAACTGATCAATTTTTAACAACAAAAATTATTAAATAAAATCAAACTGTAAAATTAAAAACTGAACTGAAAAATTGGTCGATTCAAAGTTTTCACTATTAAACCGATCGTTCTTAAAACATTGGATTTAACAATTGTCATTTCTCAATTTCAAAAAAAAATTTCAAGGGATTTGGACTTGGCATTTACATGTGTTTACAAATTGAGCCCCCTAAAGAGTGGTCTAGTTGGTAAAGTGGGAGGCATGAGATCAAAAGGTCTTGTGTTTGAATCCCCATGCCTACGCTCTCTCAATCGAGCCTATCATACAAGACTTGCCTAGTGCGAAAATACCCGGTTGGAGTGATTTGCAGATTCTTGTGTCAATTCGGAGATTTACTCAGTACACATCCAAAGGATAGTAGCTGCGGTTCTTCCATTTTAAAAAAAAGTGTTTACAATTTGAGGATGAACATGAAATTGGACGTAAAATTTTCATTATAATTATCTATTACATCAATAACAGAAGTTTCTTTTGCAATTCTTTGCTTGTAAATACAGTATTCACTTCAATATTTATTACTAAATTCATACAAAAAGGAATAATCTAAATCTGTACACACTCTCTATGCATTATGATGCCTAATTTACTTCCAACCCAAAAAAATTTTAAGCCTCTTTGTAATGACAGATGTTCATATGAATTTACTATTTCTGTTGCAAGAACAAGGCCTAGTTTTAGTTTTTAGGCTTCTAGCTAGTCTTCTCAAGTAGAAGATGACACTAGAAAACCCTTTCTCCAGTAGCAAACAGGTTCCAGAAGATGGTTGTAATGAAATAAAGTCCTGCTGTGACTGTCAGGAATGCCTGGAAAGAACCTAGCCATTGCACAAAATAACCAGTTCCAATAGTGCTGATGATTGCTGCTAGTGTTCCGGCTGAATTTGAAATCCCTAAATCACAAGTTGTTTAAGAATTTCAAGTATCAACAGTGACCTCTAATGATCAATCTCTAAATAAGTTGTACAATAAGTCAGGACATACCGTGGAGAAATCCTGCAAACTCGGGCGCTATGTCCTGACAATTTATGCCATGTCAGAAGCGATCCGACCGAAAAATCCGAAAAGATGAACAATGAAGCTTACTTGCATATTGAGAAGAAAGCCAGCTTGGCTGAAGGAACTCAAGCTCAGGGCTATTGTGATGAAGACAGCTGCTGTAACTGGTGTTTTGGCATAGTTTAAGCAGAGCAATGATACACCAGGTCCTATGAATCCAATAGACTGCATTCATCAATATTCAACAGATTTAGTTCTGTAAGAAGAGTATTTCAATCCTCAGTAGACTAGAAATTCAACTTCAAGAATGAAAGACAATATGTTTCTTGTCAGATTCCTGTTTTGGAAGGACTTACCTGCATGATCTTTCGGACTAATGTCAAAGAGTAGCCTTTCTTGATTAAAGAATCAGATAAAGCTCCTGCAACATAACCAGAGATTGCCATTGTCCCCCATGGGACAGCACTAAACCAAGCAGCTTGCTTCAAATTCACATTAAACACCTGCATTGACTCGTGAACGAAAATATGAAATCGACCAACGAAGAAATCATTCCTTAGAACAGAAAAAACCGAGTATTTATAGCATTCTAACCTATAAGAACTGGTTTTAAAAGACCTTCCAACTTTCAATGTTAATCAATCTTCAATGTATTCAACTTCCATGAATGACTATACACCAAATGAGTAATAGAACTAACTTACCGTCTTAAAATATACAGGCATCCACGAGAGAAGAACGAAATACCCCTGTGATTCAAAGCATATAAAATGTTATAATTCATTCTGAAAATCATCATTCAACAGCAAAGTAGTGTTATCTTATGCCTCCCAACTAATATAACTCACCCAATTGTTTGTTACATTAGCAAAAATAATTGCCCATGACGGTAGTTTCGACAAAAGAAGGTGCAATGGCGGAAGCTGCCCTTTGACTACTGAAGAATCTGGTTTAGTTTTACCAGCTTGGATTAACAGCAGCTCTGATTTACTAACAAAAGGACTATCTCCAGGATCACATGCAACTAAGCTTCCCCATTGTGTTAGCCATAGCAGTCCAAATGACGAGAAGAGGATAAATGGTCCAGAAATGCCAATTGATGACAACATGATTGGAGTTAACAGGAAGCCTACCACATTGCCAAGATGAAATCCGCCCATTGAGATTCCAACTGCAGTTGCACGCTCATGACTTGGAACCCACCTACTCAATTACACAAACACACACACTTCATAACTTGAGGAATGTGTAATATCAGCTAAAATGCACACCAACTGAGCTAACCTGCATCTAAGCTTAACTCGATCAGGCTAGCTAATACACAAGCAGATAACCTTGCATAACTTTGCTAAGTTTGTAGAGTCACAACCACTTATCATAACATGGAAAAGAAAAGATGGTGGTATTACCTTGATAAAAGGGTGTTCATGGAAGGCATAGCAACACCTTCAGCGAGTCCAAAGAAGGCACGAACGGCGAGTAAACCGACAGTGGAGTGGTTGGCAGCCACTGGAGTGAGGAGAGTGGCCAAAGACCACAAGGCCACACCCCAAGCCATCACTCTTTTCCCTCCATATTTGTCTACCAAGGCCCCCCCTACAATTGATGAGAATATGTATCCCCATAAAAAGGATGACTTTTTATGGACACACATCAACATTTTAACTAAAACTCATGAGTTTCACCTCACGCTATTTAAAAATGCAAGTGGTAACATGAAGATAAGAAAACACAACCTCCTAAAACATAATTGTTTCGTATTAGTTACTTTCCGAGCTAAAGTTAGAAACTTGAAATAAAAAAATTTAGCAGTTTACACATTCTCCTCTTGTGGATTTCTTAAGCAGTCTATCTCCTCCAATCCTCCAACTAAATCAAAGGGCTAATCTTGAATCTAAAACATAAAAGGAAACAACTTTTTGTCCATTTATGGTAAAGCGAGCACCATTTCAACATTTTTAGCAATCTCAGCCTGCATCTATAACGGCCTAGCTGCAGAGTCGATCACTAGCTATTAACTTATATTATATCAGATACGTGTTCGTGCTTCATCAGAAAGGAAGAATAAAAAAGGTCAAGGGAAAAGTGGGTCTTCTTTCGTCTTTCTGCTATTGGTTCTTTGGGGTTCGTGAGGACTCTTATCAGTGGTCTATGGCTAAAATTCAGTGGCCACACTCCTCCTGATCCTATAAAATTAACAGGTTGGCCGTTGGCAGAATCTACTTGGAGCCCACTTCTGGTGTTTTCACTTTCTCGAAGTAAAAGGAATATATAAGACAGATAAAAATATCCAATCTAAATCTTAATTCTTAAACTAGGACCAATTGCACCTGATAACAGGTAAGAAGCAGCGAGCCACCGCAGCCGCTGCTTTCTCAGCCCGACACAGTTTAAACACATTAATGACACCAAAAGGTAAATCAAATAATCTCAAAACATCTCAATATATGAATATATATACCTGAACTATGCCCAAAAAAGAACTAGACCAACCAAATTTGGCGGCGAGAGGGACGACGGCCACCGACATAACGACACGGTCCGCATTACACAGGCACATAACGCACGCCGTCAAAGCGACAACCTTGTACCTCTCTGGTATCCTGACGGTGTTAGCCTCTCCCACAAGCATTCCTCTCTCTATACCCTCTGCCGTGCACTTCACAACACAACCATCTCTCTTGTTTTTCACTTTCAACTGATGATGATCTGATACTGACCATTTGATGGATTCTGTTTCTGGGATTGGTCTCTTTGCCTCCAACCTCAACTGGGTACTTCTCCTAAAATGGATCAAGTTTGACGACCGTGAGTTGAACAAACCACAAGAGCTTGGTGTTGTCGTGGAATGAAGCAGAGATTTTGCAGCCATAATGTGAGAGAAAACCTGAGAAGCTCTGCGTTAATGGAGCAAGAGCAACTACACTTCAAATGATACGTTAAAATATCGACGAAAAGCGAAGCTTTAGGAGTCGTTTATGGCTTGTAGTTGGTGAGAACTGCGAGAGAGGAAGAGTAGAGAGGAGAAGGCAACTAGCCAACACTTTTGACATTTATTGCATCACCAACTTTGATTTATTAAGATAAATTAATAAAAACATGTCACGTTATATTATGGATTTTATTCTTAAATTGGCCACGTTCATGAGTTCAATAAATATATATATTTTTTGAATAAATTATTTAATAACTATAAAATACAATAATAAATTATTTCATAATTTTTTTATATTAAATTAAATAAATTTTCAAATTGATCAGCTAGAATTACCACTAAAATTAATAAAAAAATTCAATTGATATGGTAATAACTTTATTTAATACAATAATTCTAAGTTAAGTTCTTATATAAATATTAAAAAGAAAAGTTGTAACTAATTTTAAATGAAAAATTAGTTATAAAACAAATTTACAATAAATTAAATTCAAATAATTCAACATTTTCTATAATTAAAATATTTTTAAAATTCGAATTTAAGATAACAATATTTAATAATTGAAATATATGAAATATTTTCATATAAAAAGTTGGAATTAAAGATAAAGGATATTTATTAATTGAAAATATAATCATCCGTTAAGTACTTATATTATTAGCAA
>JAOQMS010000005.1:257767-281345 GCA_027563885.1 Erythroxylum longipes
GCTTGGAAATAGTGTTCTCTCCTTTTACCCTAAATTCTCTTTTCTTGGGATTCCTTCACTCTCCATGAATGATTACAATAGGTTTCTCAAAGGATTGTACTAATCATGACCATTTTAGACTCTTACCCAAGAGAAATTATGCTACATAAAATACAACTAAATCCGATCTCTTTACTTGAATTTGAACAATTAGTTCGTTAAATAATTTATTCGAAACATATAATTTACAAGTTTACATAACACGTAAGAATTAATAGTTACAGTTTCCGATATAAAAAGAAACTCTTTATAAAAGGTAAAGTGTGAATAAAAAAATTGATTGGTTCAAAATTGGAGTTAAGACTTTCTATTTCTGTTACTCTATTCTAATCATCTTTTTACTCTAAAATGACTTTGTTTTATATCTATTTATACATAACATGATGTTATTTTAGGGGTAGAAACAAGATTAAAAATAGCATATTAGACACAAAAGATTTGATGCCTCAAAATTGAGAATCAGATCTCTTATACCGATTAAAGTGTTCTATCGAATATGTGAATGAAATTTAATAAAATAAGATTGAAACAGAAAATTTGATATATCTAAATTAAGGCCTTCTTTAAATTTTATTATCATTTTATATTTTTTTATTAACATGGATGATGAGAAAATTAAAAAAAAAAGGTGAGTCCTGATTAATATGTGCTAGCTGTATTCCCTCTTGTGTAGGGTAAAAGAGGTCTCTAGGTCAAGTAGCTTGTCCTTTTGTATTCAATATTTCTTTGTGTAATGATGTGGTCTCTTGCCTTTTTAGCTTTTTCACTCACAGTTTGTTTTTCTTTCCTTTTTAAATAATATCTCTTCAACAAAGATGAACATGTTAGAACAACTTTAGGTGTGCTTATGGGGTTGTGTATTATGGATTATAATTGTTTTAGGTTTATAATAAAGACAACATTATTATTTGTAATAATTGGTTTCTGCGAAATTTGTGGAATCTTAAGGGTGCACATGTTTAATCTTATCCCCACTCCGTGTTTTCTAATTGCAGGGCTTTAATCATAATTTTGGATTAGATCCGTTTTTAACCTTCTTTCGGGTTATAAAATCGAGTCATTTTTTAAGTTTCGAGTCAAATTTAAACTTAATCATGTGTGATTGTTTTGAATCTGATCAAACTCGAGCTACATGACTTGAGTTTAACTCGAAGCTTGATCCGAGTTGTTTTTTAAATTTCGAGTTAGATTTAAACTTAATCATATGTGATTGTTTTGAATCCGATCAAACTCGAGCTACACGATTTGAGTTTAACTCGAAGCTTGATTTTTAGGCATGTTAAGCCTCGTTTCCATTGAATGTTTCGATCCTAATTGAGCATTTTGATTAGATCTGTTACTGTAATTTGTCGTGATTACGTTTGCTTAACCTGCATCGTCCATAACAACAAAGAGAAGAATTAGTAATGTGATTGTGACCAGAAGCTGCTTAACTTTCTAGTAGGATTTAAAGAGAGGTGAATAAGTTTGACCTGATTTGTGGAAAGTGATCACCGGTAAGTGTCTTTTTACAGTTTTGTTAATACATAAGCTTCTCTTAACGAGTCAGAGATTCCGTATGTTTACGATTGATATGAGTAATTATAGGAGACCATAACCTATTTATATAACTTTTATATCAGACTTTTCCATCACAAGACCGATATGCACCAAGTTTATATTACAAGGGATCTATTTTTTATTCAGACTTTGACTCATTAATCTAGATCATTTATTTGGCCACTTGTTATTCTTATCTGGATCAAATTACATAACTTAATTAATAATTTATTGAAAAACTAAAATTATAATTAATAACTGTTCACTTTAAAGGAAAATTACAAAATTACCCATAGGGGCAAAATTGTCTCACATAAATATCTTTTTATGTTTCGAATCGAACTCAAATTTGTACTTCTCGACATAGAATTCGAACTTCTTTTGCATACAAAAAGATATTCTTTTGTATGCCGACAAATAATTGTTTTTGAACATATTGAATTTTATGCTCGCTAAATATTTCAATTTTATTCGATCTTTGAATAAAATAAATCAATTAATTTTATTTAATAATATTTTTTAATTAAATTCTAAAATTTTCAATGAGTAAGAATAATCTATTTGGATTATATTTCAAATTCTTTAATTTTATTTAAAATTTAGTTTATTTTAAGATGATTTAATAATTTTTTAAATTTTAAGCTTCTTATTTTACATATTTAACTTTTGGTTAAAATTTTAAAATATTATGTAGGATAACACCATTTATGAATTTGAGACAACTACTTCTAGGTGGATTGAATACGGAAAGTTTATATTTCTCTTGCTATTTTCAATGAGAACATGACAAACAAATTAAAGGAAAGGTCGTGCTCACTGCATAAAAGCTTCACAGAGACAATAACTACTGCTCCTGACTACAGAATCTTCAGATACCCACAAAAGAACAGCAAACAAGCTTTAAAAATTGCCTGCCAAATCCTAAGTGTTGTATTTTAATCTTCTTTTTCTTTTTTCCTTGATAAAAGACTTCTCTATTAGTTAGAAGTAAAGTGTGTATTATTATACTTCTCTAGATTTCACGTGTCAGTTAAATTTTTACTGAATATTATTATTATTGTTGTGATTATTATCGGCAGAACCTGTAACTAATATCTTACGTAATTCGAGTAAATCATTGAAAGATTAGATTTGCAATCCCATGATTACAAGGTATTCTACTAATTTAGTAATGAATACCCATTTGAGTAGCTTGCCTGATTTGTGTCGTCCTTGGATGCATTATACTATACGTGTAATTGAGTCCAAGTTAATGCTTCTGAGAGTCAGAATCATTAACCTTATAGGACCTTTGAAAAGTTTATAATGTGATCACAAAACAAGCTATTGAGTTCCATTCGATTTGAAGCAATTGATCATATACGAATTAATTAAAATTCTAGCCAAGTTTAATTTGAAATATTGCTTAACTCGGTTCAAATAATTTTAAAAAATAACGTTATTTTAATTTTGGATGAAATCGAATTCAGGTTGTAAAATCAAAGAATCAGATTATGTTAGTAGTCAAGTCGGTGGAGTGAGCTGCATGGGGTCAAAAGGTTTTGTATTCGAATCTCTCTACTTATGCCCTCTCGATCGAACCTGTCGTACATAGCTCACCTAGTACGGAGCACCCGGTTGATGTGATTTGCAAGTTATTGCGTCAATCTAAAAATTTACCTAATACGCATCCAAAGAATAGCTGATGTGAGTTCTTCTGTTCTAAAAAAAAAGAATTTAGGTTGTAAAATTAAAGAATCAGATTGATCCAAACTATAGATAAATAAGTTTTAATCTAATTGATTATTATTTCTAAATATAACATAATTTTTTTAAAGCAAGAACAATAATGGAATGGTCAATATAAAGTGACAACCAGAATTTAAGTCAAAGATCTAAAGGTGTCACTGTCTCTAATGACTAAAACATACAAATAGGAATGTTACAATAAGTGAAATTGATTTGAGAGAGACATGAAAAACAATACTTTTGGTGGGGTATGCTTGGACTAGAATAGGGATTCAACCTTGAACGATACGTGCAAAGAGAAAATATAAGAGTCAGATCTTATGTTCTGGTTATAGTACTTCTATCATATTCTATTAAATCTCATCCACACATTTACGTAGATCCTACATAAATGTATGGATGATATTTAATGGAACAAGTTAAAACAGAATAATTAGAACAGAAAATTTGATGTGGAAAATATAACCTTGAGGTGTTTCAATTAGTAGAATAAGTCCCTCAATTAAAAACTTCCCGATTTAAAAAATGTCACAATTTTACCTTAAACTTGAAAAATAATTGATTAAAAGTAAAAGTATATTAAAGCTTGTAAATATCAATTGAATTAAACCTGACATTTGATATTACTAGTTTCGTCGGGTAATTTATTTGAAATTATAATTTATAAATTATTATGAGCATTTGATGATTCCATATTCGAAAAATAATGAATATAGGTTTTGCCAACTTTAAAAAAAGAGAAAATACATATTTTTTAATAATATTATTTATAATTTTAGTTTTATAACACAGGTTTTCCTGTTGTCAATTTTTATTAAAATTTCTAATTTTAAATTTCAAAATTATGTTGTACGGTGTCATATACATTATCACGTACTATTAAATTTTTTAATATCAGTAGAGTGTAGAATCAACTAACAATAATTAAGCATGGGTCATTCATTGTCAAAATGACTAGAATTAGTCATTTGGATAGTTGACCTTTATCACTTATAAACCCTTTAACATTTTCATGTTTACTCAATTTGATATACTCTGATACTCCCTCTCAAGTGTAACTGAGATTGGACATCCAGCTGTCACTTGAAATAAATGCAGTGGTAATCGGATCGGACCGTTAGGACTGGAAATCTAGACCGACAACTGAGAAATTAATAATCCGGATCAAACCTACTTTGATACTATATTAGAATTTTTACTATGGAGTCCACTAATAATAATTGAGCCGGGTCAACTATTGTCAAAATGACTAGAACTAATCATTTGAATATTTGACCTTTTAACATTTTCATGTTTAGCTAATATCAAGTACTCTCACATGTACATCATTTAAGTATATAAAATAATGTTATTTTAGAATTTAAAGTTAGAATTTTTAATGAAGTTTGATTACAGAGCGAATGAATATTATAAAATAAAAAATTATTGATAATTTTAAAGAATTAAAATTACATTAATAATATACTAAGCTACATTTGAATAAGAGCAACTATTGTTGTGATGCTTTTTTTAAAGAAAAGAAAATGGTCGATGGGATGATTGAAATGGACCAACATCGCATTTGGAATGGAATATTTGTCTCAAATCACTTATGCCTTTTGCATATCCACTCTGGATATGGCAAAATTATCAAAACCCTAACAAAACCCTATAAAGACAAAGCAAACCCTAGATGTAGAAAATTTAAAGAGAAGACAAATCCAAAAGACCTTCTTTTTTAAAAAAAATTTAAATAAGTAAATCCATATTTTGCCTTTATATATAATTTTATATTCACTTATGTTTCATGCACATAAATACCTCGTCAAATTCACTGTTCACTTATTTTATTCTAACCTTGTTTTATTAAGTCTCATCCATATATTTATGTAAAGTCTACGTAAATATGTAGATAAGATTTAATGGAACATAATAGAAATACCATAACTGATACAGAAGATCTAATCCCCATAAACATACTTTTGTTAACGAATGTTTTGATCGTAAAATTTAAAAGTACTTTTTAAATAAAAATAACTTCTTTAAAAACTAAAATATAACTTTTTAATATGTTTAAATTTGAAATTTTTCAAAAAAAACTCTACTAATAATAGCACGTCCAAAAGTGCATTTAGTACGTTTAAATTGGCAAGTAGACAATTATTTACACGTGCGATTTCTAGTCCAATTCATTTCATAATTATTTTATGGTACGTACGGTGTGTATTTAATTTTAAGGTATCCATTTGGCTCGTTCTCTCTTTGCTTAATTGGTACTTTTCAAGTTTTAATCGATATTTAACAAATTATAATTAAAAAAAAACAAGAAAACTAATAAATAGTTATTACTTGTTTTCTTATAATGTTATTAATTTATTACACAATTCTTTATGATATTTTATTTGTTTTATTACATTTCAAAAAAATAAAATAATATTAACATTATCTTAAATTTATGAATAGAAAATTTAATATAATATAATAAAATAGTTATATGATAATTAAATAATATTGTAAAAATCAATAATATTTTTAAAATATGGTAATTTACAAAATTATTAAATTAGAGAATATCTAATGAAACTAATTATTTCTATTATATTTTGCATTATGTATATATATATATAGCTTAGAACTTAAAATTTAGCATCTATATTAAATCTTCTGCTCCACTTACTCTATTGTAATCTCACATAAATGTATAGATGAGATTTAATAAAATATGATAGGAACACCATAACCAAAACAGAAGATCTAATATTGTCGGCACCACATGTGTTTGCTTCTTTGCCTTTTCTCATTATTTTAATTCACAGGCAAAACAATTTTGGACATTGGCTTAAACACTAAGTAAGCACTTTAAAGATCCGAGCCAAAGATTCTCTTTAAAATGTGTAAAAAGTTATGCAAAATAAAAGGCCAAATGTGTTACTTTTGCTCAAAAACACATCCTTTAATCATGTTTTGGATTAATATAATTTGTAATTTATAATTTAAATCTACGAATAAAAAATAAAAATATGTAAAAAAAGAGGGATTAAATATATGATTTTTGCACCTCAATGTTTTATAAAAAGTTTAACTCTTCGCCGTTATCTTTTATACCATTTTGCACCGTAACATTATTAAAATAATACTCATTGTATCTCAAAAAGTGATAATAGAAATAACGGTAGGAGTTTATTAAGATCTTTTACGAAATGTTAAAGTGAGAATTAAACATTTAATCAATATTAAAAAAAACTTAATTTATATAAAAATCTTAAATTTTATCATTACTATTTTGAAAATATTTAAGTGAAACTTAATATTATAAATAAAGAAAAAAATTAATTTAATTTTTAAAAAATAATTTGTACTTTAAAACCTTTTTTAAAGTAAGCAAGTTGAGGTCACTATCAGTTATGACAATGATAAGGAGTGTTCACTTATATGTATACCCACTTGAGAGACATGGTTTGGTATAAGAGAAGCAAATAAGTCCAATCAGAAGTGGGAGAAAAACAAAGTTGGAGCATGTTTGGGAGAAAGGAAAATGAAAGGAAACCTGAGAAAACAAAAAGAACCCTGAACAGGGAAAAGAGAAAGTAAGAAAGAAAACAAGGAAAAAGAAAGCTACGAGCTTTTCTCTATTTTCTCTTGTACATGCACGCCAAACATCTCTTTATCGATGGCGTGGTTTACTTTTGCTTTTTCCTCTTTCGACAGGAATCTTTGAAAATTGAAAGCATCTGTGCAGAGATGAGAAAGAAAAGAAAATTTATAAAAAGGGTAGAGGATAATATTATGATTAAACAAGGGTTATATTTAAATTTTCCCTTATATTTATGTTTTTTAATCAAAATATGATAAATATTTTTTTTTAAACGAAGGAATCTGCAGCCGCTACTCTTTGGATGTGCACTGAGTAAACTTCTGAATTGATACAATAGCTTGCAAATTACGTCAATCGGGTACTCCGCATTAAACAAGTCCTGTACGATAGACTCGATGGAGAGAGCGTATGTAGGGAGAATTGAACACACAACTTTTTGGCCTCAAATCCCTCCACTCTACCAACTCAGCCACTCCTAGGCTATTTTGTGTTTGTTATTTATTTATATTTTCATAATATTTTTATATAAAATAAAAAATAGTTATCATGCAAATATCCTCGCCCTTAAAAAGTTAACATATCCTAATGTATAAGGCTTTCCGTTTTGTGAATACGTAGCGTTCTTTTTGTATCTTTTAGAAATGAATTGTTTACGTGATTTGAATTCGTGACCTTATAATAAGAAAATGGTAACTTTTACTAAATACTCTAAGGCTCTTCATCACAAAGGAGAACCACACCTATCACAAATAACATGATAATCATGTAATGATGGACTGTATATGCCTCTTAGGGGGTGGTCGAGTTGGTAGAATAAAAAGTATGAAGTCAAAAGGTCCTATGTTCGAATCTCCCAACTTACGCTCTCTCGGTTGAGTCTGTCGTACAGGATTGCCTAGTACAAAGTACCCAATTGACTTGATTTACAAGCTATTGCGTCAATCCAGAAGTTTATCCAATGCGTATCCAAAGGATAACAGTTACGAGTTTCTCCATTTCAAAAAAAAGTAGTATATGATAGTTTACGAATAATATATTCTAAATAAGATAAAATACCTAATAAAATAATAAATTGTAATTAAATAATAAGTTTCATTTAATAAATATTGTCAATCTTTATCCTTGGTTAATTATTTTTTAATAACAATTTTCTTTACCATGATTGAGATTTACAATTTCTTTCGCATGGGTAAGCTGAAAATAACCTCTCTATTAGTTAATAGTAAGGCTGCGTATTATTAAAACTTTCCAAATAATAAACAACTGATTTACAATCTCAATAAATTTTCAAGAGACTTGCTCTTTTTTTTAGTGAAATCTAAGATTGGTTTTTACAAGTTCCAAGATCATTTTAAAAGATTACGATTACTACAACAATAATAACAATAATAACAACAATAACAACAACAATAACAATGCTCAGTAAAAATTTTGCTGAGATGTAGGATTTGAGGAAGTCTAGTAATACGTAATCTTACGGTTAATTAATAGAGAGACTGTTTCCAAATGATCCATATAAATGAATGAAAATAAAAAAATAAAAGGAAAATAAATAAGTAAATAAATAATAATAATAAATAAAATTTTAAAAAACCAAAAAATAATCTTAAACTTAAAATAAAAATAAAAAGATAAACATCATAAAAATAAAAAATATAAAAAAAAATAATACGAATAAAATTATCCTTTTCAAATATAAGTTGAGAATTTTTGTTTTAATTAACACGAAATTATAATTTTTATAAGTTTATTTATTGAAATTAACTTTGAAATTTATCTAAATTGTTTTTCATCTCAAAATAAATTTAAATCACCGAAAGAAGCAAATTGCAAAACTGAAATTAAGTAGGCCCCAACACACTGATTTCAAAGGTTTGAGTGCCCCAAGCAAAGCAGAGCAAATCGAAAGAAAAAGTAAAATCAAACATAAGAGGAGGTTTTCTTTTTTCTCTTTAGTTCACTTTCCCGTTAGTTCCATAATTTTTCTCTCACTTTCTCTCACTTTCTCGTTGGAACCAAACACAGTTCTCTTCTTGTTTTTTTCCTATCTGTCTCTCACGCATACACTAAACACATTCTCCCATAACTGACTCTGTCTGTCTCACATTTACTTCACGCTCTGTCTCAGAAGCACAAGATCATGATAATATGAGCATCGAGCTCATCACATTCCACCAGCGGTGATGAATCCCGCCACCGACCACCCGCCACCCCAACTCCTACCTCCGCAGCCCCCCCGCTCCTCCACTTCCTGCGACCGTCACCCGGACGAGCACTTCACTGGCTTCTGCCCGTCATGTCTCTGCGAGCGCCTCGCTGTCCTCGACCACTCCTCCTCTTCCTCCTCCTCCCGGAAACCGCCGCCCATTCCCACCTCCTCCACTGCTGCCGCTGCCCTTAAAGCCATCTTCAAACCGTCTTCTTCTTCGGGTGGTGGTGGGTCAAAGCAGCCATCTTTCTTCTCGGAACTCCGGCGGACGAAGTCGTTTTCTGCTTCAAAAAATGAGGGCTTTTCTGGGGTTTTTGAGCCGCAGAGGAGGTCTTGTGACGTTAGAGGTCGTAACACTCTTTGGACGCTCTTTAATCAAGACGACGAGCGAAACCCATCTAAGAAGGAGCAATCTTCCAAAGGTTGTGTTGGTGGGGAAGTTGAAATCGAGGCTAGAATCTCCACTTCTAGTGTTCGGGATCCTGTTTTCGAGTCCAAAGAAGAGGAGGTGATAGAAAGCGAAAGCGAAAGCGAAAGTAATGGTGATGGTGTTGAGGATGGTGATATAGGTAAGATTGTTCCAGACGAGCCCCCAAGGAGTTCGAGTGCGAATACGAATTCGAACCCTGTTGCTGAGATTATAGAGGAAGAAGAAGAGGAGGAGGAAGATGAAAAACACATTGTGATAGAGCCGGAGCAAGTGGGAGGGGAGGAGCTTAAGCCCATGAAAGACCACATAGATCTTGATTCTCAAACAAAGAGAAGAGATTTTAAGGAAATTGCAGGGAGTTTCTGGTCTGCAGCTTCTGTTTTTAGCAAGAAGTTGCAGAAATGGAGACAAAAACAGAAGCTAAAAAAGAGGAGGAGTGGTGGGTCGGGGTCGGCCACATTGCCGGTGGAGAAGCCGATTGGTCGGCAGTTCAGAGAGACTCAGTCGGAGATTGCTGATTATGGGTTTGGAAGAAGATCTTGTGACACGGATCCGAGGTTCTCGCTTGATGCTGGGAGGATTTCATTTGACGATCCTAGGTACTCGTTCGATGAGCCAAGAGCTTCTTGGGATGGTTATCTGATTGGAAGAACATTTCCTAGAATGCCTACTATGCTTTCAGTTGTGGAAGATGCTCCTGTCAATGTTGTTATGAGGTCTGATACTCAAATCCCAGTTGAAGAACCACCACCACCAGCAGCTTCAATGGCTGCACTAATGAACGCCATTGATGAAGATGAGAGTGTTCCTGGTGGGTCTACTCAGACTAGGGAGTACTATTCTGATTCATCTTCCAGAAGAAGGAAGAGCCTTGATATGTCTAATTCCATCAGGAAGACCGCAGCTGCTGTGGTGGCTGAAATTGATGAATTGAATCCTGTTTCAAATGCTAAAGTCTCACCTGCTACTGTTGATTCCTTTCATGGACAGAAGTTTGTTGTTCCTGATAAGGATCCGAACTTGAACTCGAACTCGAACTCGAATTCAAACTCGTTGAGGGATGATTGCTCCGAGAGTTTTGATATGGGGTTTAGAGACAATGCTTCTGTGGTGGGGAATGGTGAGAGAAAGGGGGCCAAGAAGTCAAGAAGATGGAGCAAGGCATTCAAAATCTGGGGGTTCATTCATCGGGTAACCGTTACGAAAGACGAAGACGACGATCGTTACAGTCGATCCAACGGTGTCGAGAGATCATTTTCAGAGTCTTGGCAGGAGCTGAGAGGGGACCGAAATGGAGGAGCATTTAGATCAGGGTTTAACCCCAAGGTCTTGAGGAGCAATAGCAGCGTGAGCTGGAGAAACTCCCAACATTTTGGAGCTTCTGCAACAACATTTGGTAGTGCAAGGAAGAGTAATGTGGAGACTAATGGTCATGCAAGAAAGAGAAGAGATGAGTTTGTGTTGGAGAGGAACAGGAGTGCAAGGTATTCACCCAACAACATCGATAATGGACTTCTACGGTTCTACTTGACACCTATGAGGAACAGTAGAAGAACAACTTGGGGAAAAAGTAAGACCAATCATGCACATTCCATTACAAGGAGTGTGCTTCGATTGTACTAAAAATGGCTGTCTGGTGCAGCTGCCATTATTGTGTTTCTTTGCTTTGATGTTGTTCAATTTGATGTTATTGGTTGGTTGGATACAAAAAAGAAAACAGTCTTCTGAATTTGTTCCCATTAAAGTTGGTCTTCTTCTTCTTCTAAGTTATCAGAATAACAAACAAAATTTATAATGCCATTATGTCATCTGCTTCTTGTCTGTGTCTTTGTGTCATTTGTCTGCAAGAATTCTTGTTCCTTCTGTTGGTGTTCTTGTTCTTGTCATGGTTCTTGCCAGAACTGGTCAAGACATAGGGAATATGCGTGCGATTTGGATTCATTTCAGGAGGTTGGTTCTCTGTTTCATCCTTGTCCTATATACAGCTATATACCCTATGGTCTGCTAAGGTTTTATCACAACATCTTATTAGTTCAAAATTTTGGCATGTTACATTATCCTATGGGACATAAAGAGGCCATATGGTCCAAAGAATGGTGAAGTGAGGCCATCTTACGAGTAAGGATGACAATTAGGCCCAGCCTGTCTCCGAGGCCATGTGGTCCATAGAATGGTGAAGTGAGTCCATCTTACGAGTAGGGATGGTAATTAGGTCCCGATCTCGCCGCCAAGCCTGAGTTAAGGCGTCAAGCTTTAGGTTGGGTTCAGGTTCAGACTCGGGCTGTCAAGCCTAACTTGACAACTATTGCAACAAACGATGACCTTTTGTGCGAAAATTGTTTTGTCTGGCCGAAAATTGTTTTGTCTATCTTCTCATTAAAAAATAAATAATAAGTTGGGCTCGAATTTGATGGGGCCTTGATCTAGACTCGGTTGTAACAGAAGATGTCTAGTAGGGATTAGGCTTGCGAGGCTCGAACCTAACTTGACCTATTATCATTCTTACTAACAAATCTTTTAATTTAAAAAGTTGAAGTTTCGAGTTGGGAGTTACAATTCACTTTAATTTTAAGAAGAAATGTTAGAAATATATTGGAGTTTGTAAGTTATTAAATTGATTTAATTACTTCATTTTGAATTATTAATTTGTTAATTTTTTTAAAATGCATAATTTATAAATTATTTATGAATACACATATGATTAATTAATATTAAAATCATTATTTTTAAACGTAAAAGTAAAATATAAAAATCATCAATATAATTAACTTATAATTTTATATTTCTAATTTTTTTATAATAGAACTTATTTTTCTTTTTAAATGTTTTTTATGATATTCTCCATTAAATATAGATATAGCTTTGGTATAGTATTTATTTAGTTATCAGACAAAATTTTTCATTATATTTTGTTAATTTTTCGTATGATATTATTTTAAAGTTATGAATAGACAAAGAATTAATGTAATAGAAATTGGTTTTATAATAGTTAAATAATATTAAAATATGATATTTTTAAAATATGAAAAATATAATTAATTCATAATATCTTGAAATTTTTATATAATAAAATGTAATAGTAATTAACTGTCAGAAATTAGTTTGCATAGGAAACAGAAGTTCAGTTAAAGAGTCCCAAGTGGGGAAAGACAACCTAAGTACGCCGTTAAACGAACATGCACCAAGTCAAACCACCCACAAAACCTTCAAAATTTACTCCGACTGCCACTCGCCATGGTCGTCGAGCTTCCTAAGTCTTTATCCTGCAAACACCTCCTGAACCTCCTCAAAGCCCAGAAGAATGCCGAGTCGGCACTCGCCCTGTTCGACTCGGCGACTCACAGCCGACGCGTCAGACACTCGCCAATTATCTTCCAACACATACTCCGTCGGCTGACGGACCCAAAACTAGTAGTCCACGTTCACAGAGTCGTCGAGCTAGTCAAAACCCAGCAATGTCAATGCACAGAAGACGTCGCTCTAATGGCGATCAAAGCCTACGCAAAGAACAAAATGGCAAACCAAGCTTTGGGTGTTTTCCAGCGGATGGAGGAGGTTTTCGGTTGCAAGCCTGGGATTAGGTCGTTTAATAGTTTGTTGAATGTTTTTTGTGAGTGTAATCAATGGGGCAGGGCTGAGTCGTTTTTAAGTTATTTTGAAACTGCGGGTATGTCTCCGAACTTGCAGACTTATAATGTTTTGATTAAGATTATGTGTAAGAAGAAGCAGTTTGATAAGGCGAAAGGGTTGTTGAGTTGGTTGTGGGAGAAAGATTTGAGGCCTGATGTTTATAGTTATAGTACTTTGATCAACGGGATGGCGAAAAGTGGGTGTACGGCGGATGCAGTAGAGGTTTTTGATGAAATGTCGGTGAGAGGTGTGGTACCTGACGTAGCTTGTTATAATCTGATGATTGATGGGTTTTTCAGAAGAGGGGAATATGCTGAGGGGAAGGAGATGTGGGAGAGGTTGGTAGAAGCACCTTCGGTTTACCCAAATGTGATTACATATAATGTGATGATCAATGGGTTGTGCAAGTGTGGGAAGTTTGATGAGAGTTTGGAGATGTGGGAGAGGATGAGGAAGAATGAGCGCAAGATGGATTTGTTTACATGTAGCAGTTTGATTAACGGGTTGTGTGAAGCAGGGAACATTGACAGGGCTGTTGGAGTTTATAAAGAGATAGCTGAGAATGGTGTCGCGATTGATGTGGCTACTTCTAATACATTGCTGAAGGGGTTCTGTAAAGCAGGGAAGATACAGGAAAGTTTTGAATTGTGGTTGCTAATGGATAAGCAGGACTGTCGTAATATCCGAAGTTACAACATTTTCATCAGGGGATTGTTGGAGAATGGTAAGGTGGAAGAAGCACTTTCAATTTGGGAACTCTTGCAAAAGAAGGGTCCTAGGGTTGATTCCATAACTTATGGAGTTCTGATTAATGGGTTATGCAAGAATGGCCGGCTGAATAAGGCTTTGAACATATTGAAAGAGGCTGAAGGTGGAGGAAAACTGGATGCTTTTGCCTATTCTTCAATAGTTCATACTTTATGCAAAGAAGGAAGAGTAGATGAAGCAAATGATTTGGTTATTCAGATTCAAAGTTGTGACTTTAAACTGAACCCTCATGTTTGCAATTCCCTGATTAATGGTTTTGTTCGAGCTTTGAGACTTAATGATGCAATTAACTTTTTCAGAGCAATGGAATCTGCTGGCTATTCACCTAATCTTGTATCATATAACACAATTATAAATGGTCTATGTAAAGCAGAAAGATTTAATGAGGCATATCTCTTTGTAAGGGAAATGCTTGAAGGTGAGTTGAAGCCAAACATTATAACGTATAGTTTGTTGATCGATGGCCTTTTCCAGAGTTCAAAAGTTGACATGGCAATGAACTTGTGGTGCCATGCTCTTGATAAAGGTTTTAAGCCTGATATCACCATGTACAACGTTGTGATCCATGGACTTTGCTCAGCCCACAGAATTGAAGATGCTTTACAACTTTATTCAAACATGAAGCTTTCAAATTGCTTTCCTAATCTTGTGACTCGCAACACCCTCATGGAGGGTCTTTATAAGGTTGGAGATCTTGAAAAAGCATCAGAGATTTGGGATGGTATTTTTCTAGATGAGCTGCTGCCAGATATATACTCCTATAATATACGTCTAAAAGGACTCTGTTCTTGGGGAAGAATATCAGATGCCATTGAGTTACTTCATGATGCTTTGAATCATGGAATCACCCCCGTTACTATTACCTGGCACATACTAGTAAGAGCTGTTATCAATTTTGAGACTTCATGATTCAAAATACCATGGAGTAACACAATACTGAAGCTCATAATGTTTGACTGACAGATATGATTGGCATGCTAATTTCTTCAAGTACTCTTTTTGGCCAGTACTTTATGAATTTATCATCATCCCATGACATGCTTTCAAATGACCTCTATTTACTTGTCATTCTTTTAGATCCTCGTGAAAATCTGGATTCAGGACCAAGATATTATTGTTTCAGTTTATAGAATCACTTGATATGCATGCAGAAGTTTTGAGGATCAAAAATGCATGCATCTCTGTGTTTCGAGGTCAGTTGACAAAATGTTCCAAGGCACCGAGTTAATGTGCAGTCAATTGCTTCTTGAGGTCACTGAAAAAGTTCTCTTATTGCATAACAGTTTATAAGGTGCAATCTCTTATATATGAGATTGGATTGTCGTGCCTCCAGATGTGGACTTACCAACAATGTAAGAAACAGCGAGTATCCAGTCTATTGAAATTTGTTTCTTTGTTGTTTTGGCTTTATCAGTCCTGTTTTAGGGACATAAATCTTGATTCTATGTTAGAGGAGCTTATGCTAAGATTTTTGTTTGTACTAGAAACTAGAAACGCGTCTATGATGGGGGACCGAGACATCCATCGGCTATTGCCTTTGCCTGAACTTCCAACCGTATGGACCTCCTGTATTAAATGCTTCCTATCATATCCATTTTGAGGATGATTTGGTCACAGGTTTTCACCGCTCAGTGAGTGAAACATTTGTTCACGGGTGCATGTTAAAAGTTTCAATTGGAGAGGGCTTGGTGGTCTTAAGAATGATCCTTGTGGGGGGAACAAGCATTGTCTCAAGGTAGGTAGAACCATGGACAAGAATCTTCCCATGTTCCTCACTTCGGAAATTATAAATGTGGGCTATATTTGACCGGCCTCCATTTTTGCATTATTTGGACTATCCAAAGATGAGCATCAAGTATGGTAACTTATTACTTGGTTCTTGGTGATGGAGTGATATCACTTAAGAGAAGACTTTGATGCAAAAGAAAATTGCTTGATGTATCAAATCCAAGTTGGAAGTTTTCACTTGGGGTTATGGATCATGCTACATTTATATATATTGTTATGACAAATAATTCTGCATTAGACATTGATCTGATCATTTGTATGAAACAAGAGAAAAAAGAGAACTTCTGTCAGATCAATCTGCCTCTTTGTTTGTGTTTTCTTTTTCCATGATTTCCAGTTCTGATGATAAACTTTGCTCGTAGCTTAGCTGAGTGATCAAACCAACTAATATTGCTCCAAGAACCGCAACTTTTCGCCAGTCAGGGATGGAACTGATGAAAGAATCAGCAATTATGATGACTAGCACGCCAATTAACACAAGGTAGATATTTTTCCTGATCTTCGATCCAGCTTTTGCTTTAGTCAGATCTTTAATTTTATCTGCTTCCTGTTTAGCTTTGGCTTTATCAACAGGTGCTTTCTGGCTCAGGTTCTTGAAGAACAGACCTTCATTTCGATCTTTCTCCATCTGACCTTCAAACTCTGCCAACTTGTTGTCATTCTTCTCAATCTCTACCCTATTCAATTCTTGGGATTCCTCAAAAGCTTGCATCTTGCTCTCTATATTCCCCATGATCTGACATCAACAAACAACGAACAAGAAGCTGTTGATCGAACAGAATTCGCAACACCAACCAATATTCATATTCTCTATGCTTGAAAAAATGATTTGGGGTTTACAAAGATGGGAGTACCCTGGCACTGGCTTCTTCAAGTCCTTTGAGTGCATCTTCACCAACTTTGTCAAAGTCTGCATTGGCTTCTTCAGCAAATTGAGTAAGATAAGCAGCTCTATCATCCAAGTAATCGGTGAGTCGTACTTTTTGAGCTTGAAGCATAGCTATTCTAGCAAGAAGCTCTTGTTTACGAGTATCACCTTCAGGTGGGGAAGCTGAAGCTTCTTCTGGCTCAGAATCATTGGACCTGCAAAGGCACAAGATGGTACTCTTGGTGTAGTTTGGTGGTCTCATGGAATGGAAAAATATGTGCTTCGATGTGGGACTGAAGGAAACAGCTTTAAGGGTAATCATCTTTTCTTCTTCACTGGAGAGAAGAGTGGAGAAAAATGAGAAGGGGCAGACATTAGATGCTATATATGAACAGTTTGATATAATTTGAACCTTTCATTCGGTGGATGTAATATATTATCCACATTGACAAGTCATAAGAAGGGTGGGTTTTGGTGTTGCTTTCACGCTTAATCTTTCAAGTGAAATGGACATTTGGGCCCTCAGACGTAGGGTTGACATTGAGATGGGCTTGGATTCACTGTTACGTGACAAAAGGGCCCACTATTATACATTTCAAATGGTCCCACTTGTCATGGGACAGTAGGACTCATGATCTTAATTGTTATGTCACAGTAGGATTACTTTTTATAAAAAATAAAAAATAATCACGTTATTATTGACGTAACATTTAACTGTTAGGAAGTTAACTCTTTTAAAATTTTTACCTACTTAGAGTCTATTTTGAACGTTTCGAAAATGTTAGTGTTCAATTTGAACGCTTTAAAATATTAAAGTTTGTTTAGTATTTGGTTGTAAAAATTTCTTTTTTTTTTTAAATACGAGGAAAACTCTATTTGGAAGGTCCAGCAGGTAATACCTTATGTGTAATGGAGGGCCCAGTGGGCAACACCTCCAACTGGATGGTTCAACGAGCAACACCTCCAGTAGAAGGCCCAATAGAGCAACACCTCTAGTAAATAAAACCCCCCGCTGTCTCAGGCTTTTATGAGAACTACAGCAACGCAGCATAGAATCGAACGTGAGATCTAATGCATACCAGCTCTCAACCATTCCCACTTCCCACAACCGTCGAGGGCGATGTAAAAATTTCAAATGCACTTTTACCTTTTATTGCAACTTAATTTTAGATTCAATCGAATTATTAAATTATGATTAAATTTTAAATTCAAAGCATATTTTTAAAATTTTAATTAAATTAATTTTAAGTAAGGTTAGACCAAAATCGGTTTGTTAAGTGAAGCGATTAGTCCATTGTGTTAAACAATTTTCATATTTTTTATTAAAAGAGAGGATACAAAATATAATTCTTTTTGGAGTTTTCATTTGTTATTTAAATTATTTCAAAATATTGAAAAATAATAATAATCTTTTTGCAAAATTTTATCAAATTATTTAATAAAATTGAAAAGTTATAAAAGTTTTATCTAAATAATTTAATAAGAATTTATCAAAAAGATTTTTTAATATTTTAACATTATTTAAAATAACAAAAAAATAAAATATTTAAAATTATAAAAAATTGAGTAATTTTAGAAGTTTTATTGAATTATTTTAATAGAAATTGAAACAATTATATAAATTTCATCCAACCGATTCAATTGAAATTTAGTAAAAAAAATTTCTTAATATTATAAAAAATATATTTTTTAGTTAACCCACAAGGTGTCCAAGGAGGGTCCCAATTATGGGAAGGCACCTTTACGCCATCCACATCCAGATTAATCCCGCTCGCATCGGGTCACCCCACAAGGAATAAAGTGTTGGCCAAATAGATTTCTCCATTTTCAGAGCTCAAACTTGAGAACTCTGGTTAAGGGATAAGAGTGTTAAACTACTCACATCAACCATGTTTAGTTAATATTATAAAATATTTTTAAGTAATTTAAATAACAAAAACAATTTTAAGAAATAAAGATTAAATCATTAAAATTTTCACCCAAGAAAGAAATAATAACTTTTTCTTTATTTTTTTTATAAAAAATACTTCCACACTTCAAACAAACTCAACCAACCTCTAATCCTCTTTGTCATCTTTCCCTCTAACAACACTATTAACCAAAAGCCAGAAACTTCATTACAATGTCTAGGGATGATATTTACAATACTAAAATCCATAAAAAGGAATCAATCACCAAATATTGCCATAAACCATATCTTCTGATTTCTAATTTATACCAATCTTAGGTGTCAGTGAGCATGTCCCGTGGCTTTCTTGTAGGTATACCACCTGGAAATCCAGAGATACACAAAGAAGTTGAGTAGGCTGAGTATGGCCAATAACCAGTAGAAGTAATCTAGATGTCCTCTGTTCAAGTTATCAGGAATCCAACCAAGCCTGCCATGGCTTGTGGTGATTTTAGTGACAATGGTTACAAGTAGAGTGCTCAAGTAGTTGCCTAGTGCGTTGGTCGTTAATGACAGAGCTGAGCACAAGCTTCTCATGGCGTCAGGTGCTTGATCATAGAAAAACTCGATCTGTCCAATAAAGGTGAAAACTTCTGCACACCCAACAAGGAAATACTGTGGAACTTGCCAGAAAATGGACATTGGGATGGTTTCAAGGTCGTAGTAATTGTGACTCCTGACGTAGTTTAGCCTGACAACTTCCAGAACTCCGGCGACGATCATGGAGAAAATGGATATCACAAGGCCAATCCCCATACGTTGGAGCTGAGTGAAGCCTCGTTCATTGCCTGTGAACTTTCTTGCATATGGGACTATGATCCGATCATAAACAGGAGCCCAGAAGATGACACTGAGTGTATCGAAGAGCGAAAGAGATGCAGATGGGATCTTGAACTTCGGTCCCATGTGTTGATCCATGGTGTTTCCTTGTAAAACGAACATAGTACTCATTTGGCCGTATACGGTGGAGAAGACGATTCCAGTAGCCCATATGGGTAGTAATCTGATCACTGATTTGAGCTCTTCGACTTGTGTTATCGTGCAGAGTCTCCATGGATTTATGTACCCTTTTGCTCTGTCATTTTCTGTCTCCACAGCTGCCTTGTCAAAGAACCTGAAGTTTTAACAGTGATTCTGATTAGCAAAACCAGACATGGAAGTTGGAAGTAATGATCTTGATCTTTACACTTACGTTAACTTGTCAGTGTGTTCAAGCTTTCTGCTTCCTTTGATGCTACTTTCCTCATCCTCTGTCTCGAAAAGAAGTGATTGATCTTCAGGAACTTTGACATCAAATTTCCTGAGGGATGCAACAAAAACCTGGAAAATCCTGGTAAGTGGACTTCCTCCAGGTTTCTGAAGGCGATAAAGCTTGCTTCCACAGAAGAAGAATATAACAGCTAGAGCCATTGCAACTGCTGGGACTCCAAAACCCCAGTCCCAGCCAACATTCATTTGAATCCAGACCAGAACAGATGAAGCAATAAGAGCACCAACATTTATGGATAAGTAAAACCAATTGAAGAAGGAACTTTTCAGTTTCTTCTCAGTATCATCTGTATCATCAAATTGGTCTGCACCAAATGATGATACACAAGGCTTAATCCCTCCAGTCCCCAGAGCTATCATGTAGAGAGCTATAAAAGTTGTTGCTGTTTGCCCTCCTGTTGGGTGACAAGCTTGCTTATCACAAGATGGCTTTAGTCCCGGAACTGAAGCTGTTAAAGTTAAAAGTGTCATGCCCTGCAAGAACAGGATTTCATCATCAGTTCCATTCAGCAAACATGTTCCGCACTAGTAAGTTTCAGGAAACAGTTTCTGTCAAAAAAACATGTGCGTGTCTGAACCCAGATTCCTCTCTGGAACCAGAAAATGTAGTACGCAAGTATGTATTACCCGTGTTCTTCTGTAAACTTATCAAAAATAAGCCAAATTAGATCTGAGGGATCCTTAGATTGAAGTTTCAAGAGAAAGAACCAATTTCAACAGTTTCCACTTCATGGATTTTAAATCAAGTTCTTAAACTTTTTTGTCATAAGCTAGTGAAACAACAAGACTAGGCACTTCTGAATGTTGAATTCACCCCAACTTCTTGGAAAAGCACAGATAAAATGGAGCCCTCACTTCCAAGACTTATGGAAGACTAAAAATCAAACTTATGGTGGCTTTTTAAGATTCATATATGAAGTGAACTTACACTGATATATATCATCACAAACGTGGCTATTGTCCAATATCTTCCCATATAAGCATCAGCAATAAAAGCTCCAATAAGTGGTGTGATGTAGCAAGTTCCTGACCAGTTAGAGACATTGTTCGATGCTGTGACATTTCCCTGGTTAAAACGGTCCTGAAGATAGTTCACTAAGTTTGTACTCATCCCATAATACGCCAATCTTTCACAGCATTCATTCCCTGAAACAACAACAAAAAATTGTAAGAAACTGAAAATTTCTGAAAGTGAGTTCATCTGAATCATCTCTAGTTTGATCATTACCAAGAATAAACCGGCAAGCCTTCCACTTTCCAGTTTTCTCTTTATTTGCTGGTTTTCCTCCGATATCTGTTGTACCATCCTTTGTATAAAGATCTCCCTCTGCCATTTTTCTGTTGCAGATTCGCTTCCCTGGTTGATCTTCTGTACGAAAACTTCAGAAAGTTTATTCTAAACATTCAGCAGGAAAAAAAAAAAAAAACTCTTCAAGTTGATACAGTACTAGAATCAGAACACGACAAGATTCATATCCACAAGCTTCACTACCCAAATCACGTAGACCCAGAACAATATTCTTCATCAGATCCAACTTTTAATCTAAATCTATACGAAACTGAATCCACGGATCCCGTGAACATCGTACTCCAGACCAAAACCAGGCCGAGTAACCATATACATGTTTCTCACGTAAAACATACATATAGAAAACTTAAAGGAACATCAGAGACCAACTTATAAGTTATAAAAAAAAGTAAGACAACCCTCCATAGAAAAGAGTATATTGAACAGAATCTAAAAAAAAAAGATAAAATCACAGAAGAAAAAGTATCAAAACATGCACAGAATTGAAGAACAAACAAGTAAAGAAAAGAGTAGAGAAGAGAGGTGCCTGTGGTGTTGATGTCCTGAAGTGAACAACGAGAGACTGAGTGAAAGATAAGACTGCTAAGTATACGGAAGATGTTGGAGAGTTGGCGGTGTAGTTGAACAGATCAACAGATGAAGAATGCGAGGCAAAATAGGTAACAGAATCCGGTTCTTCCTCGTTTAAATCTTTATACTAAGCAAAAACAAACTGATTAACTTTTAATTCTCATTAAACTTTATGCTCTTGCTTTGATAACCTTGTATTTTGTAATATTTGCATTTCTAGTCCTTTTTCAGTTATTAAAAGGATTTGTTGTAGTTTTAAAAATTTAGAAAAACTCCTTAATTTTTTAATTTTTCAAAAAACTTCTCTTAAATTAAAGAAAAAAATGTAGACGAAAAATATGCCGTATTATTTATCAATTATTATTTATATATCGATTATTGAACTAATTAAATTTGACTTAAATTAATATATTGATTGTTTCGCTCCTGTACCTTCCAAAAGAAAAAAGATCTCTGAGAGTTATTTCATGAATTTGAAAGAGAGTGATTGGGTTCTTCCAATAACTAAAAAATGTATCATGTCTGAATCTAATTGAGTTTACGGTGTTTTTTTTTTACAATTTTTCGCTTGATAAGGGGATCAAATGATATAGTTCTTTTGTTGGTAGCTTAAAGGATTATAAACATGACTATTGCTTTCCAATTTGTTGTTTTTTGCATTAATTGTTACTTCCTCAATCTTATTGATTAGTGTGCCTGTTGTTTTTGACCTCGTGCTAACTGATTCTGAATAGCTTTATCGAAATCAGAAGCGAATTAGGCAAAGGCTTCTAATTATGCGAATTGGGTCAATTCTAATTTTAATTTACTAGCTACTTGTTTTATAATTTTAATTGGAGCTGCCGAGCCCACTCTGGAAACAGAAATACCTACACTAATAGCAGGTCTTATTCCGATATTGAATAAATCGACGGATAAGAATATTTATCCATCTATAATAAAAATTGCATTAATAGGAATAAAAAAGTCAATGTACTAAGTGTACAAAGATTTCTTGTTTTGTGGAAATCTAGAAAGAGTCATAATGTACATAACCTTTCTTTGTACTTTTATAAAGAAACTATTTCTGTGATTTAAATTATCTTAATTTAATTTTTACAAAGAACTTAAATTTAAAATCTTATAATTTTAACTTTGATTTTAAAATTATAAATTTTTTCAATTTAATTCAATTTAACTTAAATTAAAATTACAAAATTAAGTTAAATTTGAAGGCGATATTTACCAACCCCCTGCAAGACATTTATTGCATTCAATTGTGGTAAATAGGAATCACACAGGAAAGCAAAAGTTTCCTAATATTGGTTTTCACTTTTATTTGGAAATTGATCTGCACCTGGACTTTTTTGCAGCTACATTAATTAGATAGGACACTTTTATGTTCTTTTCAAAACTTAATTAGCAACTGTCTTTCTAGTTGTCATATAAAGTTTTGAGTAATTTGACCAAACTCATTTAATACCCATAAATTTAATTAAAGTTTAATTGAAATTAGTCGATTAAAATTTTAAATCATCTAAAACTTATTATAAATAGGTTTCACCTTTAATAGAGCTAACAGTTCTTGCTTAACTTTCTCTGTAAAAGTTACAGAATTCTCTCAGGGAGTATTTATTTCCATTTTTATTTTTTATTTTTTGCTTTTATTTTCAAATTCAGTAAAAAAAACTTGTTTGTTTGAGTTTTTAATTTTTACTTTTTGCTTTTAGTTTTAGTTTTTTTCCAGTTTTCAAAAATTACGAAAATCATAAAAAGTAGTTTTTGTTTGCTGTTTTTGTTTTTTTCATAATTTGATTTACTATGATTTAAATATATATTACTTAATTATTAATAAAATTATGAATAATTTAATTCAAAATTATATATTTAATAAATTAAAATTAATTATCAATAAAAATTATGAATAATT
>JAOQMS010000005.1:281445-330944 GCA_027563885.1 Erythroxylum longipes
ATTTGTTAATAAATATTATATAAGAGATTAAATAAATTCATTTAATTAAAAATAATTTATCTTTAAGTTTTATCTAATATGTAATTATTATTAGTGATAAAAGTATAACTACATTAAAATTGACAATCAAACATATTTTTATTTTTATTTGAAAGAAAACAGAAACAAAAAACTGAAAACGGCAACTGAAAATTACAACAGAAAAACAGAAATAGAACCAAATGACCCCTCAACCTATTTTATAAATACCGTTAGAGGCCGAACAATTTTGTAGTTATAGTAGTTGAGATAGATCAACTTTGAAAATAGTTTGAGGGATACAACAAGAAAATAATCAAGCTTCAGAATAAATTACGAATTAAAATTTTACTTTATTATGATTTGTGTTAAAAATTTTATAGAATTAAAGAGATATTGATTTTTGGGATATCAAAAGTTATTTAGAAATTTCATAATCATTTTGCTAAGGCAGGAAATGGATCTCGTCCCGATTTCCCGAGTGTTGAAAAGTTGGAATTGATATTAAAAGTTTCAAAAAATCGAAACCAGAATTTGAAAATTTTTCATTCTATTTAAATTGTTCAAAATAATAATAATAACAATAATAATAATAATAATAATTCTCCATATGCAAGTTTTTATTAAAATGAACTGTGTGTAATACTAATCCTTTTCTATATTTCAATTTTCATATAAACTCAGCATGACAAAAATAAATATTTTTTGTAGTTTTTTATAAGGATATATCTTGTTTTAGATAACAGGAAGTTAATCACCTAAAGTGTTAATTCTTTTTGAAATTTTTTAATTTAGTGTTACATTTTAAAATTTTCAATTAAATCGTCAATTTTATATTGCTGATAACTCAATTCAAAACATTAATTCTATCAGTATTTTATTAATTTGACTAAAAAATTATTTTTATTTGTGAGATGCAATATTTTAAAAATCGGGCTAGACATCGAACCAATTAAAGAAAAGTTTTAAGATTTAAATGTTCAACTATTATTAAACTGTTATAAAATTGGTAAATGATAAATAATAAATGAAAATTATAAGATTAAGTAAAAATAAAATATTTTATTGAAATAAAAAATACGCCTCTATTATTATATAATAAACTAATAATAAATCAAATCTAATAATTCAAACTAAATTTGAGTCTAATGAAAACTTAAACTAACAATAAAAATTAAAATTGTATTTCTAAAAGAAATACCTTAGTAAAAAGTTCTAAATTCTACAATGTTATCTAAAGGCTCATTAATTACGTTTTCATCTAAAGTATTTACATCAACTTCTTCTTATGCATTGAAATAATTTTTACTTTTTTAGAATAATCACTCCAGTTAAAAAATAATATTAAAAATACATGTGACATAAATATTATATACAAGCTAATTAAATACTACTTATACAATGTCCTAACTTAAATTTTAAATTCATATTGAAGTAATTAAATTCGGCACAAATTAATAATTTATTATAATTATTTTAAATTATTAATTATTTAATTTAATTCAATTCAAATTAAAGAATTAAATTAAATTATAGTTTCAGTTATATTTTATTATTCTATTAATATTTATATGGTATGAAATTGAAAATTTTGTCATTATTTTGTAATTAAAATTTAAGGGGAAGGATCTTTTAATTAAAAATAAAAATTTTTCTCAAATATTTTATATTTTTTACTTCAAGTATAGAACACAAATATTTGTAAAAAAGAAAAAAAATATAAGAAAGGGAAAAAAAGAATAATTATTATCCACATGGAATTTATGTGAAGATGTTGTTCCCACCTAAATCTCCCACTATTTCCCACCTCAAATGTCCCATCAACTTTTCTTATGATAAGATTCCAAAGTTTAATTTTTATTTATTGTCTCATTTTTTTGATAATTTTTGGAAACCATTAATTTATCAATTGCCAATCAAGCAAAGCTCTCATCTTTTTATGCTGATCTAATATTTGAGCATGGGAGACGCTTATAGTTTTTTTACGGTTCAAATAAAACTAATCAATTTATTATTTAACCGGTTGGTTTTTATTTATAATTGTCAAAAATAAAAATCAAACTCAAAATTTGTCTAATTTATAATTGTTTTGGTCGAACCAGCCAGTCTACTTTAATTATTGCATCATTGGTGACATATAATTTAAGGGATTAAATATGACTCAAGATGAATAAAAAAATAACAAGTTTAATATGAATTACATATATCTACTATTTTAGAAATTAATAATTTATAGAATAAATTATATTTTAAATTATGAATTCTCGTAATTTATCGATTAACTCAATCAATTAAAATTTACAACTAATGTTTATTTATTTCATTTTTAAATTTAAATGTGGATGGAATTATATTAGAACTAATGAGAATTCATATGTAAGGATAAAATTAAAGGTGGGTTATATTTGTAATAAATTGAAAATTTGAGAAATTGATTAATATATTTTATAATTTGAATTTAAAATATAATTTACTATAAACTTAACTAAAGATCATTGCCATAATTTGGGTTTATCTCTAATATTAGGAGGATAAGATATGTTCGGTTTGGGATGGATTTACAATAAGATCTAGAGTAATCCAAATTTATAAAAATTAACTAATAAATTAATAAAAAATTTATTAAATAAATCGTTAAAGTTATTGATAGTGTGAAACAAAACAGAATTAAGGGTCCAGGAGCTTGATAGTTGATACTCCAGCTTTCCAAGTGCATCAATGGCTAGATACAACAGTTCTCTTGTAAGTGTAGGACCTAGCAACCAAAAGATAGACCCCCAAGTTGATCACACTCAGGACGGCTAAAAGCCAGAAAAAGTAGTGTAAACGACCATAGTTCAGGTTGTCTGGTATCCAACCAGACCTGCCATGTCTGGTTGTCAAGTCTGTGACTATGTTCACGAGGAGTGTACTAAAGTAGTTCCCAAGAGCAGCTGTTGTGAGTGAGAGAGCTGAGCAGAGACTTCTCATGGCGTCAGGAGCTTGTTCATAGAAGAACTCGAGTTGTCCAATGAAAGTAAAAACTTCTGCACATCCAATGATGAAGTACTGAGGAACCTGCCAAAATACAGACAATGGAATGTGCTGGAGTTCATAGTAGTTGTGTTTCTTGACAATGTGGAGTCTCACAAGCTCCAAGGTACCAGCAACCAACATAGCAAAAATGGAGATCACTAGCCCAACACGTATTCTTTGGAGCTGAGTGAATCCATTTCTGTGTCCAGTGAACCTTCTTGCAAATGGAACAATGACTCGATCGTAGACTGGTACCCAGAAAATCACGCTGATTGTGTCAAAGAGTGAGAGTGAAGCGGATGGTATCTCAAAGGATTTGATCATGTGAAGATCCATTGTGTTTCCTTGCAAGACGAACAACGTACCCATCTGACTATAAACTGCAGAGAAGATTATTCCTGTTGCCCAGATAGGCAACAAGCGGATTATGGATTTGAGTTCTTCAACTTGAGTCACTGTGCACAGTCCCCATGTGTTTACCGAGCTTTTGACACGATCAGATGGAGTTTCAACAGCTGCTTTATCGAAGAATCTGAACTTACAAAGAGTAGACATTGATCAGCAAATTCTGCAGATACCAAGTTGGATATAACTGTTCATGTCATACCTTAATTCATTGGTGTGATCGAGCTTACGACTACCTCTGACAGAAGATTCATTATCTGCTGTCTCAAACAGGAGGGACTTGTCATGAGGTACTTGAACTTGGAACTTCCTGAATGATGCAACTAGAACTTGGAAAATGCGTGTCAATGGACTCCCTCCAGGTTTCTGGTTTCTGTATAACCTAGTACCTGAGAAGAAGCTCATGACAGCAATTGCCATAGCCACAGCTGGTATGCCAAATCCCCAACCCCAACCAACATTTGTTTGTACCCAGACAAGCACAGAAGCAGCAATAAGAGCACCGATATTAATAGAGAAATAGAACCAATTAAAGAAAGAACTCTTCTTCTTCTTCTCAATCTCATCAGAATCATCAAATTGATCTGCACCAAAGGAAGAGACACAAGGCTTGATCCCTCCAGTCCCTAAGGCTATAAGATATAATCCTGTAAAGAAAAATGCAGTTTGAAATCCTGTTGGATGGCAAACATTATTGTCACAATGTGGCTTTAGTCCTCTGATTGATGCTGATAGAGTTAACAGTGTCATTCCCTGCAAAAAAGACTACACCATTAGGTACCTGGATCACATAATGAGACTGTTAAGGCGAGAATTAAGTTGTCAATGAACCAGGCCAAACTTGGACTTATGTCAAAAAAATTTTATACCCAAGTCCAATTAGGTTTTTATTTTCAGTTTTTTGAGTTTCGAACTAAAACATATACTTCCTTTCAAATCTTATCAAATCAAACTTTAATTTTTAACTTTAGATCTGGTAAAACCTGAACCTTTTTTTCAATTCTAAGAGACTTTTAGTAAGAACTAGAGTTGCATCCTGACAATGGACCGAATTGAGCTAACACTATGTTAAATCTTTTATATCAAATCCTGATTAGGTTTTGTTTTTTTTTTAAGTTTTTTTAGTTTTAAGAGTTTTAGGTTAAAATATCATATTCAAACCAAATGAAGCCTTGATTAAAACTCAAAAATACGTATAAATTTGAAATCTAAAGCCCTACCAAATCAGGTTTTATCTGTTAACTTTATGTTAAATTAGTTTTTGCTACCCCCAGCAAGTAACACTGAGAACTTACACAGACATAGATGATGGAGAAACTAGCAATCGTCCAATATCTTCCCAAGTATGCATCAGCAAGAAAAGCTCCAAGCAATGGCATAACATAGCAGGTTCCAGACCAATTTGTGACATTGTTGACTGCAACAACATTACGTTGGTTCAACTGAAACTTTAGATAATTAACCATATTGGTATTGATTCCATAATATGCCAGTCTTTCACAACACTCATTCCCTGCATGAAATTCATGAAAACATAAGCTATTCAAAAGAACAAACACCTTAACTACTCTGAACTCGAAACAAGACAAAATAAAACCTGAAGAAATTTACCTAAGATGTAAGGACAAGCTTTCCAGGTTCCTGTTTCCTTCTTCATGGCAGGATTGCCCCGATAATCAGTAGTTCCATCTTTAGTATAGATGTCTTCTTCTGCCATTGCCAAATGTATCGCCAAGCTTTCTATCCCCTGGTTCTAATTTGCTACCGTGTAAGACATGTAGACATTGTTAGATTTTCTAGTTCCAATGCGAAAGACAAACACCATACATGGATTTTAAGTTCTTAGCTATCTATAACCATGAAGGGAAGAACCTGAAACGGAAGGCCTTTCACCACCATTTAACCAACCTCATGGGAGCAAAAGTTGAATTAAAATTCTTAATCTAAAGCCAAGAAGCTTTCGTGAATGTTTTGGCACACAATTCAATCCACACTTCATAGTTATTACAGAGCTGAACTATACGTGTCAGGACAACACATAACTCAGAGAAAGACCATTCAATACAAATTACTCAACAAGCCTGAAGCCATGCCTTATACCTATCTGCTTTCTCATTAATTTTTGGCACACTATCATATGCTCAGGAAGCACTTCCAAGGCAATAGAGAATATTGAACTTTTGTAATGGACATGTTGAAAATGAGGACTTTTGGAGCTTTTGAGGCCCAACTTCCTCTTTTGATTGTCCTTCTTGCTCTTTCAAGCCTGCTAAAGAAGGAGAAAAGGTACAAAATGGTCTTTGAACAACTAACCTTTTAAGTGAAGTTTTGGGCTTTTAGAGAGCCCAAGATCCAGTACATATTAAATTAATTAATATTTTAAAAATCGGATCAAAAGTTGTATTTATAAAACAAAAAGTTTAAGGTTTAAAAGATTTAACTAGTATTAGACTATAAAAAATTGATTAAATATTGAATAAAATTGAAGAAATTGAAATATAATTAAAAAAGATTGTCCTTTAAAAAATTTATAGTTTAATTGAAAAATGATAATGTTAAATATAAATTAATTAGTTTATTTTAGTTTATAAAATTTGATTAATTTAGAAAAAATGACTGATTAATTAATAATCTGATCAATTTTAACAACAAGAGTTATTAAAGTAAATCAAATTGAAAAATTAAACACTAAACTAAAAAATTAATTAGTTCAAAGTTTTTAACCAACCGAACCATTTCAGTTTTTTAATCATTAAAGTTAGTATATCATTTACAAGGTATAGGCCAATAAAATTTATAATGAAAAAAGAATAAATGGCACTTTCAAGTTACAATATTAAAAAGAGTTTAGTAAAAAATTTCCTAGTTTAATCTAAAATTAATAAGTCTAATTCGATTGAATAAGGTATTAATCTCAAATTGGGCTTTCGAGCCCAGGAGTTTTGATCCTTTCTCAAACCAAAGTTAGTTCAAATCCTATATTTTGAGTTTCGGCCCAAATTCGATCTAAATCTTATATTTTCAATTTGAAATCCAAAAAATCATATTAAGCTCGCATTTAGGCCCACTAACCCAAGCTTAGCCCAATTGTCGTTTAAAATTTTGAATTTAACCTATTGTTATTCTTAATAATAATAATAATAATAATAATGTTCAATTATGTCTTAACTCAAAACTTATAAACAAAGAAATTGCATTTTGAGAACACATCTTTTCATATTTCCTTGTTTAACAAATTCTAGGAAATTAATGATCCACAAAAAAACAAAATCTTTAGTCTGATAATGATTTCTTGTTCCAGAATGCAAGGAACTTCATTTTCTGAAAATGAAACAAAAATGTAAATTTGGTGAGGTAGTCCTATTCAGATTATGATCTTTACCTGTTTCTGTTAATTGTTTATAGCAAATCAACCTCTGTCAGTGTTTGCACTTTCTACTCTACATGGACAGTCCAGACTCTATCCATACGGATAAAGTCCAAGAACACTTTAGCTACCAAATTATCACGAGAGATTGACACTTCAACCTTTTTTACCTCACCATGGAGAGAGAGAAAAAAGATGAAAAGGGTTTAAGGTTACGTTTGGTAGTTTGAGGTCGGTCTGGCCTAGTCCAAGGTTAATTGGTCAAGTTCGGATTAATTGAGTTTTGAGTTAATTCGGGTTTAAGAGATCAGTGTCAGCTTAATCTAAACTCCCATTCTAAAATAACGTGGTTTTATTCACGTGTTAAGCTTGAATGGACTGAGTTTTGAGTTGGGTTCGAGCATAAAAGGCCAACGTCATTTAGAATTTTTTTAAAAATAATATCATTTTAGACGGTCCAAATGAGCTTGAACTATATGGCTCATTATCATTCTTATTTAAAGTGGGTGAAATGTGGTAAAAAAACAAAGTAATTCTAATTAAGTTTGGGCTTAAGAGGCCAGTCCAAAATTCTATCAAAACTCCTTTTCTAAAATAACATTAGATTGTCAATATACTAGTTCTGATCGATGATTTTTAGGTCGGACTCAAGCTTAGGATAGCAACCCGAACCTCAACCAAAATAAAATCGTTTTAGAAAGTTTCTCCAAAATAACGTCATTTTGGATTAACCAAACGGACTCGAGCCACACGACTTCTTATCATTCCTATTTAAAATTGGTGAAATAAGGTAGAAGATAAAGTAGCTTGGAAATTTTTTTAAAAAATGAAGGGGTTGGAAAGAGTAGTTAGTACTTACCCACCGTTTGTTTAATCTTAGCTTTCAAATGAACTATGATGTGCCCGTTGGGGCTATAGTGGATAGCTAAGACACAGACTGAAAACCATTTCTCAACTAAGCTTAAGTCTCTTTGGGTCTAAGCATCTCTTGTGTTTTGTCCACCAGTAAGCATATGTCCTAATCTCCACTTGAATGCTCATTGGAATATCTATAGTTAGTAGTTAATACAAAAATGAAAACCAACCCTTTTTGTCGTATATCCTATGAATTGTTAAGAAGTTCCTTAGGACTTGGACGTTGTGTTATGTATATCGTACCATATTGGCCGGTATCGGCTTATGCGCACACGTCATATTGGATATTTAAATCGAAATATACTTTAATTCCAAGTAACTATTTTCTGATGTCAATGGAAGGTTTAAAAGAAAGTAATTATGGAGGGATATCGTTTTATAATAAAACGATATCATAATAAAATTTAAGAATTTCAATTATCATAAAAACATAAGATATAAAAAGAAAACGAACAAAAGAATACAAAATGTATATAATTTGATCAATTCACATAGTGATTACAAAAATAACACAAAATAACAAAGAAATTATGTAATAACTAAACAATATTGATTGAAATGAAAAAAGATCAAACTTCAACATATTTTAACCGTATGTTTTTACTATTATTTTAAAAATTGAACCAGAAGTTAAAGCAGTAAGATAGGAGACTTAAGGTTTAATTGGTATTAGACTGTCATAAAACTGGTTAAAGAATAAATAAAATTGAAGAATTTAAAAAATGATTGAAAAAGATTATCCTTACTTATTGAAAAATTTAAAGTTTAATTGAAAAATAAAACAGTTTAATGAGAATTAATTGGTTTATTTTAGTTTGTAAAAACTGATTAGTTTATGAAAATTAACTGATTAATTGATAAACTAGTCAATTTTTAAAAATTAAAATTATGAAACTAAATTAAATCGAAAAATTAAAAACTAAACTAGAAAGTTAGTTAATTTAAAGTTTTCACTATTAAACTAATCGAATCGGTTCGGTTTTTAAAATATTAGTTTTTACTTTATCTTCCCTTTAAAATTTTTTGGAACGAAGGAATCCGCAATCACTATTCTTTGGATACGTGCTGGATAAACCTCCGAATTGACGCAATAGCCTACAAATCACGTCAACCGGGTACTCCGCACTAGGTAACTCCTGTATGACAGGCTCGATCAAGATAATGTAAATAAAGTGATTCGAACACAAGACCTTTTAGCTCAATATCTCTCTATTCTATCAACTCGACCACCAGACGCTTCCCTCTAAAATGGATTCCAGACAACAATTAATGGCTGTGTTCAGCGAGACTAATGAGTTTGATTTGTTCGTCAGATTAGTTTACATCTGGAACCGTACAAACACTTTATGTAACATGTAAGGAATCAAGTTCGAAGATTAGGCATTCAAAATCTTGGTTTCCAAGATTCTACTCACCCACCTAACTGAGCAAAAACGACATGGCAGCAAGCAAATTTCACTCCTGTTCAATCCCTTTATAAGGAGTGGGTTGGCATGTCACTCTGAAACACACAGGAATTGTAACAATCCTGAAGTGAACCAATCACACTTCAGGATATTAAAGAAGTTCACGGGAAAAAAGAACAAAAAAAACCTGACAAGAACAAAATGGAAGCCTCCTGGTTTCGGTTTATTCTCCTGCTGGTCTGCATTTTTCCTGCTTTGGTGGAGTGCAGCATTCGACATTACACCTTTAATGTAAGTTTCTGAACTGTAAAAACTATGGTTGATTTGGTAACTTATTAGACACATAGAATTGGTTCTTGGAACCAAATGCTTCAAAGGGTTCGAGTTATTTTCTCCAAAAATGTAACTTCAACTGATGCGTTACATTATCTGTTTACTTTCCTGAAAAGGAAAGGAGTTGGTCTTATGTATCAGTTACTGTACAGTCTTTCTGGTAGTAGTAGTAAAATTGGCTCTGCCTGGAATTTTCAACTCTTTATCAATCTACTTAGAAGCAACTTTTCCTTCAGAAAGTTTTGTATTTTTCACATCATACTGACAAAAAGGAACCTGAAATGTAAAATCTGGCCTGAACTCGAACCAGGCTTGCCCAACCGAAGCCTGAAGTCTGGCCCGACACCTGGAATTTTTTAGAGTTGCAGCAACTTAACATTCACAATTTTGTACCCTGATGGTTATCAGAAGTGTAGCAATTGGTTTAAGAATTGGTTAATGTACACAGGTGGTGATGAAGAACACTACCAGGCTATGTTCAAGCAAGCCAATTGTTACAGTAAATGGCAGGTTCCCAGGACCAACTCTCTATGCTAGAGAAGACGATACAGTTCTTGTAAGAGTTCACAACCACGTGAAGTACAACGTTTCTATTCATTGGTAAGTGCCATGAAACAAGTAATTGTTTCTCAATTTAAGCGTTTTCCTACGACACATTGTGCTCATACTGTGTTCTTTTTCTTGTTAATGTCCGTTCATAAATGTTTCAGGCATGGTATTAGGCAACTCAGGACTGGTTGGGCCGATGGACCAGCATACATTACACAATGTCCTATTCAACCAGGTCAAAACTACCTCTATAACTTCACAATCACTGGCCAGAGAGGTACACTTCTTTGGCATGCACACATTCTCTGGCTAAGAGCAACCGTGCATGGCGGCATCGTTATCCTTCCGAAGCGCGGCGTGCCGTATCCGTTCCCGGCCCCTTACAAGGAAGTGGTGGTTGTGTTAGGTGGGCTAAAATTAGTGCTCGAGTCAATTTCTCTTCCAACATTGGCAAAAATTTAACTGACATGAAAATTCAGGGGAATGGTGGAAATCGGACACTGAGGCTGTAATCAATCAAGCCCTGAAATCTGGATTAGCACCAAATGTCTCTGATGCTCATACAATCAATGGACATCCTGGAGCTGTATCAACTTGTTCTTCACAGGGTAATTATTGATTGGTATCAGAGGAGTTCTGATGCAATAGATTAGTTCGAGAGCTGACGTTTTCTGATCCTGTGTAGGTGGTTTCACATTACCGGTTGAAGGTCGCAAGACATATATGCTACGTTTAATCAATGCTGCACTCAATGAAGAGCTCTTTTTCAAGATCGCCGGCCACCAACTCATGGTGGTGGAAGTTGATGCAACGTACGTGAAGCCATTCAAGACAGACACAGTCGTGATAGCTCCAGGACAGACAACAAATGTACTTGTCACAGCTGACAAAAACACTGGCAAGTACTTGGTTGCCGCCTCACCGTTCATGGATGCTCCGATTGCCGTCGATAACAACACTGCAACCGCCACGTTGCACTACTCCGGCACACTCGATAGCACACCCACAACCATCACCACCCCACCTCCACAAAACGCCACGGCAGTTGCGGACAAGTTCGTCAACTCTCTACGTAGCTTGAACTCCAAGAAATATCCTGCCACGGTCCCATTAACAGTTGATCGGAATTTGTTCTTCACAGTCGGACTAGGGATCAACCCATGCCCAACTTGCAAAGCCGCCAACGGAAGCAGGGTGGTTGCTAGTATAAACAATGTCACATTCGTTATGCCAACCGTTTCACTTCTTCAAGCACATTTCTTCAACATTAAAGGCGTGTTCACCACTGATTTTCCTGGAAATCCACCACATACTTTCAATTACTCAGGAACTGGACCAGCAAACTTGCAGACCACCAATGGAACCAAAGTTTACAGGCTGCCATATAACTCCACAGTCCAGTTAGTCATGCAAGATACTGGGATCATTGCACCTGAGAACCATCCGATTCATTTGCATGGATTCAACTTCTTTGTGGTTGGTAGAGGAGTTGGAAACTATAATTCCAAAACAGACCCTAAGAAATTCAATCTTATCGATCCTGTGGAAAGGAACACAATCGGAGTACCATCTGGAGGATGGACAGCCATAAGATTCAGAGCTGATAATCCAGGTAAATATATATAACAGCTAGAAACTTCATAGAATTAGAGTTTAATATCAGAACTTGTTGCTTCAACTTTGGTTTTCTGCAACTGTTTGCAGGAGTTTGGTTCATGCATTGCCATTTAGAAGTGCACACAACTTGGGGACTTAAGATGGCATTCTTGGTGGACAATGGGAAAGGACCTAACCAGTCACTTTTACCACCTCCAAAGGATCTTCCAAAATGTTAAAAACAAGAGATGGAAGAACATCCATTAACAGAAGAAGTAGAAGAAGGATTACCTGTTAATGGTCGTTCTGAGATACATCTACCGTGCAAGACAAGCAAGAGATGGGCAGTCACTAAGAAACACAAATTGTTTCTTGAGTAGATTGAAAATTTGTTCATGCAATTATCAATAACCAGTGTATGAGCATTTTGTTTTAAGTTGTAACCAAATGAATTTATCTTTCTTCAACTTGCTAAAAACTCCAAATTTCTTCTAATCATTTGTTTCAGAAAATCTATCATTTAATTAATCTGTTCCTATTCAATTTTGATAAGAATCATGAATTCTTAAAATTCTTTTTTTTCTAATTATCTAAAGAGAACTAATATCCTCTAACTCCTTAGTTCTAAATGATTAAAAAACTCAATTAATTCGGTCAATTTAACTGTAAAAACTTTGAACCATTTAACTTTTCAGATTAGTTTTTAACTTTTTATTTCGATTTATTTTAATAACTTTTGTTGTTAGAAATTGATCAGTTTATTAATTAATCAGCCAATTTTTGAAAATTAATAAAT
This sequence comes from Erythroxylum longipes, assembly GCA_027563885.1. Lineage (NCBI taxonomy): Eukaryota > Viridiplantae > Streptophyta > Magnoliopsida > Malpighiales > Erythroxylaceae > Erythroxylum > Erythroxylum longipes. Next base: position 293,846 of record JAOQMS010000005.1, read on the forward strand.
TTTTATAAACTAAAATAAATCAATTAGTTTTTATTCAATATTTTCTTTTTTAATTAAACTTTAAATTTTTTGATTAGTAAGCAAAATCTCTTTCAATCATATTTCAATGTCTTTAATTTTATTTAATCTTTAACCAATTTTATAACGATCTAATACTGATTAAACCTTTTAAACCTTAAACTTCTTGTTTTATCAGTTTAACTTCCGATCCAATTTTTAAAACATTGTTAATACTAAGTGTCTTAGTAGAACATTTCAAGGGTGAATTAAGTTTAATAGACACAAATTAGTCTAAACACCTCTTTAAGAGTAAAATATAAAAATACTCTTATTATTTTAAATTACTTAAAAATATCTCATAATATTAAAATAAAAATATATATTTTCGTAAATTTGTCGAATTATGTCTAGGATTTCTAAAAGAAGATACCATTCATTTAATGAGAAATAAAAAAGAATATCGAAAATTCAAGTGGCTGAAGCTGAAGCAGCTACTTTCGAAGTAACAGAAAGAAAAGCAACAACTAGAGTAGGAGAGTCAGAGTCGAATAGAGAATTCCTCACTTCTTTCTCTCATTCAAAACTGTGCATGAGACTTTCATCTCACACTGCTCCTAAGTGATAAAAGAAAGGTCCAATCATTAGTCTCAAAAATTTCTACAATAAAATTAGATAGATCGCTAGTATAGTTTCCTACCCACAATGATGCTATTTATTGAAAATTTTTTACAAAAAAGGAAAAAGAATCTGAATCGTTTGAATGTATAGAAAAAATGTATAAAAAAAGTAAGATTTTGAATATTTTGCTCCTGTACAAAATAACAAGCATTCTAATGAGATCGGTGGATCATTTTTCAATCATTCATTGAATAATAAATAACTACAAGTAACGGAGATATACGATTATTTTTTATTATCGCATTATAATTTCTTCAAATTTGAGCAATTGAGACATCCAGAAACAATATTTTTTATTCATTCGTGTACTCTTTCTTAGGTTATTTATGAATTCTTTCTAAATTCAAGGGCTAATCGATGACTCACAAATAAATCAGAGTAATTATCAGTTTAATTATATGTAAATTTAATAAATCTTACTTAATTTTTAAGAAAAGACATTACCAGAATTAATATTTTCTGTAATCTTATTTAGAAGTTAAAATTATCTATTTTTTGATGTATGTATACTATTAAAAATTAGTCAATTAAATAATTTTATATGTTGAAAAAGATAATTTTATAGAAAAATTATTTTAACTCTTCTTTTTAGAAAATTATTTTAAATTTTCTACTAAAATATTTCATCAAAAAATTATTAAAAAACTATTTTATTTTTACCCATAATTGGATCTCAATTAATTCCTGAATGGTCCAGCAAACCAGCCTACTACATGATGGCATGCATGTTTCAGATTTCAGAACAAGTTGGTGGGTTAGGCTACCCCTACAGAGTTGGACCATGCCCTAAACTTTGTAGACCATTTGTTAAGCCTCCAAAATAATATAATTTACCTAATTTGCCCTTAGCATAGTTTATTATGTTGAAGCAGTGTATTTATATTATTTTAATCACTTTCTTAATCTCCAAGATTATGCCCTTTACTCAACCCCAATAGCCAAACACTGACTCCAGCAAATCAACTGGACCACAGCAGATTAAGAAAAGCAACCCTTTTTCTCTTTAATTTCATTTATTTAAACACTAATCCAGTTCACACTCCAAGACTAAACCCTTTTTAAAATACCCCAAAATGGGAAAAAATAAAAAAAGGAACTAGGAATCTTTCCATGTTTGGAATCTTCCTGTGTTTAAAGCAGTCATTATCATCTCCCAACAACACTAGACTTGTGAGTCTTCCAATTGGTTAAAGAGGATGGGGGACAAAAACCTGCGAATTGTTCAAGATTCAGAGTTAGATTTTAGAGATTATGACTTAATTAGTACCTAATTAAGAATTAAGTCATTAACCTTTTTTTTTTAATAATTCTTAGTTCAACCAAAAGGGTAGATGACACGTGTAACCAACCGGCAACTACTTGATGGGTATTGTATTAAAAGTCCAAATATAGAATAAGCAAAAACAGAACCATGTAGAATAGATTATTATAAAGAATTTTTTTCTTTTTCAAAGAGAGAACTTGCAGTAGTTATCTTTTAGATGTGTACTAAGTAAGCTTATAAATTGACTAATAGCCTGCAAATCATATCAATCAGGTACTTCATACTAGGCAAGTCCTGTACGACAAGTTCGATCAAAAGAATATAACTAGAAAGATTCGAATACAGAATCTTTTGACTTCATGCCCCTCGCTTCACCAACTTAATCACGCTTTAAGGGCATTGTAAAGAAGACGAGAAAAGAGAATACCAACTTAAAGAGTTAGGTGTTTTTATATGCAAATTGGTAATTAAAAGTCTTCTCTTTATAAATATTGTGCTCCTAACCTTGAATCTTTGGGACAACTAAAGACAATTAGAGTTCGTATTGTACTCATTGTGATTTAAAGTACAACAAAGCATCTTTTAGTTTCCAAAAATTTAAGACCAAATAGATAATTTAATTGCAAGAGATTATTGGGTGTGATCTATTTATTGGATTTAGGAAAGGTAAACTAGTTTGGATTTTGTTAATTAAGTTTATAATTAAAATTAGTTTTGATTAAGATTTTAATCGATCTTAAATTTAATTTTTTTTCTCCAAAATATGAATTATAGCTGAGATAGGACTTGACAGTTAGGCTCAATATAAAATGAGTTGACTAGATTAATCAAAACAATTTTATTTTATTAAATTTAACAAAATGATATTATATAAAATATTTCGATGGTGCTCGAATTTCAATCTTTTGGACAAAAAAAGAGTTTGTTTCATATTCGATTCGAGTGATTGTCATACATAATTGGACCACTCTCTAAAAATTAATATTAACATAATTGACCACCCTCTAAAAATTAATTACATATATTAATCAATGATAAAGTGTTCAACTTTTTATAATATTTTCAATTTAGTGTTCGAACTTTTGAAAATTTTAATTGAGTGATTAATCTTTTAAAACCTTTAAAATTTAATTCAAAATGTTAGTTTTTATTGATGTGGTTAATAGATAAACATTCACATAATATTTAATAAATATGTCACATTATAAAAAAAGCTTTTGAATTAAATCGTTAAAATTTTAAAAAGTTGATCACTTAATTAAAAAATTTAAAAGTTTAGGTACTAAATTGAAAAAAATCTTAAAAGATTAGATAAATTTGAATATATTAGCCTAATGTATATGTGTGTGTGCCCTCTAGAAGGGTCGAGTTGGTGGAGTGAAGGGTATGAAGCCTAAAGGTTCTGTATTCGAATCCTCTTATTTACACTATTTCGATTGAGTCTGTCGTACAAGTGCTTGCCTAATGTGAAGTACCGAGTTGGCGTGATTTGAAGACTATTACATTAATTTAAAAATTTACCTAGTGTGCATTTAAAGGGTACTATCTGCGGGATACTTCGTTTTTTAAAAATAAAAAGTATATGTGTGTGTATCTCCTAACTTTGTATGCATGATTTCATCTTAATTTGTTTAGCACAATTGAAAAGAAACAAAACTATATTGCTTTTTCAATGGGACCAAAAGCATGACTAGTGGAGTTTTTCACCATTAGCTAAGTGCTACAACATGTTATGATTACGAATACTTTTTATTGAAATGACATGAAATCAAATCATCCATAAAACATATTATATATATTAGATTTGATTAATTATACTTAATTTTTTGTGTGAATTAATAATAATATTTATACTATTATTTAATGTCAAATTCAACTGATATCTTTAATTTTTTATTAAATAAAAGAAACATCAAAGCAATTTCATCCATCCAATTGGAATTGGATGGATGAGATCGGACAGGAGGAACAGGGAACAGATTATCTAGGAGCAGAAGATTTGTCAACCTCTAATGGTTGACCACATTTACGAGGAAACATTCTATTAAAACCTACTAAACATAGTTGCTTTCACTAAGGATAAGGACAGACTTTGGCCAAGTACACATAGTGTAATTAACATGTACTAAACATAGACTAATGAAACAACACCACCACTCATACACAACTCATCAAGAAGAAGAGAGAGAGACAAAGGGTTTAGTTTGTGAAAAGAACATATATACAATTAGCATACTTCAGCTAGAAGTCAACATTTGTTAAAAGTTGCTGTTGCTACAAGTACCCTTCAAATTTTACTAACCTAAACCCAAAACCCATCTTCTTTTCCACCACCTAGCCAATCACAGCTTGTTCTTTATGAAGTTTGTAAACCTTTCATTGGACCATACATGTGCATACATACATACACACATTCTAAATGTATATGTACATGCTTTGTTGAGGCAGCGCCCACAAAAACACTCGTATTCACCAATCACAACTCAACATCTTTTGACCTGTTTCTTACTCTCTTTGCTTTCTTCTGCTCATTCCCTGTTGCATAGATCATCTCTCCCTCAAGTGGCAACAAAAGAGCTTTGGCTTATTATAATTAGTTAGTATTCACCCACTGATTTGCTCTGTTTTTTCCTCTTGCTTTTGGGTCTGAGCTGAGGAAGGAAAATGTTAAGAACAGAAGAAAAAAGAGAATGAAAGGATATTAAAGTTCGAAGCTTTACATCTCTTGGGAAGCTCTATGTTCTTTTTTGTAACTAGGTCTGTGTGCTTTGAGCTTTAAGAATCATTTTTGTTGTTGCATATAAGCAGCAATCTGGGCTTTTGTGGGTTTTAAAGATTTAAGCTTTATGGCAAAGTTTTGTTCTTTTTTACCGTGAAAGTTCTGGAATTGAATTGAGAAGAATTTATTCTAGGGCTTATCATTTGATTGTAGTATTGGAGATCTGCTTTTTTATTATTACTTCACGAATTTTCCTTGGGTTTGGGAAAGTTTGAGACTTTTTCAGATTCCTCAGTTGTGCGTTGCTTATGTGACAAAAAAATTGCTGAGATTCCATGTTTATTGATTTGATTTTTCGTTGATCATAAATTCCCTTCTTTCTCTGCATTTCTTATCTGGGGTCTCTCTTAGCAACGTTGAGAGAGAGAGAGTTGAGAGAGTGGTGTCTCCTGTTTGAATTCTCTATTTGGGCATGCTAGCTATTTGCTTTGATCGTGCAATTGAACAATCTAAAGAAGAGAAGTCATGAATCGCGGTATGGAGATTCTCACACCGGCCTCGTATCTTCAGAACTCGAATTGGTTGTTCCGAGAAAGCAGGGGTACGAGGTGGACCCCTGAAGAGAACAAACGGTTTGAGAATGCTCTTGCTTTGTACGATAAAGATACACCTGATAGGTGGTTGAAAGTAGCAAAGATGATTCCAGGCAAGACTGTTGGTGATGTGATCAAACAATACAAGGAATTGGAAGAAGATGTTAGTGATATAGAGGCCGGGCTGATTCCAATTCCAGGATATACTAGTGATTCTTTCACTTTGGAGTGGGTCAACAGTCAGGACTATGATGGTCTGAAGCAATACTTTAGTCCCGGCGGCAAGAGGGCTACCGGAACACGGCCATCAGAGCAAGAACGGAAAAAGGGTATTCCATGGACTGAGGAAGAGCACAGGTGACTTTGATTGCTTTCTCAAGCTAATGCTCCTATGTTTAAAAATCTAGCAACAAAGAAATTTGATTTGTGAAGTTCATTACCAGCATAACTAATTATAAGCTCTTGTACTACGAAGACAATTGTTGTGACACATAGAATTCAGTTGATGATCATATATCCAACACATAAAAATTGGATGATAGTTCTTTGTAGATCTTCTATTTAAAACTTTTGATCAGAAGTGAATACACCTTTGATGAATGGTTTCAAATTCAGCTTCCTCTTGTGTTGTTATCTTCTACTGTCATTGTAGTTTATGTGCTTGTAATGATACAAAATTGCAGGCAGTTTCTGTTGGGTCTTCAAAAGTATGGTAAAGGGGATTGGAGGAACATTTCTCGCAATTTTGTGACGACCCGAACTCCGACTCAGGTGGCTAGCCATGCACAGAAGTACTTCATCAGGCAGAATACTGGAGGGAAGGATAAGAGGAGATCCAGTATCCATGATATAACTACAGTCAATCTCCCAGATACTAAGTCACCTTCACCAGACATTGATAAACCACCATCTCCAACTCATTCGTCTACAACTATGAAACCACCGCCGCAACAGAAAATGAGCTCTACGGAAAAGGGGATATTTGTCTGGGACCAACAATATGAAGGAGCAGGGAGTGTTTTCAATCCGGCAAATAGTAATTTGTTCACATCACCATTCTGTGGTATGTCCTCTTACGGACCCAAGTTGCAGGAACAAAATTTGCTTCGAGCAACGGCTGCTCCAGGGTACCAATTTGGACCTTACAATCTGATTTTCGAGATGCAGGCGACGCAAAATAAATAAACTTGTGGGTCGAGATTCAGGATTAGAAGTCTTAAGGGGTATTTGAGACACCACATGGTATTGAGTGTCATTTGAATATGCTATTGTCATGATTTTATGTGAATATTGTGAATTTGAGGACTCTAGTCCATAGCCAGTAGATATGACCTCCTAGTTTGATGTTGTAATTCCTTTCCCCGAATCCAAATCCAGATCATTGATAAAATAGAAGCTTATTTATGTGAAGCATGACCTTAGGTTACTTGTGAGTGTACTTCTTGAGTTTGATATATCATTGTGGTCCAGTTTGGACTTGCTTGTGCTATTAAAATTGCCATTTTTCATAAGAGTCGTTTGGAAATGCGCCTGATTGATGTGCCAGGACTAGATGTTTGACGCTTGGATTATTAGAGTTACTATCCTTGAAGTAATGCAGCTTTTCTAGCGCACATGGTGGATGAAATGGAAGCATCAAAACTCAAAAACTGTAAAATCATTGTCTTATGAACATGGTAACGTAAGAAAGTGGAAGCAGTTGAGTTTGGATAATACACCATGTCATGGGATGCTTGTCCAAATCTGTTTTTAATGTCTATTCCATCTCTTTTCCAGCTCTCCCGATGACTTAAATTTTAATATCACTTCTTTTTCCTGATACCCTTTTGAACTTACGGTTCGATTTGGATTTAGTTGACCGAATTCGACACGAATAGAATCTAGACCCCAAGCATGAGGCTTAGAGCCACCAGTTGAAGCATCGTATTCTTAATTCTGCGTTCTTTTCTTCCTTTTGTTCTGTTGAATGGCATGACAGATGCTCTTCCTTGCTTTGTTGTCGAATTTTTATGGTCACAAAGTAACGTGGAAGAAGATTCCATTAGATGCTTCAATGAGTACATACAACAAATTACACAACTTTTAGCTCAGTCGCCAACTTTTTTTCGTCTATAATGGCATTGTTGGACACATTGCAATTGGTCATCAGGAAGAGTATTATGACTTTTGACGACGAACTTTCAAGCAATGAGTGAACCTTTTTGACTCCATTCACTAAAAGGAACACCTAACTGTTCATGGTTTGGCTTTAGGATGATTAGTTAACTATAAATATGAAAAAAGGGTAAGTAACTAAAACTGTTCTGATCATTCATCTTCTTTCTCAGCATTCATCATTCTTAACAAGGTATGAATAGGTCTCTTGGACTGGTTTCAGATCTGCGTATCTATGAAACCAACTACTTATAGAGTATTAATAGCAAGAACATCTCTATAAACAAGTTAGTGAAAATCAAAGTTATAAATCCAACTTCTAACAGAAAACTTAATTCTTCTGTGATTAGTATTCTAATTCCTAATCCTATTTGAATTGAACTTTCCTGTCCCAATATGTAATCCAATCAGAAGAATTACTATATGACAGCAAATTATGACGAATGCTTACATAAGCATATTAGACAGTTCTTCCCATCAATCTAGTTGGCTTTCCACCATCACCATCTCTAGAAATTGAGATGCTTTCAAGCTTTTTTTTATATAATTTTTCAGGAAATACTACTAGATTCTCACTGAGAAAACCCCACTAAATGACATGGGAACTGATAAATTTTCTGGTTACTGTGGATTGTTTGGTCTTTCTTGGAGTTCTATTTGTCTGGTTTCATTTGTAGTTGGCTGCCAATGGCTGGCACTAACATTGTTTGTGCTCTTGCAGCCTTGGTGAAAAGCCTAGTGGACCATAAGCAAATTCAATTCATGGTCCCCCCACTAGGCATACAAATAGGACCAACATAAGCAATATATAAAAAAGGGAAAATAAATAAATAAAAGGGACTTGGAATTTTTTATTTTTTATTTTTTTGCTATGGTACATGATATAGCTAACCCAATTCTCCCCCCCTTTTGAAAAGTATGGAGGAGCTTTTGTGCAAGTTGCATAGAAGAGCACTTTGGATGCTTTATTCTGATTTTTATCAAAACCAAATTGAGTTGATTTCATTTCATATCACACACCTTGTCTCACCACTTATGTACCTAAAGTACTTGATGATTTGCACACCTATTCCTCTCTTCTTTCTTTCAACTAGATTCTAAACTACTTTCATTTAAGTGTTGTGAAGACTTCTCACAAATTTCAAACTCAAGAATTTAATTATTTGGATGAACAACTCTTAAAGGGCACTATAGAAAACACTTGTGTCTTTGAGAATGCGCTCATTACGTATCCAAAAGAGTAGCCTCTTGCTAACCATTCTCGTTAACAACAATAAGAACACTTAGTGAGAGTGCCGTTAAAATGTAGAATTTGAGTAGATTAGTAGTAGACAACCTTAATCTTACCTGATAGAGAAGTTGTTTTTGACAATTATTTCGTTAACATAAAGAAAAAAACTTGTTAAATTCATGGTCGGAATCAATCAGATTGCCAATTATTGATCATTATTACACCAATATAAATGAAACAAAATTCCCATATACATTGCACATGCAAAGAAAAGAAACTAAACGACACAAGAAGATGGGCACGAGCATCACCAATTATACACGTCTTTCACTAAAAAGTTAAAAAAAGAAAAAGAAAAAGCTTGTTGCTAAATATCGATACATAAGCTGAGGCAATAACATGAACTGTAAACTGATTAATTAGATTTAAAAAGAAAGAAAAGCAAAGAGATTCCTTGTCTTGCCTTCCCTTTGGGGACAATCATTATAATAAGCTTTCTGCTCTTCTTTTTTCATTCCACGAGCTCTTATTTGTTCATATCCTAACCCTTTTGATGTTTGATGTTCATGCATGGGTTCTGCTAACCCTAGTTTGCTTTTCTTTTTGACACAATTCTAATTTGATGCATTAAGTTTAGTATTTGCAGATGATTACGATAAGTGCAGGATTAGACACGTTCTTTCAGGTTCAAATATTATGTTCTCGTTATCCTGTTTCAATCCTATTCCGCATCTAATGCAACTTTGTTTTATAGGTTCTGCATATAATACGATGTAGTTTTTACTACAAAACGACTTTGTATTGGATCAAAATAGAGTTATTAGAACAGAGGATCCGATCCCTGTTCTTTCGTGTTTTATATTATTGAATGGAAAATAAGGTTTATTGGGAAAATTATTGGTTTTTGATACTATTATTTGATCTTAATTATGACAAAGTTGACCAACTAATTGAGAGGTAAATGTTCTTGTCTGCTACTTTAAGCACTTGGATTGCCAATCGTAATTCATAGTCCCCATTATTGCACAAAGTTAAGTAGTGAATGCATTAATCAAAAGTGAGTTGAATACCAACTTATATTTCTTTTAGATAATTAAAAGGCATTTTTTAAAATTTCTAAATTAGTTTTTATTGTATATTTTAACATTTTAAAAATAATATTGATTATGTTACATTTTAAATTTTTAAAAAATAATGTTGATAATACTATAGATTCTAAAAGAGTTAAGTTTTTTTTTATATAGTTTTTAATATATAAGTCATATGTCATAACTAGATAATTTAAACTTATTAGATGCTGATATAATCTTTAAAATAATTTCTTTAAATATTTATTACTAGTTTAATTTTTACTTTAATATTTTATAAAAATATAAATAAATCTTTACAGTTATCTTTATTCTCACTTTTTTTTATATTATTCAAGGTAAAGCGAGTATTAATTTATTAAAGATAATAATAATCGATAATTAAAAAACTCAATCGGTTTTAACCATAAAAAACTTGAACAATCAAACTTTTTGATTTCTTTAACTTTAATAACTCTTATTGTTAAAAACCGATCAGTTTATTAATTAATCAGTCAATTTTTGTTAATTAATAAATTTTTATGAATCAAAATAAATCAATTAATTTTCATTTAATAATCTCTTTTTCCAATTAAACTTCAATGTTTCGATATGTAAGAACAATATTTTTTAATAACAGTCTAAATTATTTAATTTTATTTAATATTTAGCTGGTTTCATCAACCTTAAACTGCTTGTCTTATCGGTTTAACTTTCAGTCTGATTTTTAAAATATTGATGATAATAATAATAATGATTAGACATTTTATGTGTATCTCATAATTTTGACTGATAAAAAATATTTATTAAAAAACCTTTTTTTGTTAAGTAGGGCATTTGTAGGGATGTCAATAGGTCGAGTCGGGCCCAGACTATCCCTGACCCGGCCCAACTTGACCCCAGGCTATGGTAGCCTGTGGCCCGACAGTCACAGGTGAGCCGACTTTTCATTTGTTTGTCTTTTTTAAACTTCTAAAATGATATTATTTTAAAAGTAACGGCTGAATCACGAGCTAGGCCAAAAGTAGGCTGCATTGAACCGAATAGGCCGGACCGAATTTAACATCTCTCCTTTCAGGAAAAAAAAAAAAAAAAGGTTTGAAAAGTAAGGCACTTGCTGTTCTTCTTTTTCCAAGCACCAATAATGAGAGGGAAAGTGAGAAAGAGACTGACCAACAATGAAAAGATGGCATATTGTAAGGTTTTCTTTTCTTTTCTCTTTTTTTCCTATGCATTATTTTGTCGTGAAACGTTGGTTTCCCCCTTTGCTGTTGCAGAAGAAGCAATCAACTACATAAAAATTAATAATTCCTCCATGTACCGACACTTACTGATTTTGACATCATTTTGGAACCTTCCTCTCTTCTCTAAACTCACCATCATGTATCATTTTCATCTCCGTGACACACACACAGTCAATTACTCTTTGGACATACCCTATTTTTTTTCTTTCTTTGTAATAATTATGGAATAATTATTTTCCTTGTTAATTATAAATTATTCATTCAAGAATCGCATGATTGTTTTATTTTCATTTTCTGATTTTATTTATATTTAAAAATATACAATTTTATTATAATAATAAAATATTAGATAAAATTTGAAGATGGAATAATTTTATGGATTAATTTAATTTTAATTTCTTATATGATGTTTATTAAAATTTATCATATTATATTAAAAGTAAATAATTTAGTAAGTAAATATTTAATTTTGAAATTTTTTAATAAATAATTGTTTTAAAAATATACTTTAAATAAATTTAATTTTAAACTTATTTATTAAATAATTATCAAATTTAAAATGATTTTATTTTAGTAATTAAGTTATATTAATTATAGTTCTTATTATAGTTAATATCAAATAACTAAATAATATTTATTAATTTTAAAAATAAAATCAAATTAAAATTTTTATAGTTTTCATAAATTATAAAAACAAGATGAAGCTAAAATTAAAAATAAAATAAAAATTTAGTGTGAAAGAAAATTTAAAATATGAGAACTAGTGGAGTTAAGGATTTAATAATTTTTATAAAAATTATTTTTTCTTGGGGCAGTTGGAATACAAGTATTTCCACCGCTATATCGTAGTTGATTACCAATGATTAAGAAACCTAACCGGTTTGGATGATTCAACTATAAAAACCTTGAATTGTCAAACTTTTTCTGTTAAGTTTTGAACTTTCTGGTTTGATTTACTTCAATAACTTTTGTTCTTAAAAACCGATCAATTTATTAAATTAATCGGTTGATTTTTATAAATTAATAAGTTCTTATAAACTAAAATAAATAAATTAATTTTTATTTAACATTTTTTCAATTAAATTTCAAATTCTTCAATCGGTAAAAACAATCTCTTTCAATCATATATTGAATACTTTAATTTTATTTATTTTTAGCCAATTTTATGATGATCTACTAATGAATGAACCTTTTAAACCTTAAACTTCTTTTCTTATCGGTTTAACTTCCAGTCCGGTTTTTAAAACATTTTTTATCACTATAAAAAATCATAATACAAAATTAAGCCAAATACCAAGTTTGTCTCTATCATGATTTGCCAAATTTAATCCCTTTTATTTTCTATACTTTGCTATTAAAAACATCCTTGCTTAGAGAACTATGTTACTAATAGCCCATGAAAAGAAGTCATTTCAGCCCAATGCAGTGTTAAGTATAGGCTTGATGAAAGAGGAGGGTCACAGATTGTGGTTTATAAGCCCATGACTAAGAAGGGGAAAGAAAAGGTTGACATAACATAAGGGCTTCATAGGTTTTGTAACTCTTTTTTTTTTTTTAATATCAATAGGAGTAGTTGGAGGAATTACAAAAACTCCTTTAAGCAACAATGTGACATCTTAGCTAGGAGTTTAAGTAGAATTGAAAATTGAAATCTAGTTTGATTCGATTTAATCCAATTTGAAAAGCTTAGAGTCTCGTTGTAGAACGAGATTGTTGAACTTAAGATTAGACTTTAATTTGAGTTTTGCTTAATCTGTTGTCAATTTTAGAAATGAAAATTCTTATAAAATTATAAAAATATTATTAATAAATTTCTAACTAATTATTTTTGAACACATAATTTTCTTAAACTCAAATTAAAAATATTATTAATTCAATATAAACTTAAACTATTTACAAATCAAGTTAAGATGGCGGTGAACTAGGAAGCCAACTAGATAGAAAACAGTTGAAGCCTATAAGTACTTAGCCCAACTCTCACAAGTCTTTCCATTTCTCATCTCTTTGTAAAACAATCCTAATGTTTTAGCCCTTCAAAGGGAAATTCTCTCTTTACCTTTGTTTGTAGTGAAGTTTTTTCTTTTTCTTCAAATGACATATAAACATTTTTTTCTTTATAAAAAAGATTATTAAGTCAAGTTTTAATTTTATATACTGAACAATATAAAAAATAAATTATGATCTTTTTTTTTTTGGGTTGAGAGAAGAATTAAATTCCTCTTATTCAATGATAGTGTATGGAAAAAAGGGAATCAGATTTCCTGTTTTGGTTATGGTGTTCCTGTCATGTTTCATTAAATCTCATTTACACATTTACAGAATAACTGGAACAGAGGATTTGATATCGGAAAAAAGACAAGTAAGAAGTGATTCTAATAAATTTCATATAACTTAAAAAATAAAAAATTTATTATTTTAAAGAATGCTTACAATAATTTATATGTTATTAAATTTACATAAAACAATAAAATTTCACTTAAATTAGTCTCTTAAAATTTCAATTAGCTTACTTGGCATATACAATGATTAAAAAATTAAGCTGATCTAACCGATTCAACAGCAAAAACTTTGAATTGTCTATTTTTTTAGTTTAATTTATTTTAATAACCTTCGTTATTAAACATCGATTAATTTATTAATTAACTAATCATTTTGTAAACTAATAAATTTTTATAAACTAAAATAAGTTAAATAAATTTTATTTAAAATTATCCTTCAATTAAATTTCAACCTTTTCAATAGGCAATAATTGTCACCTTTTTTAGTATTATTTTAAATTCTTCAATTTTGTTTAATCTTTACTATTTAATGATTTTTATGACGGTGTAGTACCTATTAAATCTTTTAAACATTAAACATCTTATTTTACTTATTTAATTTACGGTCTAATTTTATTTAAAATCTTGTGACCGTCCTCAAATTTAATATCTACGGATAGAAAAACGAATGAATAAAGCATCAAAATCCACACACGTAAGTTGTTAATCTCAATCTGTTAGGCCATGGTCTTCTAAGCAGAATACAATGTACAAGGCCAATCCTTACCTAAATGAACATTTAAGAAAACCTAATCAAAGCATCTTCAATGTCATGGTAAGGTGTCATCGTCGTTTAGAGGGGCTGGATGGTGACAAATCAGCCGTAATCTCCATCTCATGCATAGGAAAACGACACAATCTAGGATGTAAGCAAAACGAATTTTGACTATTCCAGCTAGAAGAATAATATAAATATCTCTAGATTAATTCATTGACTTTTTGAGATGACCGAGCAAGTCCATATGCATATATCTCTAATTATGTCACTTAGGACGTACAAAATATGAGAAAATAGCACACGAATTTTCTACTATATTAAGTGTTTAAGAATTAGTATATGAAATTTTAATAAATTTTAAAAAATTGTATAAAATTCATGATGAATCTATTTATGTCAAAGGTCCTGGATATATATAACTTTTCAAGATATTATCTTACTGCGTTATATGGAAATTATTAATAATACACAATATGTATCTAGCCTAACAGAACTACTAAATTTATCTATTGAATTACAAATCGAGAGGAATCGTGGCTATCGTATAAAAACACCAAATAACTTTCAAGACGGAGGCTATTGTTTCAAAATTTGTGGAATAAGTATGTTTTTTTTTTGGTCTGAGGAGTGACTTGTACAATTATGAATATGATATTACAGGCTTGGTTAAATTTAATATTTTAGTTAATGATACCAAGTATTAATTTAAAGTTAAAGTTGGCCTCACACAATAGTTTAAACTTTTATAATAAAACGATCGCTTAACATGGTATCAAAGTTTCTGTGATCAAATAGTCGTGAGTTCAAATCTTATCACCCACCTATTATTCAGCACACCTATTATTCAGCACAAGGTAGAATGAACCTGTATAAGTTTCAAGCTTAAAAGGTTTTGACTTAAGGAAGTATGGTAGCAAATATATAAAATTAATTAAATTGACCTCATACAATAACTTAAACTTTTGTGATAAAATAAAATGATCGCTTAACAGTTCTCTATCTCAACTTGAGAAAAGCTAAGAACAAGACAAAAACATCATAAAATAAGTTAGAAACTAAACTTGAATTAATTATTACAACGGCTAATTTGTAAGTTATGATCGATATTGTTATCATAATTTATCATAATCATTTTATATTATTTATAATTGCTTCAATATAACTTTCAATTGACAATTTAAAATCTTATAACAAACACTAATATGAATAGTTCTCTTACTCTTCGTTCCTTGAACTTGGGTCAAAAGCAGGAAGTTTCACGTTTGGAAAAATGGACTAGGAAGCTAAACAGGTAATATCACATCAAGGGCTTGCATTTTTTTTTTAATACATAGGAAGAGAAAAACAATACATAAGTAGGTCAGCTGTAAGTCATCCCTCTGTGATACATTGTTCTTTGCCTATCCAAGCGTATAACATCCACCGAGTATGTTGGAGGTGCTGAAAGAATATGCAATCCTAATCGTACCAGCATAGCTAAAGCAGTTAGCCGATCGACGTTGTGATTCTCCTTTTGATAGATATGTTAAAGTTTCACTTCCCAATCTCGAGTCAGCAACTCTTGTAGGCTTTGCACCAAAGTAAGATCCGTAGTCAGTGAATTATTAGAAGATGAAAGGATGTTTATTACCTCTAGCGAATCCATTTTTAATAGAATTCGCCGATACCTAATATCCCACGCCAATTGAAGCTTCTCTTGAGCACCCCTAAGCTCAGCCCAGGCGAGCACGCCCCAATGTTCAGAAGAAAACCAAGGGCTTGCATTTTCGTGCGATTAATGTTGCCCTAAGACCCATGTTCAAACCACGAGTGCACTAGCTCAAGCTCGAAGTGACAGCCACTTCCTTGATTTCGCCGACCAAGAAGATGATTTTCATCGCCTCTCGCACTAAGCCGTAAAGATTGACTACAACTCATTGTCAAGAAAAAAAAAAAGGAAAAGTGCATGAATAGGTTTGGTAAGGGGTCGAATTGGGTTGAGTACGAGACTGTTCATATCCGACCTGGAGTCTCTATTAGGTTTCAAACTTCATACTGTAATTTTAAATTTAGCTTCAGTTTAATCTCAATTAAAAAAGGTCTACAATATCAAATTAATTGAAAATTTAATTAATGTAAATCAAACATAAGGTCAGAATAAACTATATTTGCCATTAATTACCAGTCATGAGAAGTTACATCTTATCAACATCAAAGATTTGTACCAAAACGACAAGTGTAAGCAAACAAACTCAGACAAATATGTGACATGGGTTTAGAGTTTTCCCTGTAATCCCATCTGGTTATGTCGAATTTAATAACATTTTTATTGTTGTAATCTTCCACAGAGTTTCAAAACCTCAATCAGAAGTGGGACTCCTAGTACACATGTGGTTGTATCAACTCGTGTTTCACAAAAGCGAGCCATAAGTGGTCCATTTTCCAGACTTGCTGGGCCAGTTTTGCTTTGTGGTTCAACCATGCACTTGGCTATATGTCTACGTACGTGGTCGAATATGAAACCAAAAGAAACCAAACTCGTGTCATTGCCAACTTATGAACACAAGTTGGGTTAGTAGTACCGAGAGTTTGGAGCTTGCCCAAGGGTTTTTGCTTGTATGTACTGTCAGGTTTAGTTTTAGAGCAATAAATTATAGCCATGCACATGCATACATTAGCTAGAGGAAGAATGTGCCAGCTTGCAAAGTTATGGCGATTGCACCTGGCACTTTTTAGTTGCAAGATTTTAAAAATATAATGGTGAAGAACTGTAACAGACTCAATTCTGCTGGAGCCATTGAATCTCAATATGGAAAGTGCTTGTGTTTTTTGAGAGCGAAAGGGCATGGATAGTGTTTATGGTGACCACACTCGATGGAGTACTGTAACAGAGAATTGATCAAAACTGAAAGATATAGACAACCATGAGTAGTTATCCGATTGTCGTATTATGAATTTTTTTTTGAAAAATTAAAATTGTATTAAAAGTAGACAATTACAGAGAAAGGAACGTTTATCATAGATAACAACTTAATTCAGCATGTTACCACAGGAGCGTAACAAACGACGCTTCAATACAAAAGAGAAAGGAACGTTTCTCATAGGTAACAAGTTCTTAATTCAGCATGTTACTACAGGAGAGACATGCCTAAGATGGTAATTATGGTCTGTTTATCTAAATAGTTCTCCGGAACATTCCTAATTAGGGTTGAGCTCGAGCGGCGATTATCGAGTCATCATCTGTAGCTATCACTCTAGGTAAGAATTTCTGTCTTCAGAAATGTGCTTCGTCTTCTTTCCTTCTTACTGATCGAGGTTGATGTGAATGGACATTAACTTCTTTTGTAATTTAAGAAAATTTATAAAACAATTTTGTTTTTTAATATCCTTAAAAAAACATTTTATAGTTTTCAATTTTCTAAAAAAAACATTATTTTAGATTTCGATTAAAAAGTAAGAATGAAATATACGCGATATGAACATCATACATAGTTTAATCAAATATTACTGGTCATATCATAATTCAACTTAACTCTTAAACTCAACCTAAATTAATTGAACTCGATTAAAATTAATAATTTAAGATAATTATAATAAATTATTAATTTATATTATATTTTCATTAGTTTAGTTTAAGTTTAAGCGCTGGATTGAATCGTCATCTAGATATCACTTAATCGGTTCACGTGTAATGCTCATATTGCTTATGTTGTGTTATTATCTTTTAATCGAAGTCTACCAGAAGAATTTTTCTGAAAATAATTCTCAATCGTTCAAGAAATATTAAATCCTTAAATGATTATATTAAGAATCAAAAACTAGAAAATATTATAAATTTGTTAGAAACACTATGTCCCTCTGTGGCCTCTACTTTGTCTCCTAATTATAGAGAATAATCGGATGAGTGTTTTCTTTTTTTTTTTTATGTTCTCAATTATTTGCTTGTTCTATAAAAAAAAGAAAAAGAAAAAACTTGCTAGTGATAGTACCTATCTTCAAGGCTTCATGCATCATTCATAGATGTTCCTACCTACTTGGCTCAGCCTTTTTGTCTTCACTATGCATATTAGTTGTAGCAAACAAAGAACCATAACTAACCTTTAGGTTCTAACTAGTTGGTGTCAAAGTTTAGATTGGACGATATATTTTATTTACAAAAAAGTATGATAATCAATATTTAAAAAATTAAATTGGAAGTTAAATCAATAAGACAAGAAGTTTAAGATTTAAATGATTCAATCGGTATTAGACTGTCATAAAACCGGTTAAAAATTGAATAAAATTAAAGAATTTGAAATATGATTGAAAGAGCTCGTTCTTATTCATCGAAGAATTTGAAGTTTAATAAATGAAAATTAATCGATTTATTTTAGTTTATAATGACTTATTGATTAATAAAAAATGACCGATTAATTAGTTTTTAATAATAAGAGTTATTAAAGTAAATCGAACCGAAAAGTTAGACGATTCAAAAGTTTTACGGTTGAACCGACTAAACCTATTGAGTTTTTTTAATGATTGATGATACTAGTAAAAATTATCTTAAACTAGTGGATGGTATGCTTTCAAACCAACGATATATGTTTTTTTTTAATCAAAGAATCATCGCATTCTAATTATTATGGAACATAATTAAAGTAATAAACAGGAACCCAATTCTTAGTTGTTCCTAAGAATAAAAAAATTAAAAAAAGAAAATCTTGAAACTCCACACGATCTACCACAAAGCTATTAGAAGATGGAATCATTACATACAACACAATGGACGAACAATCATTAGGTTTCCAATAATTAAACGTTGATTGGCAGAAGGATTAAGGTATCAAAGACATAAGATTAGTGGAAGGTTGGGTTTAGGACCACATGATAAAAGTGACATAATTACCAAACATGTTATCGTTTTGCAATGGAAAGAGTTGTTGGGTATCTTTTTTCCATTACTTATTGTCTCCTCCTCTCGAGGCCTTTGTGAGAAAGAGGACTCACTTTAATTTCCTGACCTCACAAGGTATGGAGTACATGAAAAGACTATACTCGGGGACAATTTTCTTCTTTTCTTCTTATAAATTATTGTTCTTGGAGTGTGCATTGACTAAAATTATTCAGTGTATTATAGTAAAAGATATGAATAAAATAATTTTTTAAAATTAAACAAACTTTTTATAATTTTTAATTTTTCAGAAAAGATCCTTAAATTTTTATTATTAATAACAATAAATACTTAACATAAATATTATACACGTAAATCAATCAAATACTACTGACATAATAATTTAATTCAACTTTTAAACTTGATTAAAATTAATTTAATATGACTTAAAATAATAATTTTAAATTATTAACTTTTGTCAAGTTTAATTAGTTTGAATCGAGTTTAAGAACTAAATTAAGTCGTCATATTAATAATATTTAATCGGTCTATAAGTAATGTATGTATTTATCTTTGTCGCTTTCATTTGTTTTGAAACATTAGATAAAAGATGTGACACCATGAGTTATAACTCTACTTCCAATTATTTTTACATCATTTAACTTTTAATTTGGTCAAAGGCATGCAAACTTTGTAAGGATAAGAGAGAATTTTAATATTACAAATTAGAATATGAACTTGTAAATATTTGATTCACAAACTCCTCAAGATTATAATTAACAACTTAATTACATGGTTAATTTATTTTATGAAAAATGAACATGGTAAGAATAAGTATTGAAAAGAAGTATCTTACACATAAAACACAAGATTTATGATAAGCATATTGATATTTGAGGGCGAGAATTTGAGCAATTAGTAAGGTTCCTTCATTATGACTAGAAGGTCACATATTTGAGTCACGGAAGTAGCCTCTTTGTAAAAATGTAAAGAAAAGACTACGTATAATTGATATCCCTCCCTTATTCTCTCGCAAAACGAAAAACTTTATGCATTGAAGTTCGTTGATACACATATTGATATTTATATATGTCCAAGTTAAAAATTTTGTAAATTTTATAAATTGAATTGATGAAAATAACACGAATCGAACCACATATATTTTTAAAATTAATTGTTAATATAAATTCCATTGTGATAAAAAAAAGTTCTATTCTAGTTATCTAACTACCATATAAATATAAATAATTCTACATATTTTTCTTCCACAATAACCACATACTATTTAATTAAAGTTAATAACAAATTAGCCAGTAATTAACTTTTTAAAATTTTTTAAATTGAGTATCAAACTTTTTAGAGTTTTCAATTTGGTTATTAATTTCTTAATATTTATATAAATAAAATTAAAAGGTTATTTTTCTTAGTATAATGTGCAAAAATAATGTTTTAAACTGATTTAATCATATTTTAAAAGATTAATTACTAAATTAAAAAATTATACACTTTTTAATATATTATTTCTAAGTAATTAAACAATTAAAGTCAAAATTAACTTGGCATCTCCAAAATAATTCAACCCTGAAATGATTCAAGTGGCAAGTGGGTCTCTGTTAGCTCACGATTTCTTGTCCTTTTCCTTCAAAAGAAAAACCAAAAAAAAGCTGAATCGACCCTAATCTCTTTTAGATGCATGAATGTGGACTATGGTTGACTTGCACCACTGAATCTGAATAAATATCAATTCCTCACCACTAGGGCACTGGCACCTCTCATTGAATGAGGTCACCTGCTGGCTATTCATGGTACCCAGAACAGAACTACCGTCCATGAATGGTGAAACTTGGAAGGTTTGTGATATTTAAGAAATGTTCCTTAATAAAGCAAACCGACAAAAGAAAAAAAATGAAATAGATCAACAACACATGGTGATGGCCAATGAATCCCTGCCTCATGTATTGGTCCTATCAAGGTAGGATAAGGCTATATCTTATTCGACCATTACAAATTTCGTGTATTAATAAATTTTTTTGTTATTATTTTTTAAAATTTTAGTTAAAAATAACGATAAAATACATGCTATGTAAATATAAAGCGTGACCTAATTAAATGTTATTAATATGATAATTTAACCCAGTTCTTAAATTTAACTCAACTAAATTAACCCAATTTATATCAATAATTTAAAATAATTATAATAAATTAGTATTTTATATTAGAGTTAATTAGTTCAGTTTAAGAATTGTTTAAATATTCGTGTAAATAATTCTTAAATATGTGGATAAAATTAACTGACACAGGATTAGAACATCATTTTGAGAACAGAGGATTTTTTGTGAAAGGAATCTGCTTCTTGTTTTACTTTTTTAATAATTAAATTAAAATTAATTTTTAAAAAATCAAATAAAAAATTAGATTGATGAGACAAAATATTTAAGATTCAACTGTTATTAAAATGTAATAAAATATGTATACAGTAAATATTGAATAAAATTAAAAATTTTAAATAAAATTAAAGAAAGAAATTACCTTATCCATAAAAAAGTTTAAGTTTAATTAAAAAATTGTTAAATAAAAATCAAGTAATTTATTCAGCTTTATAAAATTAGATGGTTCATAAAAATTACCTGGTTAGTTAAAAAATTGGTTGATTTTTAATAACAATGATTATTAAGATAAATTGAACCAAAAAATTTACTTATTCAAAATTTTTACTATTCAACTAGTCGAACCGATTCGGTTTTTTAACCACTGATTAAAATAACATTATTTTAATATAATTAATATGTATACATTTTAAAAAACATATGATTAAAATGTTTAATTTTGAACATAATCTATATTGTTATTTTTTAAGTATGTATAAATATAGTAGATTGTAAATTACATAATTCATATTAGTTATTTTATGATTATTGATTCAAAATTAAAGGATAAGTTATAACTAAATAATCAGTTAAACTCTTAAATCAAAATGAGTGGTACAATTAGGATAAATAGCTAAAAATCTCAAATTTTGCAATTATAGCTCGAACTTCAAAAAGTAACAATTAAATGTTCAAACTTTCATTTTTTTTCAATTCTAACCCGACGTTACTATCTCCGTTAAGTTTGCTGACGTGACTTGTCATTGTTATAAAAATATTAACTACTAGTACATGTCAGTCAAAATTAGCACAACTAATAAAGATTAATGAAATAACGTCATTTAATCACATAACTAAAATAACGTCGTTGCTAAAAAATGACGCAATTTAATCCTTAAATTAGTTTACACAACCCCAACGCTCTCACCCTTCGTTTTTAGTTTATGTCATTCATTTTTAGTTTGTTCTCCTGACGTCTTCACCCTTTGTTTTTAGTATCAAAAACTGAAAATGAAAGTTGAAGGTGTTGGGCAACTAAACTATAAATGAAGGACACAAACTAAAAATGAAGGGTGAGTGTGTCGGGACTGTGTAAACTGTGAAGATTAATGTATTGACTTGAGTTATTCTGTGACTAAGTTGGTTAGTTAATTCTTCCTGCTGTATGTAGATATTGCTTACTGTTCATGTATATAAAGTCATCTTGTACATTTCATAATTAATTAATAAAAAAATTTCTCTCTCCAAGTTTCCCTTCTCCACTTTACTTCTCTCTCTCTCTCTCTCTCTCTCTCTCTCTCGATCCTTAAGATGGTATCACAGCCTTGTTGCTTAGATTTTGCTTGTCTTCCAACAATTGGTGATCGATCATTTGAATATTGTAGCTAATTTGCTTGAACATTCGATCGTCAACGCTTGTGGTTAATCTGCTCGTGATTTATTCACATGTTTTGAATTGATTTTGCCAAAGGAAGTTCATCGATTGCAGATGGCAAGTTCCACTGACTGTGTCCATGGCAACACTGGATCTAGAGAAACGATTCCTGGTGCGATTGATCCTTTGATCTTATCGAGTGGAGATCACCCTGGTATGTCACTTACTAGTGTCCAATTCAATGGCACGAGATTTTTATGTTGGAGTAGAACCGTAAAGATGACTCTAGGTGCTAAGATGGAACTAGGCTTTGTGGATGGATCGTGTGTTAAACCAGCTTCTAATCATCTTGATTATCAAAAGTGGATTAGATGTAACTATATGGTCACTTGCTGGATTTTGAACTCGATGATTCCAAAGCTTTCAGATTCGTTTCTATATGCTCAATCTGCTGAGGAATTATGGAAAGAAATTAATGAAAGGTATGGCCAAAGCAATGGCCCGTTGATATATCAACTTGAGCGCACATTGAGCCAAACAACTCAGAGGAGCATGTCTGTGGCAGCTTATTTTAGCAAACTTAAGAGATGCTAGGATGAGTTAAATAGCCTGATCAGTACTCCTAAGTGTAAATGTGGTTGTAGTTGTGGAGTTACTCAAAAGTTCATTTAAATGGACAGTAGGTCCAACCTTATGCATTTTTTAATTAAGCTCAATGATGAATATAAAGGAGTAAGGAATCAGGTGTTATCGATGGATCCATTACCTTCAGTTAACCGAGCTTATTACCTGATATAACAAATTGAAAAACAAAAGGAAGTTACCAGTCAGATTATAGATCCTGTTGCCTTTTCAGTTAGTAATGAAGGTACTAAAGGTTCTAGTATAGTTTCAAAAGGATATAAGAAGAATGGTAGAAGATTTTATACTCATTGCAAGCAGGAAGACATTTATTCGAGAATTGCTTTGAAAGGATAGGATATCCAAACTGGTACAAAGGAAGAAGAGGAAAGAAACCTAGTAGGATGGCTGCTCAAGTCAGCATTGTTGGGCATAGAAGTGAGCATGAACAAGATGATCCAATGGAACTGGACAGTGAGGATGGGAATCAAGTGAATCAAAAAATGATTACTCAGATGTACTAGGAAATGATGAAGGTACTCAAAGGAAAGGTTACTGTCCCACAAGAGGCATCTGGTGCAAGCATAAACTATGCAGGTATTGTTCTTAACCCATTGGTTTTTTCCTGTCTGCACAATGATGGTATTTAAATGGATTGTAAATACAGGAGCCTCGGACCATATAACCCCATATATCCACCTTTTCTTTTATACCAAATCACTTTCCCAGCCAATATCAATTACTTTACCAAATGGTTCAATAAAAAATATTACAATGGTTAGATCAATTCATGTGATGCCCACTTTAATCCTACATAATGTACTATATGTACCTGAGTTCAGGTATAATCTCCTCTCTGTTGGCAAGTTATTTAAATATGAAAAGCTCGAAGCACATTTTTATGTATCTTATTGTACCTTTTAGGACCCTACCACTAGCAAAGTTGTTGTTGCTGGCAAAGACATAAAAGGACTATACTACCTTCTGGCTGTTGCTTATGAAACTTTTGTATAACATTATGTCAAACTCGTCCAGAGTTCATCTGATATGAATAATCCTTTAGTTGCTGTTAGGCATTCATGTTTTGTCACTTAAAATAATGTAGACTTACATACTTTTCATGCAAGATTGGGGCATTCTTCAGCCTCTAAACTTTACCATGTACCTGAATGTAAACAGTTTGATGTCAATAAGCTTTTTTGTGACATTTACAAAATGGCTAAATCTCACATAATTCTTTTTCAAATGAGCACACACATTTCTTCCATTGTATTTGAGCTTATTCATATTGATCTTTGGGGACTCTATAGAGCTTGTAATCTTGATGGTTCAAGATATTTCCTTATTATAGTGGATGATTTTTCTCGTGCCACTTGGACCTATCTTTTGCAAAGCAAGCAACAAGTTCGCAGTTCTTTCATATCCTTTGTGAGATACATACAAAACCATTTCTTAAAAACACCCAAGCATGTGAGGACTGATAATGGTTCTGAGTTTATTAACTTACAATGTGGCCAGTTTATGAGAGATACTGGGATTATTTACCAGAGATCAATGACCTATACCCCACAACAAAATGGCATAGTTGAGAGAAAGCACAGGCATTTGCTTGACACCGTTAGATCTCTCAAAATCCATGCTAACTTACCTAGCCACTTTTAGGGAGAATGTCTTTTATCAGCTACCTATCTCATTAATAAAATGCCGACACCCATTCTAAACTGGAAGAGTTCTCATGAAATGTTATTTCACTCAAAGCCTGATTATACTCATTTGAGACTTATAGGTTGTCTTTGTTATGCTGCTAAAGTGGGTTTAAAGGGTGACAAATTCGAGCCTAGAACTCATAAGTGTGTGCTCATAGGATATCCTCTTGCACAAAAGGGTTATAAGCTTTTTGATCTTGAGAGTAAATGCATATTGTTGAGCAAAGATGTTACTTTCTGTGAGAATGTGTTCCCTTTCAAGCATTCTTCATCTTTTCATGATATGTCTTGTCTTGAGAATCATCTAGTAAACACCTCTTCACGTCTCAATACTATATCTCCATCTTTAAATGGTTTTCTCACAAATTCTGTGGATGATCCTTTACTTATGAGTGTGTCTAATCTTCCTGAAAATACAGATGCTCCTACTCATGCTCCTATACGTTCTAATTCTCCAATACATACAGAGTCTCCCACAAATGATTCTTCCAGCGCTCGTCTACAAACTCTGAGAAAGTCTCAAAGAAACAAAAAACAGCCACATTGGTTACAAGACTTTGTTCTACATGGCAATCACAATTGTGTGACTTCTTCCTCAAATTCACAAGCCTTTTCCACATACCATCCTCTCTTTTCCTCTGAAGACTTCAAACACCTACCTTATGATTATGTGGTCTCATTGGCTAATATGTTTACAACTCATGAACTTGGTAACTTTGTTGCTACTAGTTAGGATAAGCTATGGGTGGAGACAATGGAGAATGAGCTCAATGCTTTAAAGAGGAATGATACTTGGGAACTGACGACTTTACCTGCAGGAGATAAACCTATTTCCTCCAAATGGGTTTATAATATCAAATACAACCTAGATGGAACAGTCGAGAGGTAGAAAGCTAGGCTGGTCATCAGGGGCTTTGACTAGATGGAGGTAAGGACTATAAATATACCTTTTCGCCTGTAGCCAAACTTGCTACTGTTAGGGTTGTAATTGCATTAGCAACTGCTCGAAATTGGCCCCTACATCAAGTCGATATTAACAATGTTTTCTTGCATGGTCATATTGATGTGACGATATATATGCTCCCTCCTAATGAGTATAATAAAGCCAAACCTGGTCAGGTTTGTCGACTAAAGAATTTTTCGTATAGCCTTAAATAGGCATAAAGGCAGTGGAATAAAGAAGTTATCAAATTCCTTACTTAGTTGCGTTATGTTTAATCCACTGATGATTACTTTTTGTTTGTTAAGAGAGCAGGAGATAAGTCTACAGCTGCACTAATATATATTGATGATATTCTAATTACTGGCAATGATGATTCTAACATTGCTAGCTTGAAGACAATTTTGCATACTAAGTTCACCATTAAAGACTTGGACTTGCAAGGTATTTCTTGGGTGTTGAGTTGTATAGAACTGAGCAGGGAACATATTTGAATTAGAGAAAATATATTATGGATATACTAACTAAAGCTGGTCTGACTGGAGCTAACCCTTGCTCCACTCCTCTTCCTCAACATACTATACCAAGTTGTCACTTACAGAGGGAGTACCTCTGGAACATCCAGAAACCTACAGGAAAGTTGATGGCAGGTTGTTATATTTGACAATGACTAGACCGGATATCTTATATACAGTGCAACATTTGAGCCAATTCTTGTCTGCTCCCAAGATTTCCCATATGCAGGTCGTTAATCATGTGCTCAAGTATTTGAAAGGTTCCATTTTTGCCAGGCTGTTCTATCCTGTACAGTCACAACTCAAATTAACTGCATTTTCAGATGCAAATTGGGCTTCTTACTTGATGTCTCGCAGATCGCTCATTGGCTACTGTATCTTCTTGGGGCATGCATTGGTATCTTGGAAAACAAAGAAGCAATCTACTGTCTCTAAGTCATCTGCTGAAGCTGAATACAGGAGTATGACTGCTACAACAAGTGAGCTGATCTGGATGTCCTACTTGCTTAAGGATTTATCCATTCCAGTTCAACTTCTAGTTACTTTATTTTGTGATAATAAGGCTGCTCAACAAATTGCGACTAATCCATGTTTTCACGAGAGAACAAAACATTTGGACATAAATTGTCACTTCACTCGAGAGAAACTACAAGCTAGCTTTCTTCATATATATCGCATCAACAATGCAGTTGGCTGACCTTATAACCAAGCCTCTTAGTCAAGCTTCGCACTTGATGTTGTCTTCCAAGTTGGGTCTCACTATGTTACTACC
The DNA here is from genome assembly GCA_027563885.1 of Erythroxylum longipes. Taxonomy (NCBI): domain Eukaryota; kingdom Viridiplantae; phylum Streptophyta; class Magnoliopsida; order Malpighiales; family Erythroxylaceae; genus Erythroxylum; species Erythroxylum longipes. The sequence continues at coordinate 320,976 of JAOQMS010000005.1, forward strand.
TTGAGGGAGGGATGTGAAGACTAATGTACCGAGTTGAGTTATTCTGTGACTGAGTTAGTTAGTTAGTTCTTTCTACTGAGTTGAGTTATTCTGTGACTGAGTTAGTTAGTTAGTTCTTCCCACTGTATGTAGATACTGCTTACTGTTCATGTATATAAAGCCATCTTGTACATTTCATAATTAATTAATAAAGAAATTTCTTTCTCCAACTTTCGCTTCTCTACTTTACCTCTCTCTCTCTCTCTCTCTCTCTCTCTCTCTCTCCCCCCTTAAGATAAACTGATTTATGGATTAAACTGCGTAATTTTTTACAAAGACGTCGTTTTAATTATGTAATTATACGATATTGTTTCATTAATCTGCATTAGTTGTGTTAATTTTGGTTGACGCATATTATTAGTTAGGATTTCTGGAACATGTGGCAAGTCACGTTAGCAAACTTAACTAAGAAACTAACATCAAGCTAGAATTGAAAATTTTTTTTGAAAGTTTGAGTATTTAATAGCCACTTTTTGAAGTTTGGATTATAATTGTAAAATTAAGCAAAGTTTGAGATTTTTTAATTAACCTTTTTATCTAAATAAACCAATTTAAATATGATATAGTAATATGTGAAAAAATATTTTCGTATAATTGATTAAACATTTTATCCAAAAAATTTTCCTTAGATAAAAATATAACTAATAATTGCTCATTTTTTATATATTTAGGGAAAAAAGTCTTTTTTCCTTACTTATGCTAATATCCACATTGTGACATATCTTGCTATTTATTAAATAAATAAACAATACTAATTTCTTTTCAGTTAACTATCTTCAACGCTATTTTTACAAGAGTGCAATGATAACTTTTATTTTTTGAAACGGAGGAACTCGCAGTCGCTACTTTTTGGATGCAAACTGAGTAAATCTTCGGATTGATATAATAGTCTACAAATTATGTCAATCAGGTACTCCATACTAGACAAGTCCTATACAACAAGCTCGATCGACCATACTAGACAAGTTATATGCAACAAGCTCGATCGAAAAAGCGCGTGTAAGAGGAATTAATCACATGATCTTATGACTTATAAATTAAGATGTTACAATTTTGTAGTAAAATTATATACATAAAATTTAGGGATAGGAATTGGTTCGAGATGTTTAGCCAAATCGGTTAGATGATTCACAACTTGAGTGAGTTTCAAACAAAACTTAATGTCAGTTTGGTTCTACCAATTTCATGTCAGTTTAAATCAGATTGTTTCAACTCTTTTGAATTCAAGCCTCATCGAACTCTAGATCAAACATAAATTTTTGGATCGAATTCAGATCGGCACGCCAATCCTATACCTTCCTGACAATCCTGAAAATGTTAAAACAGATTTTTTCCTTCTTCAATTATTGAAACAGCTCTCATTGTAAGGTTTAGTCAATCCTTACGAGTCTCCGGAACAGTGACACGCACACACAAAACACACTCCTTCATCTTCTTCCTTTGATTGTTCTTTTCCAAGGCCCCAAACTCCAACATTAAATTTTCCTGTCTGCTCCCCGTCACATTTTCCTACAATGACTCTGTCCAGTCCAGATGTCATCTTTTCTATCCACTTTTAATTTATTAAATTGGATAAAAAATTTCACTGTATTTTGATTTAACAAATGCGTACCAGTGGAACACCAAATGAACCAGTTTCATGAATCCAACCTTCTGACTCTTCCTATCCTCTCCTATATAAACCCCACCCACCGTGGAAACTCCCCCACAACACATCAACCGCCATTAAAGCTACCTTATACCTCTCTTTCTCTTTATCTGTATCTTCCAAAATGCCGTGTGCTTCCACAACTATAGTTTCGAAATGCACTATATGCCCACATCAGAAGTCAACTCTCAAGACTCTAAAGCTCTCAGTTTCTGACCTCCCTATGCTCTCCTGCCAATACATCCAAAAGGGTGTTCTTCTCTCTCGTCCACCTTACTCCATCGACAATCTCATCACATTTCTTAAACATTCTCTGTCCATCACTCTGACCCACTTCCCTCCTCTCGCCGGCCGCCTCATCACCGACCTGAACGGCTACGTCCACATCCTCTGCAACGACGCCGGGGTAGAGTTCGTTCAAGCCAAAGCTGGACACTTGTTTATCGACAACATTTTGTCACCTCTCGATGTTCCCGATTGCTTCAAGGAGTTCTTCACTTTCGACAACACTCTCAGCTACTCCGGCCATTCCAAGCCTCTCGCCGCCGTTCAGGTGACGGAGCTGGCCGACGGTGTCTTCATTGGGTGCACCGTGAACCACGCGGTCACAGACGGCACCTCTTTCTGGCATTTCTTTAACACCTTCGCAGAGATCTGCAAAGGGGCTAAGAAGATCTCCAAATCGCCCGATTTTTCCCGGACAACGGTGTTTAACTCCCCCGCGGTGCTTAAGTTCCCCTCTGGAGGGCCTAAGGCAACGTTCTCCGGCGACGAGCCGTTGAGAGAGAGAATCTTCCATTTTAGCAGAGAGGCGATTCAAAAGCTCAAGTCCAGAGCAAACGAGCACGACCCTTGGGAGATACTAGGGAAACAAGCTAACGACAGTTGGAAAGTCGTTAACTTAGACACCAACGGTAACGGTAATGGTAACTGTAACGGAAAAGTAACCCCCGTCAACACTACTTTAAAAACCAATACGGCAGCGCAAATCTCGTCGTTTCAGTCACTCTCCGCACAGTTATGGCGCTCCGTGACACGTGCGAGAAAACTCCCAAACTCCAAAACGACTACGTTCCGTATGGCGGTGAACTGCCGCCACCGTTTAGAGCCGAAACTGGACCCTTACTACTTCGGGAACGCGATTCAGAGCATCCCGACTGTGGCTTCGGTTGGCGAATTGTTGTCTGGAGAGCTGAGCTACGGAGCTGAGTTACTGCATCGAAACGTCGTCGCACACGGGGATAGTACGGTGAGGAATGGAATAGCGGCTTGGGAGGACGAGCCGAGGTTGTTTCCGCTAGGAAACTTTGACGGTGCATCAATCACGATGGGCAGCTCGCCGAGATTTCCGATGTACGATAATGATTTCGGGTGGGGCCTACCGTTGGCTGTTCGGAGCGGTAAGGCCAACAAGTTCGACGGTAAGATCTCGGCTTTTCCAGGTAGGGAAGGGAATGGGAGCGTTGATCTTGAGGTTGTTTTGGCGCCTGAGACAATGGACGGCCTTGAATCGGACGGTGAGTTCATGCAGTACGTATCAGCTAGCATGTGAGCCACCACACAGTAGTACCAGTAGAAAGCGACAACTTGGAGAGGAAATTGTTGTGTGTGGTTGTTCCGTACTACGTACACCTGTACTTGTGGATAAATTGAGGAAAGAGGGAAAATATTGGGAACAGATTTGCTGTTCCGAATTGCTTAGGCCCGCTGTGCCTGAATGAATCCCAACCATTTATTTCAATAAGTTGGATGGCTAGGATCTTAAAGGCACAACAGGCCACAGCAATTTGGGAGCAGCAAATCTGCTCCCGAAACTATTTGGACGGTCCTAAATTGTTTTGCCTAAATTCCCACGTGATTAATTTGCTTATTACCGCTTAAGACTACGTTTGGTTGGTAGTTTATTAATGGAATATAATATAATGTAATGAAAATGGGATAGAAGAGGAGGATTTCATATTACATCTCATTTTATTCTAAAATGTAAAACAATAAACAACTTTATACTATATTACATTTTAAACTTTTCTTCCAAACAATATTTCACTATATTACATTATGAGTCTTTTCATCTCTCTCAAACTAAAAATTTTATAATATTACATCCACTTCATTATAAATTATTCCGTTCTGTTCCATTCTATTAAAAATTTTAAGGCCAATCAAACATAGCCTAAAAGCATGTAATGTTGTAAATTGTGGAATAATACGGCAAGTCCAATCTTATATTTATTGTCCTTTTTTACAATTGACTACTTTATCCGCCAACAAAGATCCGACGAGTGTTTTCAACCGAGTAATTGCTCCATTTGATCACCATGGTTGAATATGTGAGAATGTAATTGGGTAAAGTATCAATGATGTTGGCCAGAGGTACTGTTTGTGCAATGCACCTTCAGAGGTGCTTTAAGTAAATGTATTCATATCACTAGACTTTGATATCCATAATGGCGGAAGAAGATCCAAACATGGATTCAAAGTTCTTCGTAAGACCTGAACTTTGGAAATGATTTCATTCACTGGATTTATCATTTAATTGCACAACTGACCATATCCATATGGTCCAACCAAACAATATACAAGGAATTGACAGATGAACATGCAATAAAACAATGGAGCAGTCTTAACCCCTTTCCAGGGGGTTGTTGAAGTCAAATCAGCAGGTCTATAACCACATGTAATTCCGATCGAGCAGTAGCGCAATCATTGCTCCTCCGGAAGTGCTAAAAATCATGGGTAGTGAACTTCTGGTGATGGGAAAAGGCGCTTCACCAGCCATTGAATAGGTCTAAGAAGCTGAGCTCTCTTCTTCCTCCAGAACCAGATTGCTGCATTGTACTGCTCGTTACGTATTTTTCGAGTTGCTGCCCTCCAATCGTACTGTTCCATTTCTACGCGTGCAGCTTTACCGATTGTTTCTCTCAATTCACGGTCGTTCAATAAAGGCTCTAGTTTCGCCAAGCAGTCTTCAAGATCCCCTGGATTGAAGAGAAATCCAGTCTTTCCCTGCTGCTCTGGGGGAATTATATCTGGGATTCCCCCAGCACGAGCACCGACTACAGGAATTCCTGAAGACATTGCCTCCAAAACAACAAGTCCAAGTGTCTCAGATTCTGAAGGCATCACAAAAACATCCCCACTAGCATATGCTTGTGACAGCTCTTCTCCTCCCAACATCCCGGTAAAAACTGCAGGCATTCCGGAAAACATTTTCTCTAGTTCCTCCCTGTAAGGAAGCAGACAACCATCTCAGAAAATGGCAAACATCGTACTATATGATCTTCATCTTTGCAAAGTAGAAACATTCAACAAAGTTAATATGCAATGAAAAAGAGGTGAACTGCTGAGATAAGAAAGAACTATCTCAATATTGAATTACCTGTATGGACCGTCTCCGATGAAAGCGATTCGTGCTCCTGGAAGTCTTTGCATGACACTGACAAATCAAATTCATGAATGGTTAGAGCCTACAAACTGTGTTCACTAATTTTATAAAGAATCTGAGGTTGTCAGATCACAGAAATACCACTCCAAAACGTGAACTACTATCTCAAAGCATAGTTGTTGGTATTCTGAAATTCTAAATGTGTGTGTGCGTGTCCACATATGGGAAAGAGAGAACGCATCGATACCTTTTGAGAAAATCCAAACTCTTCTCGACTCCCAGTCGGCCAACATGGACTATCAATGGTTTATCAGGTTCACCATTACTGTTCAGAATAAAAACCAGCACTCAGAAAAGTTCATCAAGGATCTGTAACAAAAATGACAGAAAAGATAGGAAGAACTAATCTCACCTCAATCTCAGCCTCATTTCGTGAGAGCGATAACGAGGGTGGAAGCTTTCGGAATCAACACCCTTATTCCAAAGACGGATCTTATTAGCTGGAAACAGAAAGGGCGAAGCGAGTCAATTAAGTATGTGTTCAGTGATCGCAAAGTAACAGGCAACATTGCAAGTATAATGATACTGGAATGTAGCACACTGTGAATCATCCCATACTTAACCAAAATCTTACAAGACAAACTCTTCAAAATGCAGATGAGCAAAAGAAGTTTAGTGCAATATTTTAAAGTGGAAATCGCCAAGAAATTGGAAATTTAACTCCACCTGCTGTAACTCTAGCTGCTTCAAGATCCTTTGCAATTGCAGCTGATGGCACAAGTGTTAGATCAGCTGCTCTGTGAAGAAATTCTGATGGCACGGAAAAAAAGTATTAGTAAGATCTAATCCGTTTTGCATTTTCGGTGAAATTAAAGGAACGATATGAATGGCTTACATACTTATAACCAACCACATTGGTTTCACCAGCCAACTAAATGTGTATCTTGGAATGTACCTGAGAACCAAAATAAAAATCAATGTAAAGGTATTAGTTATTGCCATATCCAACGCAAATGAAACACAGAAGCATAACAAGGGACCATAAACAAGTGACTGCAGAAAATTTCAGAAGAGCATGGATACAAGAAGACATACACAGGTACATGGGTGTGATAGGACATAACAATGGGAACACACAGTAGCTTCGCAATAGCCAGTGCACCAAAAACCTGAAGTAGACATTGCAAACAGTGAGTGATTCTACCCATCGATGAATGATGCTTAAGTTCTTCAAATGAAAAGTTTACCATTATTCCAGGAGAGGATGCATGAATAATATCAGGCTTAAATCGTGCAACCTCTGAAATTATCCTTGGACTAAGTGCTAATGAAAGCGGCACCTTCTGATACCAAGGGCAAGGGAAGCTGCAGAAAAAGGGAACTCTTGAGAACCATAACAAGGTACCTACAATGTAGGATTAACACTAAGGAATTGCAATAACTGCAGGTTTTTACATGTTACAGTCATAATGTAGTTCGAAGTAAAAACTAAATAGGACAGATTATCAAAATAAAGACAACTTATTAAGCAGGAAAAGGGAAAATCCAATGGATAGTTAGAGTAGGCATAACAACCAGTTAAGACATTGAGAAAAGAACTATTGTGCGCGTTAGAAGAAAAGCCAGCTTTCCGCAGCTGGTAGCTTGCACTTATCAACTTCGCCATTTAAATGATACTATAGTGATGTTAAAGTTGAAAATAAGAGAATCAACCTCCTTGAGCCAATCAGCTTCGCCCCGTAGAACTCCTGAGGTACTCCTTCATGTGTTGTTACCACCATCACCTATGTCGTGGTTAGCAAGCCAACATGTTGGTTTATCAATGTGAAAACATTCCATCAAAATGGCAATCTAGCAAAGGGTAATTGGATGCATAAGTGTCTTATGACACATGTGCATGCCCGAGTTGAGAAATGGTAAATAGAGATTACCTCATCTCCCATTTCGCGCAAATACTTGATGAAATTCTGGAACCGGTTTTTGTACCCTGATACATATCTGTAAAAAGGGGGGCAAAAAAACGGCATTCAAGAAGAAGGTAATGAACCAAACACATGAATCCTGAACTTGTCTTCTAAATCAATGAACTCAACAACTGAAATTCATCAAAAGGACCTACACAGACCAATTTACTGATATTGAATGCACAAGGATGGTGAAAAACAAATCAGCTGAGCGCATCTCACAATGACGGAGAATAATACTAGCAAAAGGTTTTGTACAAGATATGCTTAGTCACAGAAAACAGTATATATGCACAAGACTACAAGGTGCAGAAAATGCAGCCAAACTATGTTAATTTTCAATGAGTTCAATGCAAACTAGCACAAGCAAGTCACCATTGGATCAAAGTAAGACTCTGAAATCCACCAGAGCTAGTAGCTCAGTAATAGGCCTTAGGGGACAAGGCCCACAAGGGTTCACTTCCCTTCCTCGTGTGAGTCACGGCCTAATAACAGTCAAGAATCAAAACCGCAAATCAACAAACACATTGTCGGCCACACAAAACCAGCAGTCAAAAGGAGGAAAGACGGAGAACCTGCTCATTTTACTAGTAAAATCTACATGACCACAAACCAAAAGAGACAATCGTAAAAGTATAGATGAATCCGCTCAAATAAACAAAACCTGGAGAAATCCGAAAAGTCGCCAAGTTAGATCCATACTTTACTTCTGTATTAACCAGAAATGATACAGAAGGTAAAGAAACCTCTCAGCTAGTGAACACCCAACACCAACATTTTCATACAGAAACAGACCAAGCTAAACAAACATTTAAGTTCAACCTCGATTCAATCGAAGATACCAAGTCAACTACCGGATCAACCATTCAAAGGAAAGCCAACAACAAGCAAGAACTCCAAAATCAAACAAAAGCAGAAAAGGAAACTCACGCAAAAGGAGAGGGCTCGACAAAGAGGGCAATGCGCCGAGGTCTAGAACTAGTCTCTGAATCAAGCAAAAGAGGAGGGTTTTCTGCCTCTTCTTCTATAAACTCCGTAATAGTCATGTTGCTATGACCTTTAGCTTCACAATGATGGCGCCTTTTATGCCTTTCACTTCTTCTCAGACCCTTGGATTGTCTAAAGCAACAACCTTTACAACAAAGATTGACGGGTTTTGCTCTAAAAGAACCAATACTTGAAAATCTCAGAGAACATGGAGGTGGGAAAGAAGAAAAAGAAGAACTTGAAGAGGTCAAAGACCAAGAAGCAGAAGAACAAGTAGGTGAAAAAGGAGGAGAGAGAGTAGAATTTATAGATAGAGAATATGCTGGTGTCATGATGATGGAGTTAGGTACTATACTATTAAGTTGGAATTGTGTGCTTTTGAGTAATGAATTACGAGTTACAGTTAAGAGAGAAATGTTTTGTGTTTTGGTAGGGAATCTGTGAAGGTACCATAAGCGCTGCAATGGATATTCTTTCTCAAAGTTGGAACTTGAAGTGGCATGGCATCAAATTGAGTGCTTGGAAAGCATATGCTGATAAGACTACTAAGTCCTCCACTTTGGCTTGTTTCCTATTAGATGGGAGTGGCCAACTCGGTCTGTTCAATCCACTTGTTTCTTATCCCTGTAATCAAACCATTTGCTTCATGAAAACCATTGAAGGGAAGGAGAAGAAGCTTTTTTGACTTGGGATCTTCATGGATTATGATGCCTGTCCAATCCCTAATCTCAATTACCATATCTTGTTTATTTGCTTTTAATGGTAGATTTTCAAGCTTTTATTGGTTAATGTATCACTTTCAACTTGTTTTTGACCGCAAAAAAGATGATTCAGATATTGTACCTTTTGTCCTTTTCTTCAAATTTTATAGTTTAATTGAAAAACAACAGTTAGTGAAACATAAAATGAATAGTTTATCATCCCAACTTTACAAGTTACATGATCAAGACCACACAAAATTGATGCAAGTAAAGGATAGTCTACACGAAACTGTTTAGATTGGGTTCAAATTAGAAGTCAAACTTTGGCTCTTCTAATACTTTTTTTTTTACGAAGGAAACTGCAGTTGTTATCTTTTAGATGCGTATAGAGTAAACTTTTAGATTAAGGCAATAGCTTACAAATCAGGCCAACCGAGTACTTCGCATTAGACAAGCCCTGTACAATATGCTTAATTGAAAGAGTATAAGAAGGAGGACTTTTTGGCCTCAAACCCTTTCCACTTCATCAACTCGACCACTCCGTAAGGGACACTCTTTGAACACACTCAAGTATTTTCATTTTTAATCAATTATCTTTTTATAAATTATAACCTTAACGGCGTAATTTTTCAAATAGAATCTTACATATTTTTTTATATTTTAAAATTACTAATTTATTGTATTTTAAATAGAGTGCAAAAGTTATAAAAGAAATGACGATAATGTTTTATTTAACGTTAAGGATTTATTTGATTTACACGTGAGAATGATAATAAGAATTATAATGAATATAATGAAGAATGAAAATAAATACGACTTTCATTTCTCACTATATCAAAATTATCTTAGAAAAGAATATAAAATCAGTGTTCATTTGATTATTATATATTATCAAACATATTTTTTCATTCTTTACTCATTCTTTTCTTCCCACGTCAACTAACTAAGCATTCTCTAAGTTAAAAATTACATATTTAATTAATGTTAAAAAATTATCTTTACAAAATATAACACTAAAAAAATGCTTAAAAGACGTTAAAAAAAGAAAAGAAAAGCTGCAATTTAAAGAATGGAACTTGAAAATGTTTTAAATCATGGAATCATCAAAAGTCATTTTCCTCTGCGTGTTTCTATTTTTTAATGGGGACAAGTTCGATAAGTTCTATCTACAAAATGACACGTGAAATCTTTTATTCGTATCTTAATAATTTTTTATAGGCTAAATTAGAGATTCATATACTAGAA
>JAOQMS010000005.1:333541-344711 GCA_027563885.1 Erythroxylum longipes
ATCTCTAATGTATATCAATTTTTTTTTTCTTGTTTTAGAAGGAGAATCTATCAAACTTTATTGACTAAAAAGCTTAAATTTAAGTGATTGATTTAGAAGTGCAGTGGCATGAAAGTCTTTTGTGTGATAAGACGAGCTTAACATTTGTAGCCAAGTAGGTATCAAAAACTGAAATATGTTTATGGGAAGTAATGATTTGAGAAGATACAAAATTTATGTTAATATTTTGAAAAATGAAGACAGTGGGGCACTAAGGTTTTGACTTTTGAAGTAGGCCACTAATGGCTTGGTGTCTACCAATTTCAAACGGAGTGGTTGCAACAAATAAATTCAAGAGTGACAGGTGAAAGGGGTTCTTAGTTTTGGAACCTTTGGAGGGTATGGACCAAGTTGGCCTAGAGCATCAACAATTTAATAGGGTTAATAGATTTTCTTTCTTTTGTTAAATTTTGCGAACATTCAAGAGCTTGTTTTCGGTTGGACCAATTGGAAGTCAACGTATTAAATTTAAGTTGGTTGACAATTTTAATTTGATTTAGTATGAATGAATTTAAATAAGATGACGTCATTTTATTTAATGGTTGAAGAATTAACTAACTGAAATGATAATTCAATATTTGATCTAGTCAAAATTTAAGCTGCTCGAATTTAATCTAAACATTAAGGTTAAATTCAGACAGTTCGTATTATTCGAGTCACTTGGAATAGTTTTTTTCCCCCTCAATTGAACCCTTTTTTAATTTTCATTTTTGTCAACTCTTTGTTTGACAAAATATAAGAATACAAATTCTTTCCCGACTCAAAATAATGGCTATGTTTGGCAATCAGCTGGTTGTATTTAGCTGTTAGCTGATAGCTGATTATATCAGTTGATTTGACCAGCGGATTGCATTAGCTGTTTTTTAGAGATGTTTGGTAAAATTAGTTGTTTAGTATTAGTTGTTAATATGTAAAATGACTTATGAAGGTATGATTTTTTTAAAAAATTATAAGGGCGTGTATTTGTCACCCGTGTTTATTTTTTATTTTTATTTTAATTATACCAATATTACTTTAATAAAAATAAATTAAAATTAAAATTTAATTATTACTTTAATAAAAAATTAAATTAAATCAAATTAAATTAAATTATAATTATGTTATTATTAATTTTATAAAAAAAATAAAATTAAAAAGAAAAATAAAATATGTTCAGAAATAGCAATCGTGCACTTAGGGCTTGACTTGTAGTTAGGCTTTGTTTATATAAAAGGGTATAATTGATTTTTTAATTGCACATGACGAAAACACTGCTCAAAACGTAGCTTTTCCGAATTGAGCAATTTGGGATAAATCTACTAACTATTCATCTTCTTACTAAACAAAAGTGTCAACTGTTTGAAAAGGTTAAACAGCTGAAACACTTAAATCAGCTAAAAAATAGCTGCTCCGCTATCCTCCAAACGCAGCCAATACTTCAAGCATGTCATTACAAAAAGTTCAAGGTTCGTAAGTATATTTAAATATTAAAAGTCTTAATTTTGAATTTGATTAAATTTATATTGTATTAAAAAATTTAAATAATTACTAGGATTGAATCATTCCTTCAACTTTGTTGTACATCATAAATGTCAAATTATTATAGATCTTGAATTTTGAATTCAAGCATACTTCACAAGACCATAGAGTGTTAGTCTAGTGAAAATAGGTTAAAAAGTTCAAAAGAACTGATAAGTCTTGTGACTTGTGAGTCAACAGTTAATGATAACTAACTTGAGTTTTGATTATTTACATTCTTCATTGATTAGGAAACACACACTCATGTTAAAAGAAGAATGCAAATCCTTATGTCACTTAGATCTAAAATTCTAACTTTCCAATATAATAAAAGATTAGAGTAAACGATTCTTAAGAACATTTCAGAAAGGAAAATTAAAACTATGATTTAAACTCAAAACAGATAAAAAAATTATCGAGGGATAATATTTAATCATTAAGATTATAATTAACAATTAAATATATTGTGATCTGTCATTATTTAATATTTTTTCATTTCAATTCTTATATTCTAACAATTACTAGTTATTTCTTATGATATTATTTAATTATTACAAAATTTTTTATCATTAATTTATCAATTCAAAATGATATAATATTAAAATTTTTAAATTTTAAGTCAACATCATTATTAACTATAAATAAACAAAAATTAATAAAATCCAACAAAAGAAGTTAATTTGCAGACTATTACGTCAATTTGAAAATTTACCCAATGTATATCTAAAGAATAGCGACTGCGGGTTTTTCTGCTAAAAAAAGAAAATAATTAAACAATTTTACGTGAAATAAGCGATTCGTGTAATTAACTCTATAATTAATTAGAGAAATTGTGGAAATAATAGTAATTAGGTTTAATTGATAAAATTTTCGGCTATCCCTCTTATAAAAACTAGAACATAAAAAGAAAAAGAAAAAGGAACGGTGGAATCCTGGAGTTTTAGGATTGTTTCCTCTTTTGTCATTCCTGAAGATCTTGGATTCCTGAAGGTGAAGGTGTGATGGCACTTGCCTTGCCAGGTTCATTCCTCCATTCTCATGACAGCTTTGTGATGCGTAGTTTCCAAGGGAAAGGAAAAGGAAATAACACAAACACAGAGCCGTAATGTTCCCCAGTCAAAGGAACACCATAACCGATTGCTTTACTCAACAATTTTCTTAAGTCAAAACAAAAAAAAAAGGGGGGAAGAGAGGCTACAGCAGACTTACCCTAATTCACACGCCAAACCCTAATTTCCTAGAGTTCCTACATACATTCAAACAGGATACCCTATGAAAATGAGAGCACACTTTTATTGCACCTAAAAAGCAACGCTGATAAGAAGAGGATCAATTCTTGTCTGCCTTTGTTCCCTCTTCTTCTTGCTCTGTTTCATTTACTAATCTTACCCTCCTTTCTCATGGCTCCACCATTTCTTATTATTGCTTTTTGACCAAAACCCGTATCTATTTTCTTCTTTGTTAGTTTACGTTGGATTCTTGATATCTCCAGTTGTTTGTACTTACTTCGTCTTCACAGACCACACAGTACGAGGTATACTGATCAACAATCACTCCTACAAATGTCAAATAACATTGAAATTTGAAAAAGGGTAACATATAACAGGCCATTAAAAAAAACCCCTCTACTTTTATGTTATATATAAGTATTTAACCAGTTTTTATTAAATTTCATCCTTATATTTACCTGAGATCCACACAAACATATGGACTAGATTAACTGAAATAGGTTGAAGCGCCTTGTTCTACCCTAATGAGAATAGAGTGCTCTAACCCGTTATATATATATCCAACAAAGGCAAAAAGGGCATATACTTAGGGTCTACTCTTAATCTGTTTCTATTTTGCCTCATTTTATTTTTTATGAGGCCAATTTTTAACACTCATAAAGACTAAAAAGAGACAAAATATTTTTTTTTTGCTTTGTCCAAAACCTACAAAACGTTAAGAACGTCCTAATATATATATAGTATTCTTCTATTTGCATGGCTCATGCATGTATAGAAAATATGAATATACGGTTAAAAATCTACAAGTGAAGTTGTTTGTTTAGCTAAAAAAAAAAGAAATGAGGTATATATAAATATATAATATATTCTTTATTATTTTAAAATTTTAAATTGAGATATAATGTTTCTGATTTTATATAAAATTATTCGAATTAAGTATAATTTCTCTTTAAATCTGGACAACAATCATTTATTAGTATCATAGATTGGGATTCATGTATTTTAATTTGAAAAATAATGATTTATAGAAAATAACTACACATTAATTATCGGTTGAAGAGAAGTTAGTTGGATGTGAATAAATTTAATTAAAAAAATTCACAAATATAATTATATAACATAAAAATAATAAAATAAAATAAAATAAAATAAATTCACTTTAAAAAGAGATATTAGGAATTTGCTAGTGAATTTTTCCAACATAAAAAAGGACATAGAATAAAATAAAAAATATAAAAAATGGCTCATAATTAATTATTTTAAAATATAATAATAATAATAATAATAATAATAATAATAATAAAACTCTTGTGAAAATTTCTATGGTCAAAAACTAAAAGGAAAGCAAAACAGGTTGCTTGGTCTTTACAGTCAAACACTTTGGACAAATAGTATAAATTTCCAAGAACAAGCCTCTCATCAAATATTCAATCTTTTCTTTATCTTCTCTTTCGCATCTTTTGATTCATCAATAAATACTCCACACAATCTTCACAACTTCCCTCTTCTCTCTTATCTCATCACTACTCCTTCCATCTCCATCTTCATCGATCTGAAGCTCTCTTACATCTACACTAGGTCATATTCAGATATATAAAATGTCACGTAGAGCAAGTAAGAGAGTGAGTTTCAGTCCTGAGGTCAACGACAATAAACCATCAATCTTCCTTAAGCATGGGGTTGGAAGCATATTAGGAGGAAACAAGAGAAGGGTCGCCGGAATTTTCAGCTTCAGACTGCCAAAAAGCTCCAGGTTATCACCGGCGAGGGTGCTGAGACACCTTGGAGCTAAGGTGGTGAGAGTTTTACGTTTCGCCTCCACCAAGAGGAAGACATCATCAGGTAAAGTGTCCTCCTCAGCGAGTTTGGCTAGATCAAGATCACTTGCTGATACATTTGATTCACAGAGAGCTGAAGCCATAGAAGATTGCATCGAGTTCTTGAACTCGTCGTCTTCTTTGTCTAGGTCAAATTCAGTTTCTGGATATTGATATCTATATATATATTACACACATGTTTGTACATGAAAAAGAACGGGAACTTGATGATATGATTAGTTGATTAATTAGTGTTCCTAAGCTTCTCCTATGGTGGAATTCTCAAACTTACATTTAATCTTTGCTTTTATGTATAAGTTTTAAATTACGGATTGCAGATTATATCGCATAATTTTGATGATTCCGAATGACGTCAAAACAATTTTTTAATAATATTCATATAATTACGATATCGATTTAGCAAAGTTTCAAATCTGAAATACAATATGGTCAATGTTTTTCATCTTTTAAGGTAATCAGGATACAGTACCATGACAATGCTTTTAAAAAGACAAGGGACCTACTACTGTACTGACCCTTTTTTTAACCATTCACCTAAATCAAGCTTCTGTGTCCCATGGAGTAGGGCATTGTTTCTTTCTTTCTTTCTTTCCTTTTCAATTTGATTGATGTTAGTACTACTGTCTCTTGAGAATTCACAATTGGTTTTCATAATTAAAGACCATGAAATTAAATGTAATGAAGTCATGAAGATGAAGATTTTGGAAAGGGTATCATGTTTTATATGTTTTCTCATTGTTTGATCAAGAGAACGCTTGTTTTTTTTAATTAGTTTTGAAAGGAAAAAGAGGAGAATATTCAAAACATTTAAGGAATTCATTATCCTTCTTACAAAAGAATATTCATTAATTTCATTCATTCTTTTATTTTAATTTTCAGATTTTAAAAATTGGGTAAAAGCCATAAGTCTCTATTCTAGTTAAGTAACTCTTAAAAATCTTGTAATTTTTAAAATTTTTGAAAAAATTCGTAGTAATTTTTAACTTTTTAGAAAAACTCTTTATCTTAGATTTCGGTTAAAAAATAACGATGAAATATATATAATATAAATATTAGATGTGGACTAATCAAATATCAGTAACATGTTAACTCAGTTCTTAAACTGGACTTAAACTAATTAAAACTCTCCTTAAATTAATTATTTAAAAATTACAATAAATTATTAATTTGAGTCATATTTAATTAGTTTAGTTAGAGTTTAATAGTTGAGTTGAGTAGTCATGTAACCATCATTTGATCGGTTGATCGGTATAAGTGTAATGTTTGTATTACATGTATTTTATCGTTATTTTTAATCGAAATTTAAGAAAAATAGTTCTTTTGAAAAATTAAAGACGAAGAATATTTTTCGAGAATTTAAAAAATTAATGAAAATTTCAAATATTTTTAAAAAATTCAGAATTTTTTTATAATGAAAATTTCAAATATTTTTTAAAAATTCAGAATTTTTTATGTCTTTTGCCTTAAAGACTATTACTTTTCTGTAGTGATATTATTTAACTATCATACAACCTCGTTCACCATATTTCATTAATTTTTCTTCTATATATAAATTTAAAATAACATCATATTAGAACTTAAGAATTTTAATATTACATAATTTTAGATAAAATAGATAAAAATAAATAACTAACTAAATAATATTATAAGAAAATAAATAAGGATTTTTAAAACTCAATGATTGAAATAAAAAGAGAAGTACAAACTCTAGGAGATTCGAGTGTATTTAATAAAAAAATTTACTTATTACCCTAATTAGTTGTATTACATGCTGTCGACAACATCAATCCCACATTACAGCTAAGGGAGACAGACAACACCATGCATAGGCCATCCTTAGAGTGTCGAGCCTATCCAGCACTCGAGGAGGTCGAGTCACCATCATTCATGGCCATAAAGGGTCACTCATTTTCAGCTTTATTGAAATGTTAACATTAACATTGCAACTTTCTTTCATAAGTTTGTCCAAGAAAAACAATGATAACACGTGCACGAGTTTGAATGATTCAAAACTTTGTCTGACAAATATGTTTTACATCTTTCACCATCCTCAATAACAGAAATGGAGAGATAAGTATGAGGTACCTCCTTTAAGATGATTTGTCTCAAATGGAACTTGGTAATAATGATAGGGAAATGAAGAGAAAAGCTAAACATAGTGATGATAATTGTATCTCCAAGAACGCATATTCAAGGAAAGCCTTTCAAGTTTTCAGATGCTATTACCAGAACAGGCTCCTTTTTTTTTATTTCAAGGGCTCTCTTGTAAGGAGGAGCACTTGAGGGTTGTACAGGATCCAAGCTCTGGTGTGTGCTATCAGCAGCTTTAGGCATTGGATATGATTGGTCGGAGTTGTAGCAGCTATGGTCCCCGCTGGAAATGGGATGTAAACCTTATTTGCTCCTTCCAACCACTCACTAGTGCAATCTGTCATGACACAAATGGTGTAAAAGGAAAGGGAAACACTAAAAATTGACCAATCTAGAACAAGGGGTCGGCAGAACAGGCTCTCAGAAGAACAATCAACTCAACCACAATTGTAAAGTCCTTTTCAAGTTTTGCCCACAACGGAACAGGACTGAAAACAACCGGCTCTAGCAAGACAAAGTTCAAAGCAAGGGAAAAAAAGTTCTATAATGTTCATGAAAAGGAAATCCCTTCTTTTCTACAATTTCAATATTCAACAGTGCACAATGATCTCTTTTTTAGGGAATGCATTAAAAGTTCGGTCGCCAATCATCATAGTTTATCAGGACATGAATGCAAAAGACACTAGAGGAGTTACAGATTTTGCCATTTATGGTATAGAATGTCCTATTGCTGTGACTAAATGAGATCCAAGATGGTATAGGTGCAAATGGCTGCAAAAAGTCAAAAGGGTCATGATAGTATCCCTCGAGAAAAGATAAACAATGATTTCAGCAAAAAGTTTCAAATATGTTCTGATTGAAAACATGCTAAGCATTGTTCTAGTGAGTAAACAAGTTTGCACACGTGCATTTATATGCATGAGCAAACACCAACATGAAAAAGAAAGAAGGGCATGTTAAATTACCTAGATCATCTGCTCCAAAGGGGCTTCCCACCTTTTCCAGGAGGCGATATTGAAGTCGTGCAGATCTGTGCCTAATATCCCATGTTTCGTGTCGAATGTAGACCTGTTTGATTCATTGTCGGGTTTTAAAAAAATCATTTCGGAGGCTGCTCCTGGAATTGTTGAGATTAAAACAGAGTATAAAAGATATAATTACAGAAAAGTAGCACTTACCGATGTTAGAACTAGCTGCAACTGCAATAAATCAAACAGAAAACTTTCATTTTCTCACTTTTAGGTTGCTTCATGATTCACAAAACGGCAGAACTTACCACCATAGTTTTAGCACTTCTCCAATCATCAACAAAATGTCTTAATAAAGGGAACACAAGTTCCAATTATACATTAATGTTAGTAGAAAACTGAAGTAACAAGTCACAGTTCACCAAAGCTCATGAACACCAAAAGCAGGTATATAAAACAAGCATCCTATTTAGCTGTCAGTATAGAAGAGTTGTATCTTTCCCAAGAAGTATTCTTGCGATAAATTTCCCACCTTCTCTAAGTCTAACAATTGTTAGACCCTGCAGAAATAGCAACTCAGCAACACCAACTCAGTAAGATTCATAATGTTTCAAGAAACAAGGATCTGCCAGTAATGCAGAACACTATATGTGCATCACATTCAAAGATATTATTCCATGTCTGAAGCTTACTGCGAGCACAAGCTGGGACTGCACAAATTCATCCATGTCATGAAGACCAGTGCCTGCGAATAAACAAAGCAAGCCTAAGAAAAAGAATCAAACATTATGCCATTGAACATTAATTCATTCAACATTAGATAAACAATAGAACATAAAGTTAAGATCACTAAAGCAGTTTTACTGTCTGGGCCAACCATCACAAACAACTAGGTCAAGCCTTGCAACCATCAAAATGTCTAATAACCTGTATAAGGAGTGCCAAGATGAGAAATGAATGGCAATCACTCAATGGATTGGATTATAAAGGTTGAATTCAAAGGATTTCATGGTCGTTTACCCCTTCTGGAAGTTCATATGTCATAATTAACTTCCTTTTGCATTACCTTTGTATTGGAAAATTCAATTCATTGCATATAACACAATTAATGAATGAATACCTCAGCAGCAACAGCTGCAGACATATTAGCCGTGCATGTTTAAGAAATCATCAGGTCCTTCAAACTTTGCTCAGTCAGTTACCAGGTTCTAAAACACCAACTTTTTTACACACTTCAATCAGAAAATGTCTATTAGAAAGTTGAGTTAAACAACAATCTTACCACTTCAGCAGCTCGGCATTAATAATATTCCCTTGGACTTGGATAGCAACTTCAATTGGGGGCATGGGTTGCGAGATGGGGATGAAACCTGTATATTGAATGTAGAAATTAATCATTTCATTATAAAGCATGCATGTTGAACAGAAGGTCATTGTAATGCAAACGAGCATCACATTTTGACCTGAGAATGTTCAGATGAGGATACATTTCCCTTAATTCTACACGTAGACTGATTGTTGTCACCAGTCACGGTAGAACTTGAATGGCCTTGTTAAGTCACAATCATAATTTGGTATTTCCATCTATTAAGTAGATAATAACCTCAAGATAACATACTAATAAATGGCTTTTCATGGACTTCTACAGATCCCCATTTCATCAACATCTTTAGCAGGAAAACTTTTAAATATACAAAACAAAAAAGTTTCCCAGAATCTGGTGAAAGCTTACAGCTCAAGAACCAGAAATGGTAATGCCTTAAATTATCAAGCAAAATTAGCATATGAAGTTGCTGAAATTGAATTGAGGAACTAAAGTCTCCATTTATGATGCAACTCTTTCTTTGAAATACAAAGGGAAAATAATTAAAGCCTCAGACAGATATAACAGACATAACAGTCACCTTCAAATATGTTGAACTCTTCATCTTTCTGACGAAGTTTCAAGGCACTCCGAGCAGACCAGCCTTCTTCTTTTCCTTCCTGATAATATATATCCTGAAAGACCAAACCAGCTCATTCTTGTGACCATCAAGAAAAAGATTCAAACTTTTTGAATCAGAAGATAAGATTAACATACCTCCAAGCTTTTACCATGCTTCACATAACTAGTGCTTACATGGTGATCACAGAAAACAATGAAACTCTTCGTTAACAATAAAGTAGCAAGTAAAAAACAAACAAACGAAAACCCAAATCACTATAAAGAAGATAAACTATATCCGAAACTCCGACACTATAAGTGGGAGGCAATGGACAGCTGTATGTTCTTTTCTCAGACATTTCATCGAACAGCTTGTGAACATGTCAAAAAAGGGTTTCTTCAAATCATCATTAGTTTGCAATACCATGGTATGCTTTAGAGGCTAAAATTTCTTTCAGCAACTTCCATTCCATCTAATAGGAACTGTTCATAAAACTAAAAGAATTTGTATCAGATTAAACTTTTGAAATAGATTTGGCTTTCTAAAAATTTTGTTGGGAGTTGTGAATTCTCTTGATTTCTTATGGTGAATCCTCAAACAATAGTTTAAAATATGTTTCAGCAGGATCTTTATTAGTTCTGCACTTACATTGCAGTCAGGATTCTGTGCACCAAAAATTGAAGTATGTCTCAGAAATGATTTCAATAGGGTTAAGTATAAATTAATAGCATTTCTATTTGCTGCATCTGGAATGGAAACATGACTTGAGATGGCAAAACATGTTGGTCGGCCTGAAGTTAACTAGTCATGTTCGGATTGATCAAACTTTGAGCTCAATTTAACTTGTCTTGGCTTTTAAAACTAGGCATGTTAATGGGCTGGGTTGGGCTGAGCTTGAGGTGTCCTCGGCCTAGTCTGGCGTGGCTCGTAGTCGACCAATAGCCCGGGCTATGGGTTGAGGCGCCTAATAATTTTTTGAAGTAAAAAATTTCAAAATGACGTTATTTTGAAAAAAATGAGTAGAACGGACTGGGCTATAATTGTCATCCTTATTTAAAACAATGTTGTTTTGAGAAAATTAAATAAATTTAAAATTAAAATGAAATTGTTTGGACAACAGGTTTAAGACGCAAAAGTATGTTTTGAACTTTAACGTTTATAATAGAATACAACTTAAATTTTAGTGTTTTGAAATGCTCAAATTGAAATTTAACATTTTCAAAACACTTGAAAAAGACCTTTTATGGACATAAAATTTGATGAGGTCTCCTTTCTTATAATTAAATGTCATGTCAATGTCAATATCATATTATTTTTATATTTTTTAAATAAAAAGTGACCTTATTATCACATAATTACTTTTTAAAATTAACCAGAAAGTGAGTCCCACAGCAATAAGATAACAAGTCTATTGTTTATGCATTTTAAACAGTATGTCTCACTTATCATATGACAATGAGGTTCATAGTTATATATTTTAGAAAATAGATTTCACTTGTCTTATGATAGTGTGACTAATCTTTATTTTTAAAAAAACAATGTCAAGTTAGAATTGACTTATGAGGATGACAATGCGGACTGAC
>JAOQMS010000005.1:349010-360746 GCA_027563885.1 Erythroxylum longipes
GGACATGATTCTAAGAAAAATAATTGTCTAGGCTAAATATACATCGTATGTATGTTGTCTAGTTCGTCGATTTTCTTGATTCGTAAAACTATTAATTAATTAAATCTGAGATCGTAGGTTATTGATTAATAAGGGTTCATTCAAATACATGTTTTGGTTAACTAAACATAAGAGAAAATAGGTAAAGAAATTTACCACCACGAATGCTTAATTGAGAAATTGGTTATTTTTAGTATCGATGATCGACGTAAGTTCAATAATGAAAGAAACTGGAAGCCAAGATTCGTTCTTATTGATTGTTAGATTATCATTGTTTTGTTATTTGTTATTTTTCAATTTCGTATTCTATTTAAATTTTGTTTAATTCGTAATTTAAATTAAAATCCCTCCATTTTGTTGCTTTGTTTTGTTTTGAATTCGTAACTCTTTTACTGTTAAGATTCTTCGTGGGAATGATATCCACTTACCGCTATTACATTAAATTGTATAAACAGAAGTGATTTCTTTTGAATTTGGTTGTAAGCAACATCATTACCAATAATAAATACAATTTAATGGCTTTTAATAATAACTGTAAGTAATAAAAACTGTTTGTTATAAAATATCTAGCTAGCCTGGAGCATGTCATGTGCCCTCTTTAAACTCCACCGAACTTGCAAGAGAGATAGTAAGGTCCCAGATCATGACAACGAAGAGGCATTAAGTCAACCATATCCGAACTTTTTTGCTTACTTTTCCTTATATTCTCTGTTTTGTTAATTTTGTATTTTTTAAATGTAATACCAAACTTTTAGTTTTTTAAATCAAAATTTAAAATTTTATATATAATTTAAGAGGGTGAAATATTTTTATTAAAAATAAGATATTATAAAAAGGGAAATTACGTTGATAAATTATTTTAAAAGGTTTAAATTATTAAAAATTTAGAAAATGATATATAATTTTTTTGAAAATTACTACATTTGTTGATGACTCTTCTTTTTAATGGAATTTGCTTCTCAATTCCAACTATGGAGATCTAGTCAGTAGTGACCATACCAAAATAAGAGTTGTTAGGATTATAACTGCTTCTATGTAGTTCATCACCAAGTAGTATTTATTGTCTCTTTGGTTTGTGGGTTGGTGGTCTTAGATGCCTGCATGCTATTGAACTCCAACTTTTCTTCATTCACTCAATAAATCAATGAATCACTAAAATCTTACCAACCTCCATCAACCTGCCAACCAGTCCCATGAACAATTCCAAAGATGAATCAATGACGATTAGATCGATTTAGTTGTAAAAATTTTAAATAGATTAATTTTTTAGCTCAGTTTTAACTTTTCAATTTAATTTACTTTAATAACTGTTATTGTTAAAAATTGATCAATTTATTAATTAATCGATCAATTTTCATAAATTAATAAGTTTAATTTTTTTTGGGTAAATGAATGGTGCATTACTCAAATAGAAACTATTAATAAGCTTTTATCGCATTGAACTCATTTTTGTTATGTTGCAAATTAATAAGTTTTTATAAACTAAAATAAATAATTAAATTTTATTAATTAAATTTCAAATTTTTCGATGGAGAAGGTTAGTGTTTTTTTAATTAAATTTTAAATTCTTTAAGTTTATTTAATTTTTAGCTGATTTTATGATAGTATATTGGTTAAATCTTTTAAACCTTAAATCTCTTGTCTAGGTTTAACTTTTGGTTTGGTTTTTAAAACGTTGTGTTTAATTTGTAATTAAAAATATTTTCTTTTTAAAGATATATTGTAGTAATGCACCATTTATAACTCAAAACAACAATATACATTAAAGTGAATTGATTTATACTAGCTACCATAGTCACAATGTTTATTGTTGTTTGTGATTAAAAGTTTCTTAGACATTATGGAGAAAAGAATAGAGAAATTTTTATGGAACTTTCTGCTTTTAAATCTGATCTTAAACTAAGCCTTCTCTTCCTTTTCCTTCTTGGTTTGGACAAGACCGTCTGTTCCTGCAAGCATGGAATACTTGTCCTTCCTCGTCAGGTTAGTGCACTCGAACCCAAGAGTCCCAGCGAGCACCCTCTGTATGTAGTTTGCAACTTCAATGGCTGATTTTCCACCTTTGCAAGTCAGCTCCTGAGGAAGCTGGTTCAAGAAGGTGATCTCATAAGTAGGCATAGGGTTCATGAACACGAAGTATGGATCCAAAAACTTGTGCCCACGAGCAGACGTGCCGTAGAAAACTGTTTGCTTGGTGTTGATCGCAACTGGGACGATCCTATCAGTGAGTTCAGCGAAAAGTGCACTGAACCTTAACAGGAATGTCTCTCTGCAAGTTGTTCCTTCAGGGCAAATCACCAAGTCACCTTCCTCCAACAAACGCTTGATATTGGCAGCATCTTTCTCTCTTTCTCTGGACAAAGCCACCGCCTTGATCGGAGAGATTATTTCGGAGAACTTGCTTATACTGTAGGTGACACAACTGATCTTCCTTCCAAGAGCCACTGCCGTAACAACCGGATCTAGAACAGTCCGGTGGTTGCACACGAACAAGACACCACTTTGTCCTTTACTAGGAGGTGGTGGAGGAGTACCCTTAACGACCAGCTTGATTCCTAGGATCTTGTAATTGTATCGGACAATCCTCTCAGGTAATGGAATGTTAAGGTAGACCCGGAGAAGTGACAGGATTATGCCTATAGGCATCCATAAGAAGGTTAAGAGTGCAAATAGAGGTGTAGGTCTTTGAACTAAGCGTCCTTCATGGAAGATAAGAGTGCTCAAAAGCTTGTTTCTTGGGAGTGGCTCACATTTTGTTCTTGGAACCATGTATCCTTCCTGCAATTGAATAAATCATTCACGTTAATTACACAGAAAATTAGGAATTAGTTGATGCAACCCTTTAAATTGTGAAGAAAATAAGTTCCAAGATCAATAATTCAATCGAATGAAAATAGAAAACAGTATTAGGTCATTCATGGCAATCCACCGAATTGTCTTTGGGACCACTTCCAATTATTTCATACGCAAAGTACCTAGCTCCTTATTTAAGTCGAAAACTACCGAATTAATATAACAACAACAACACTCACGACAAATTCCACTCAAATGTGGGGTTTGGAACTATCTATCTATCTATCTATCTATATATATATATATATATCCAAATTGATAATATCATCATAGTATTTTTCATTTTTTTTCATAAAACCAAAATAAAAGCATAGTCGAAGCACCTCCTCTTGACTAAAACCCGGAAAAGATACCAAGTTAAACTGAAATTGGTGCACATACAATTCATGAGGTGTGAGGATGGTTCGAGCATGGATAATGTATGGTAGGTGTTTTGAATTGTGTGACATAAATTCTCTTCTTCTTTCTCCCTCACAAGAAAGCTCTCTAAATGAACAAAGTTTCAAACGTGAAAGCTTTCACTAGTGGTCCACACTAACACAAGAATTGGAATGCTCAGAAACTTAAATGAACATAATATATAGTTGCCATAAACTTTCTCACCAAACATCCAATAAATACCCAAAAAGAAAATGATTTTACAGTTGTAATCGTACTACCATGATTTTACAGTTGTAATCGTACTACCTGTCTCAAGCTGAAACAGTTAATGTGAATTCAGAATTTGTATGTCTTTGTCCTTGGAAGAAGACAAGAAAGCCAGCAGAACTGAAGAAATATATGATAACGTATCAATGAAAAGTTTTAAGATCTTACCTTGCATATTGACATGAACTCATGATCAGTTTCTCGGTCCCCTAAGCCTAAATCTGGCAAGTCCTTGCCAAATTCCTTCAAGATAGCGTCTCTTTTTTGTTCTCCGACAAGAATTCCAGGTCTCTTCACGAACCCTGTGGCTCTACCGGATTTTGTGACCTCCAACTCAGTGCCAAGAACCTTGTCAGCACCTAAAAAGGTCTTGACAAATGGTTCGACCATTATTCTTGGATTAGCGGTGACTATATATCTCTTCCCAAAAGAGTTAAACACCTTCCAAGTCTCGGGATGAACATCATCGGCATAAAACCTAGGCAATACCGACCTTGAAACAAGTTCAATGTCTCTTATTTTAAGTCCAGCAAAGGCAATGAACACGAAGATCTTGATAGCCATAGCCTCTGACACGAACAAGTACGTGAAGTACACAAAAGGGAGTGAAGCTAAAAGAAGTAAGGCTCTAGGGAGGCTTCCAGCTTCAAGAGCCATGAGCAAGAAGTAAGGAAAAGCACTTCTTGACACAAGAAGAGTGCCGTCCAAGTCTGCAGCCACCGTCTGATTGGACCGTCCCTCGGTGCTACATTCGGTAATAAGTCGAAAATGGCGACGAGCCCCCATGACCATAACACACGAAGTTAAGAGAGAGTAAAATGTGAGTTAAGAGCAGTTGTAATAAGCTAAGGTGTTATGGAAGTGGAGAGAGATGCATGGAATTGATGATGATGATGTGAATTTGGTTCGTATGAGCATGAATAAATAGAGAGAGCATTACAATTATTTATGTGGTTGAGACGGTAAAGGTGGCTAAAGAAGACGTAAACCATTAATTTTATTAGTATTTTAAGAAAAACCCTTTTTTATTGCAAGTTTTTCTTATAATTGATTATTTAATATCGAACGTTTAATACGAGTAAGACTGGATTTTGGCTTACAATTAAAGGCAGTTGTGAGGAGGGGTCTTAAGTAGTTGGAAGTCGATGCCAACATCTACATTACATTCAATTAGCCTACTTTTTAGTTTTTGAGCGCCCGCCATATAAGCTATGTTTTAAACCATAGGCTTTGATATAAGCAAGAGTTTCTAATAAGTTAATTAGGCTTTGATGATCTCCCCCAAACCTTTACAAAACGGGCGCCTTGTGTATTATATATCATTAGATTCTCCAATTTATCATAATCTTTACTAGTTTCTTCATAATTTCGATTCATCCATACTATAGTGGTAAGGGTAAAGGGTTTTAATTTAGTAATGAGAAGCCATGAGAGATTTGTACGTCCGACTAATTTGGTTTAACAACATGCATAAGAACTTAAAAGACATGGATCAGAACAAGAAAACAAAGCCTGTCCTTAAAATATGGGAAGATCTAAATGACTTGTGACTGGCACACCAAAGCATTCCATGTACAAGATATAATGTTAAATGACGAGTCGTTTTTCAGATATATCTACCCTGAAAATGATCCAAAATCAATTAGGTACTCAACCAAATTGGCTGGCCTTAATTTCTTTTTAAAAAAAAAAAGGTTTGGCTGATCTTTCTTCATGGGGGCAATAAAGATATGGAGCCAAGCATGTCTCCTGCAAAATCATTACGACAAATGTTCAGGATTAAACGCATGTTTAGTAATGAAAAGATGCTACTTAATGCTTAAAAACCAAATGATTAGATATATATTAAATCCATTCTATTTATAGTAAATGTCCTTTTTCATGTTTGATTATTTTTCTTGATCGAAGAAAATTATTGATAATGATTGAAAAAAATTAGAATGTGTTGTGACAGATATTTAATTTGTTATAAATAATTAAAATTATAAGATAATTTTTTTAAAAAGAGAATTAATCCATTATCCAAAAGTGTCCCCATCTTAAAAAATGAAGGGATGTGGCAATAAAACAAGCTGTAGGTTGAGTATATAGCCGCGCTCATAATTGTTTTGACTTGATCAACGAAAAGCCAACCAAAATGCTTTGTTTCTGTCCAGAAGTCTCAAAGCCTAAGCTATTGGTTCAAAGGAGTGCAACACAAAATTTTTTTTAATGATTTTGTATTAATTTCCTCACCTAAATTTAACTTTTTGAGGTTTCTTGTGTTATATTCTAAAAGGAATGGTACACAATTCTCTGGAGGTTGCTCTGTTAAAGCTTCAAACTCCTGGAATCATCTTCTTCTATCTAAAGTTTCTAACGGGTAGATGTTGACATCAACCAATACCCCTCTCTTGCTGCTTAAGAAACAGTAACTTGGAAGCAATCAATACCACTTTTTGCTGAGAAATGTAAAAATATTCGGAATTAGTTTTATTAAATAGTTCATTTAATTTTTGTAATCATTTATGTATATAATAGCATCTCTATTCTGTAAGAGTAAGGTTACGTATTATCAGACTTTTTCAATCTCTACATTAATGTGAGATTCGAAATAAGTGTGAAAATGATGATATGTAAGAATTAGGGGTTAAGTAATAAATTTGATATAATTAATATTTATAAGTCTAACGTATTATAAACAATTCTTTTATTGTGACTCGAATGTGGGAATTTTAAATTAATAAGTACATAAAATACATGCTCTGCCACTTGATTTTTAAGCATTGCTCAATAAGACATCATAATATCTTGACATTTGATTACCCAACTTGTTAATGTTCATGGCCTTCCTGATTGTATCAAGGGGCCTCCATGGACACAATTTTGACACTTTCTAGGCCACAAACGTAATAGACCACTGCTGACTATGCCACAAACTAATCCTTTTCGTAGCCACAAATTAAGTAATCCTTTTCGTAACATGTCTTTTAGGGAGTGACTCAATTGGTGGGGGACACTTCTAAAGATTTTTTAGTACTCAAAAGTCTTGGTTTTGAGCTTTAAGAAGTCTCCAAAAACTTTATATTAGAGGCCAGAATTCATTATAAAAGCATTTAATTAATATAGTTATTTAATACGTACTTAAAAATAGTGGTCATTAATTACGAGTTTGGTTTCATTAAAAAGGAGTAGTTGGATTATTTAATTTTTAGATTCGACTTTTAATTTTTCTGTTCAATTATTAAAAACTTATTAATTTATTAATCAATAAGCTTTTATAAACAAAAATAAATCAATTAATTTTCTTTAATAATTTCTTTTTCAATTAAACTTTAAATTTTTTGATAAGTAAGAAAAATCTCTTTAGATCATATTTAAATTATTTAATTTTACTCAATCTTTAACCGATTCTATTACGGTCTAATATCGCTTGAACCTTTTAAACTTTAAACATTTTATTTTATTGATTTAACTTTTGATACAGTTTTAAAATTTTAGTTTTAAATTTTTAATCAAAGAGCTATTAAATCATTTAGTAATCTAAAGGTTATTTATTCTTATATTTTGGTGGTTGAAGTCCGACTTTGATTGATTGAGACACAAATACCTCATTTCTCAATATCATTCAGAGCCATAACTTACGTTATTCATTAGGACACAAGCTAAAGCAACAAAAGGCCACATGATATGCTCTATTTCTCACCTAATTTGTCGGTTTTGGTCTCTCTTGCCCTAAGAGCAAGCCGAATTTAATTTTTTAACATATTAAACCCCACTAGGCAATTAAAAACAAACAGGAATAGTGCCATCTAAGTAGAGAATCAAACCTAACTCTATTGAATCGTTTGTGTAGGGGCTAGACTTCCCAACAACTATGTATGCCTAGTTATGAGACCAGAGATTATGGTTAGAAGAAGACCATGCTAGTTTGAAATATCAAAATGATCGCATTTATTACTCAAAAACATTATATGGGATAGGCTCAAATTCAATTTGTAATATTTAGATTGTAATTGTAGATGTAAAGATTATGATCAACCCATCTTGTTAATTATAAGAAAAAATATATTATAATTTTTATAAAATTTCATAAAGATATAAGTTATTTATACATTTGCATTTATGTATATAATTTATTTATATATAGAGCACAAAATATAATTGGGGGTTATCATATCTACAAAGCAAGGCTTTTAATTTTCATATAATAATTGGGTTTTTATAACCAACATAATGCGTTTTTAATTTTTATAATTTTAATATTCAAATAAAAAATGTAAGGAAGACAACCCTAGATTAGGAACGAATTAGATTTTGACATGTCTAATTTATCTCAATAATCAATAAATTTATACATTCAAAATTTATCATGCACATAAACAATCTCACTTGTTTTCATGTCAATTATTTAAAAAAAATTGAAGTAATATAGAAAAAATAAGAATATAAGAATATAAAAATTTACGTGGTTCGACTAATTTATGTGATTTATATCTATAAATAAAACAAAAAATACATATAAAAAGAAGTACGATCATAATTTTATACAATTTTTCTCAAAAGCTTTCTTCAAAAATTTTCAAAATCACTAAAATTCTATTTTCATAAATACTTACTGATAACTTTATCTCACCCTATTTTAAAACATATCTTGCAATTGAATTAATGTGACTTTAGAAAATCCAACTCGAAACCATGAATGAAAAAGAGGTAAAGTATTCCCTTCAACTCCTACCAATACCCTTATTGTTGTGGACATTAAATCGCCCAACCTAAGTTGCCACACAAACTTTGTTTCGGCATGACTTGTTCACAAGTCTGTTTCCTTTTCATTGCATTGATCCTGAGTTCTTTCGTGGAAAATCAGTCGTATGAATAAGTTTGTTTGTCTGGTTGCGGAAGTCTACGTGAATGCCATGTTGTAATAAATTGCTCAACCAATATAAACGGCAAGTGTTGAAAGAATAATATTTTTTCTAACTGTAGTTGACTTTAAGTAGTAGTAATTACTTGGAAATTGATAGATTAGCAGAAATTGAAGACTTTTGAAAGAGTCGGTTGAAAAATTGGATCAGATCTTAGTGAGCTCATGTACAAAACCTTAAGACATATGGGTCGCTCTTATGACTCCTCCTAATATGCAATTACTCCACTTGTAAATTTCTTACTCCCTTTCACTAATTCATCTTATCCAAATTCATGAATAAATCTAACAAAGAGTTTTGAAGAGGCCTAAAGAGAAATTGGACCATATTCAAGTAAAATCATTTGCAACCAAGACATCATATCTCAATGCAATATGTTATGAGGCATATCTTTGTGTAAAACTCTATTTTTTCTGAGTGAATTTCCAATAGATTTGTCGTATATTCTTATCCAACATTTCACTTATTCTTGCAAAACAAATGTTTAAGGTTTTTCCTTACAAATAATGTTATCTTCATCTTATTTAAATTACTAAATAATATCTTATTTTTATTTTATTAAAATAATTTCCTTTTTCTCATGTTACTCATGTATTAATGCTATAAATACGTGATGTATGATGAATTTGAGATAATAATAAATAGTCATTCCTTTAAATAGAAACGTTACATGGTATAAGAGCAAATATCAATCTTCTACTTCCCAATTATCATAACATGAATTCTTTATGAGACTCACAGCTCTTTCCACAATACTAATTACATGCTAAGAAGTACATGTTAAGAAGTAGAAAGCTTATTTATGTGACAGTATGATTAAAATTAGTATGAGCACAGAAAATAGATAAAATGAAGATAACATTATCTAACAATTTGCATTCAGCATAATCAAGCGAGCAAATCAGCAAATGCATAATGGAGAGCTTTGCAAGAATGCTTTCACCACAACAATCTACACCTTGTGAAAAGAAAGAAACTGAAGGATATATGGAGGAGAGAAAACTGACAAACATCAGCTAGCCGAAGACATAATCAACAGGATCAGAGCTATTATACTGGCAAAAAATGCACAGAACAATCTATCTCTTGGAATTAAAATCAGATGGAATTTATAATTACATAGTATGTATTTTCTTCTTGTTTGAATAGTTTATAGAATCAGGAAGCTAGTGTATCCATTGTAATGAAGAAATAGCTTTTGATATGGTTAATGCAACCTTTATTCATTTTCCCAAAAAAGTATTTGGATTCGGCATGGTCATTCCGATGTTAAAGTCAATCTCCAAAAGAGGGTAGAGATCAAAATTGTATAATTCACTTGTTCTCCAAAAGTTTTTCCTTACTTAGTATAGAACATGCAGATTGATTGTAGAGCTGAAAAAGAGCCACCATGAGTTGTTCTTAGAAGAATTTGACGAATGAATACGATTTTGAATCATTTTTTCATTACTTACTATGGGAAAGAAAAAAAAAGGGGGGGTTAAAAGGAAGCATATATTAGGTTGATATATGTACTTTTCTCTCCAATTTTGCAGGTTTTGATTTCCCAAAGATGTATGAGATAAAAGTATGTTTTCATGTAATCTTATTTTTAATGCAATAGTTTTATTTATATAATGTAAGGTAAGTGATCTCTATCTTATAGGGAATTTATTACATTTAGGACAAACTAATCCTTAAAGAAAGCATAGTGGGTTCAACTGTAAAAACCTTGAACTGTCTAATTTTTTGATTGAATTTTTAACTTTCTAGTTCGATTTGTTAAAAATTGATCAATTTATTAATAAATCGGCTAATTTAGTAAATTAATAAGTTCTTATAAACTAAAATAAATAAATCCATTTTAATTTAACAATTATTTTTCTATCAAACTTTAAATTTTTTGATAAGTAAAAACAAATTTTTTCAATCATATTTTAACTTTTTTAATTTTATTTAATCTTAGCAGATTCTATAACGGTTTTGAAGGATTGCATACATAACGGAAACAAAAATTGTAATCATGTATTCATCTATTGCGTTTAAAAATTCATATTAATTACAAGAACAGGTAAAGACAAATACCTGAAATTTATGATGATTAATCAACAGTGAACTTCAAAAAAACGAAATCTCTATGCATTCCACACTAAGAAATACGTCTTGCTTTCAACACTTGGTATGGCTATGGTGGAATTTGAAGAACCCTTTATTGAAGGGAAGAAAATCAAATTTTCTTCTCTTTTTCTCTTTTTGATTTAAACTTACAAAGTGAGAGAGTAAAAAAAAAAACTTCCTCTCTTCTCTTCGTAAGTTTAATGTATGTGTACGAAATAGAATAACTATTTTTTTTATCCAGTAAATGTGAAACGGTGGCAACTCCTTTTTCAACACTTATCGTTTTGCTTTATTTTGTTTTTTATAAAAGGAAATAAAACAAAAAAAACATTTTTATATTACTTGTTTCACAATAGAGTTTACAATATTAATTATATTTTCTGTTGCCATATAGATTATTTAATAAATTATCTTATAATAAATTAAATAATCATAAACAGGAAATATTACACTCGTAAGTATGTGACCATATAGGTTCATCATTAAGCCAGTAGTAATTAATCCAATTAATTACTAATCAAGGTTGACGTCTAACAACACTCCTCAACGATCGGATAATGTGAAGTAACAACCTTACAAAGACAGAACCTGGTTAAGGATAATATATTATTACCTTCCATCATTACAACTCTGGATTATCCTAAGGTATGGTTTAACTGTCAAACCCTATTAGATAACCAACTATGTTACATTTCGATCATTAATGATTGGTGAATAACTTAAGAAACTCTTTTCCTCACTCATTCAACTACCTTGGCCAAGGTCTTGATACAACCATTAAGATCAATAACAACATAGAGCTCAAACTTATTACCTAAGGCCCTGTTTGAATAGATGTTAATTAATAGAACGGAAGGGGACGGAATAGAACGGAAGGGAATGGTTTATAATGGAATGGAATGGAATATAGTGATACGTTATTTGGGAAGGATGGAAGGGTTTATAATGTAATGTAATGAAATATTATTTGGACGATGGATGGAATGGAATGTAATGTATAATAAATGACTATTATACCCCTTATATTAAAATAATTATTGCAGAAAGTTTATTATTTTATTATTAATTACATATAATTTGTTATTAATTATATAAAAATATTATTATTTATTATTTATTATATTTTATTCTATATGATTTATATTTAAAAATAATTTATTTATATAGAAATATATACAAACAATTAAAGAAT
>JAOQMS010000005.1:360846-384624 GCA_027563885.1 Erythroxylum longipes
CAAGGATTGTAAGAAAGAGTTAAGAAGCGTTGGAGTGAAGATATCATCTGTGTTCCTGTTCACCCCCTCATCTTCTATCCCAATGTTGGACCTTCAGGAGTGAGAGTCGATCCTTGAGGTCTTCAAAGAAGTTATAGAGGATGACATTCTCTTTCCAACCGTATGAATAACATACTAAGATGAATCCCCTAAAGAAAGTTAGCACGTTTGCAAGATATCGTTTGTGTTACTGTTCACAGACTTCGTCTGTATTACTGTTCACAGCGTATCTTCTGTCCCCTTTGTTAAGCCTCAGAAGAAAGAGTCGGACTTGAGGAATTAGGGGAAGTTGAAGACCATGAAATTCTCTTTCAAACCATATATAGAACACTCTGGGAAGATTAAGCTAAAGAAAGTTATGAGGATCGAAAGGTATCGTCTGTGATCCAGTTCAAGCTATCGTCTGAGTCACTGTTCACGTCTATCTTCTGTCCCTCTTTCGAACCCTCAGGAGACAAAGTTGGATGTCGAGGTTTTCATGAAACATATAGTTCCTGAGGTCCTCTGTCTATCCATCCCAAAAGAATCTAGTTTGGAATACTTGCAAGAGAAGTTATCTCATTGGACCCAAAGCAAGTATAAGTGAGAAGTAAGGACTTAACCACGCTGAAGATGATATGACTCAGGTTCAAGGATAAATGTTATCTTTGGGAGATGACCCACGTATTAAGACATTCTGCATGCATGAAAGTAACAAGTATGATATCGAAGTAAGCAAGTGGGCAGGTATGCATGTGGTATCAGAGCAAGCAAAAATACGTTCAAGTCAGTAAGTGAGCCAGGTTCGTGAGCATGCAAACAAGTAAGCCAGGCAAGCATGCATGTAATGGTTAGACTCCGGAACTCGAGGTCTGACAGGTATGGTATCAGAGCAAGTATGCATGAAAAAGGATAAGCGAGCATGCATGAAGAGCAAGAGTCGGACTCCAGAAAACGGGGTCTGACAGATGTGGTATCAGAGCAAGGAGTTAGACTCCGGAAACGGGGTCTGACACTTTTGGTCAACTTTCTTCTCCTTACCCTTGGATTTGTTCCAAAAACCCTTGGGTGCAAGATGATTTTTCTTGAGCTTCTTCTTGCCTTTCCACTTCCTCTTAGAAGAGTTACTAACCAAATTTACAGACCCTGACACTTTCACCTTCTCCGACAATGCTACTTGATTTTCATAATCGATTAACAAGTTGAGCATTTCATGAAAATCACAGTCCATCTTGTTTATGTTAAAGTTAATAATGAACGGTGAAAAAGTATCAATAAGAGACTGTAAGATCAAATCTTGTGACAACTCTTTCACTAGTGAACACCCTAACTTCTCAAGTTGTTCTATAAGATCAATCATCTTAAGAACATAGGGTCCCACAGGAGATTTGGGCTTCAGTCCAGACTTGAATAGGGAGTTAGATAACTAGTATCTAGTAATCCTACTTTGTGACCCATACATCTTATTAAGATGCTCAATGATCTGTGGAGGACTCATACCTTCATACTGCCTTTGGAGTTCAGAACTCATTGATGTTAGAATAATGCACTTGGCATTAGTACTTTGTCCATTGTACTTCAAATATGCATCCAATTCCTTAGCATCATCATCTTCCTCAAGAGGCAGTTCCTTCACGGGTTTATCGATCACATCGATAAGTTTCTTGTGCATGAGAACAATTATCAAATTGCGATACCAATCATCAAAATTGTTACCAGCTAGCTTGTTAGTATCAAGAATGCTTCGCAGTGATATAATAGACATTTTGAGAAATCTAATATTAAAAAGAAAAAACAAAACAAGAACATAATCATATATCTTTAAGACATGGACTTTTATCTAAATGATATATATAAAAAAACTTTAAAACATGAATGAGCCCCTTGGTTTTCAAGTTGTTACTCATGCGTAATTAAAGAGTGGTAAACTACCTATTTTATCATATAAAATTTATAGTAGGCTCAATATGATATATAGTCCCCTTGTTGTCAGGTCTTTCCTATTTGTATAGTTGAGTTTATCATTCCAAGTGACGAAGAATTAATTAATATTATACTCCCTAGGTAGTCTAGGACAAAAGTATTAAATTAAGTAATTTTTTCTTTTTTACACATGCATTATATGCAATAAAAAATATTATGTATCCCTGAACTACAAGTCACCAGGTTATCAGGTCATTCCTTGTAAACAAAATAAATATTATTATCTACTTGGGTGGAAAATCCCTTTTGATAAAATATCATATATTACATCAATATAAACTCAATAAATTTAAAGGGTCAAGATTTCATGTTATTAAAACAATTTTAATAACACTAGTGATCATATCATATTTTCAGACAACATTCGTAGAAGAAACTTTTAATCTAACAATGTATGTAAGTCATAACAAATGCACTATAATTGAATTAGAATAAACCATCATATGATGAAATCAATGGAAGATAATCATCAATTATCATTTGATAACATTTATCATTTATTCCAATTATCAAGCATAATTAGATACAGGAAAGGTTCCATATGCAAATTCTACTCAATAAAAAAAACAAGCATGCTCTTATCTTTTGATTTTCAACTTGCGATATGAGCGACGGGGAAACCAACCCCTATCTGAGTCAGGCTATTGTCCATCTCTAGCCATTTACTTCGCATCCAAGTTCAAATATGCTAACCCCACAACTATCCTATTGCTTCTCTAATTAACGAAATATAGGTAAGACAG
Organism: Erythroxylum longipes; assembly: GCA_027563885.1. Lineage (NCBI taxonomy): Eukaryota > Viridiplantae > Streptophyta > Magnoliopsida > Malpighiales > Erythroxylaceae > Erythroxylum > Erythroxylum longipes. The sequence continues at coordinate 363,591 of JAOQMS010000005.1, forward strand.
GAAAAAAAACAAGATCATCTGCTTCTGATCAATTGTTTTTCATAACTTGATGTGCAATAATGGTAATTATTGTCAAAAAGTGCATGGAATTAGATATAATATATGATATTTGTCAATATGCGCACAATTATCAAAAATAAAACACTATTTTTAATTCACCCAACGATAATAATTGCATATTTCTAGTATGATGTAAACGCAAACTTTGCTCTGATACCAATTGAAGGATTGCATACGAAGCGGAAACAAAAATTGCAATCCTGTATTTATTTATTGTGTTTAAAAATTCATACTAATTACAAGAATAGGCAAAGACAAATACCTTAAATTTATGAGGATTAATCAGCAGTGAACTTCGAAAATACGAAGTTTCTATGCACTCCACACCGAAAAATACATTCCTCTTTCAACACTTGATATGACTATGGTGGAATTTGAAGAACCCTTTCTTCAAGAAAAAAAAAACATTTTTCTTCTCCTTTTCCCTTTTTGATTTAAATGTACAAAGTGAGAGAGTAAAAAAAACTTCCTCTCTTCTCTTTGTAAGTTTAATGTATGTGTACGAAATGCAATAATTATTTTTTTTATCCAGTGAATGTGAAACGGTGGCAACTCCTTTTTCAACACTTATCGTTTTTCTTTCTTTTGTTTTTTAATAAAAGGAAATAAAACAAAAAAACATTTTTATATTACTTGTTTATTTTGCAAAAGAGAGTTTCCAATATTAATTATATTTTTTGTGTTAGCAAAAAATATAATAATATGTCATATAGATTATTTAGTAAATTATCTCATAATAAATTAAATAATCATAAACAATAAATATTACACTCGTAAGTGTGTGACCACATAGGTTCATCAATAAGTCGGTAGTAATTAATCCAATTAATTACTAATCAAAGTTGGCATTTAATAACACTCCTCAACAACCGGATAGTGTGAAATAACAACCTTATAAAGACAGAACCTGGTTAAGAATAATGTATTATTACCTTCCATTATTACAACTCCGGATTATCCTAAGGCATGGTTTAACTGTCAAACCCTATTAGATAACCAACTATGTTACATGTCGATCATTAATGATTGATGAATAACTTAAAAAACTCCTTTCCTCACTCATTCAATGTCCCTAACCAAGGTCTTGATACAACCATTAAGATCAATTACAACATAAAGCTCAAACTCATTACCTAAAGTTGATGGATCCCTTCTTGACTCACCACTAATCAGATAGGTACTTAATTATATCCAATGATCATTCAACTAGCATTTTTGCACACTAGGTGTCCGACATCAAAACATAATAAGTGACCTATTGATTACTATTATGATCTCAGGTCAAAGGAAAAATATACATTAAATCCCACTTGACAGTTCATAGGTAATATTTAACCATTGGGAATTCTCATTTTTGTCAGTTCAATGATAATATCTCTATATGCATCATCTATATATGTAAAATCTCCATATGCATCATCTCCATATGTAACATAGTAAATGAGATTGTAAGATCCTTATCAAAATTCATCGGCAAACGGAGTGAAGTAATAAAAAATGAAAATGAGCAAAAATAACTATATTATTACACATATCAAAATGAATACAATGTCTATTTATATACATGTAGCTTTACGTAACAAATTCTGTTTACAGGGTTTGTTTACAATAGAGATTGATTTTGCGTGGGTATTGTTTTTTACGATGGTGTGAATTATGTTTGTTAAAGAGTGGGGGTATCTGCTATGTTGTGGTCTATGATAAGGGAGGGAGTTTATTAAGTGTGGTGGTTTGTATAGTAACAACTTTGTGAATGTGGGCCTGGGCTTATCTGGACTTGGATACCAACATCCCCTCCTCAAGTTGGAATGTCTAGCAGACCCAACTTGACACTAGCAAGATGAAGCATTTCGGCGGATAAAGCCTTTGTAAACTAGTCGGCCATTTGATGTTTTGAAGGAACACATGCAGTACTGATAAAAACTTATTTGATGGCATTCCTAATGATGTGGCAGTCAATTTTGAGTTGCTTGGTTCGTCGTGAAAGACGGGATTTTCAAAGATGTAGATTGCAATTTTGTTGTCACATTATAAGTTATACGGGGATGGCGTTGTTATCTGTAAATCCTACAGGAGATAGGAAAACCAACAAACTTCACAGGTCGTGCTGGACATGCTTCGGTACTCAGCCTCTGCAGATGAACGACTGACAGTAGACTATTTTTTTGTTTTCCAAGAGACCAATGACTTCCCTAAAAAGATGCAATATCCAATAAGTGATTTTCTGGAGAATAAGCAACCAGCCCAGTCGGAATCAGAAAAAGCAGATAATGAAGCATCATATTGGACTGGGTAAAATAGTCGATGGTGTCGTGTAACACAAAGATATTTCAGGACGTGTAATAGTGTGTCCCAATTTGGTTGTCGTGGCTCTGTATTAAGTTGGATGAGGTATTAAACTGCAAAGGATAAGTCAAGATGTGTGAAGTTCAAGTAGAGCAATTGTCCCACCAATCGACGATATTTCTTTGGATACGGTAAGATAGCCCCCTCATCGCAAGACAATTTGGTGCCTAGTGGGATAGGAGTTATGGTAGGTTTCAACTCGTTTAAACATGCATACCTCAATATATCTAATATATATTTAGATTGAGACCATCATCAAACTGGGAAACCTCAACACCAACAAAAAATTTAATGTATCCCAAATCCTTAATGGTGAACTTGCTATCCAAATAGGCTTTAACACCAGTAATTGCATACTCAGTAGGACCTAGGACTAATAGATCATCCACATAGATAATAATTGCGAGAAAGGACGATCTGGCACCTTTCATAAAGAGACAGTAATCAGATGATGCCTGCATGAACCATAGTCTTGTAGAGCAGAAGTGAGGGCTTTGTTCCATTGTCTGCCCGCCTGTTTCAAGCCATAAAGAGACTTATAGAAACGACATACTTATCTTTCGAGTATCTTGTCATATCCCTTCGGAGGCCTGAGATACAATTCTTCCTCGATAGATCCATGTAAGTAAGTGTTGTTAACATCAACGTGATGGAGTGGTCAAAAGTTAGCGACAACAATGACAAATAATAAACGGATCATTGTAATCTTAGCCACCGGCGAAAAAACATCAAAATAGTCGATCTGGCATGTTAATTGAAACCCTTAACCACAAGACGAGCTTTCCAGCGTTCGATGGAACCATCGAGATGGCATTTGATTTTGTAAACCCATTTAGTATTCAGCAGGCGCTATCCTTTCAGTAGATGGACAGCCACCCAAATGTCATTATTCTCGAGAGCTGTTAACTCAATTTGCATTGGTCCTACCCATAACAGGTCATTTCAAGTAGCTTCGTATGACAACAGCTCATAGTCACTAGAAACGTTAGCCATAAATGACATATATATGGAAGAAAAAATAGGTTAGGATGCGTTTGTGTGGTGGAATTACCCGATGAAGAAGACGAAGAATCGGGAGCAATAGTCAGAGTAGCGACAATGGCGAGGGAGACATAATGGTCAAGGTATTTAGGTCTGGTGCGTGGATGATTACTTGTTCGAGTAGGAAGTGCAGGGGGTTGAGTGGGGATGGAAGGGAGGACAAGATCTGGGAAATGTGGGTTGGGTAGGTTAAGGGAGGTAAGATTAGATGGATCGGGTAGGGTAGTAGTAATAGGGCTTGGTAATGTTAAGCCAATTGTGGGTGAAATGGGTGCAGGAAGAGGGACTGGTAATTCTGGGGTAGGTGAAGGCGAAATAGGTGTGAGTGTAGTGGGCCTGGTAGGAGGTAGGCGAGGAGGTGCGCCAGGAGTAATGTCGGGTGTTGTAGAGATAGGTAAAATGGGGTGGGGGCAAAAAGTTTGTAAAAACATGGGCTAATTCAGGGGTTGGGCTTGAGTTAAATGTGATGGATTCTAATAAGGGAATAAGTGTTCATGGAATGTAACATCTCTCGAAATTATAATTTTTTTCGAATCTAAATCAAATAATTTGTACCCCTTTTGACCGGACACGTATCCAATGAATAAACATTTTGATGCATGTGGTTCAAGTTTGTTGTTAAAAGGTTTGGTATTGGTTGAAAAACAAAGACATCCAAATGTGCATAAGTGATCGTAAAATGGTTTTTTTTGTGTAGAGTCTTTCGAATGGAGTTAATCAATCAAGTATTTTTGTAGGTAAATGGTTAATTAGAAAAGTGGCTGTTAGAAGGGCTTCTCCCCAAAACTTCGCGGGTAATTTGGTTTGAAAAATGAGTGTATGGGTAATTTGCAAAAGGTGTTTATGTTTACGTTCCATAACCCCATTTTGTTTCGGTGTGTAAACACAAGTTTTTAAATGAATAATACCCTTCTCATAAAACAAAATTTCGCAACATTTGTTTGTAAATTTGGTTCCATTATCGGCTCTTACGCACAAAAGTTTTGTTAAGAATTGAGTTTCTATCATGGTGATAAAAATTTTGAGTACTTCGTGAACATGGGCCTTACTATTAAGTAAGTAAGTCCGTGTAGAACACGAAACTCATCAACGTTGGTGAGAAACAATCTTGACCCATCGATGTTAGGGGTATTGTACGGACCCCAAACATCGATGTGAAATAATTCAAATGATTTGTTTGCTACTATTTCATGTTTTGAAAAAGGTTTCCTTTCTTGTTTCTCAAGAGGGAAAATATCACAACAAAATTTGGTATGATTTTTTGGAATAGAAATTGGAATATGCAAAAGTTTACTCGATGATATGTGTCCTAATCGATGATGCCATAAAACATAGTCATTGGATCCAAAATTAGAAAATGTTTTGTTTATGTAAAACTTAAGAGATGGACCTTTCAGCCTGGTAGTAAGACGATAAATGCCTCCCTCACCTTCGACTATCGCAACGATTTCATCACTCTACAGGTCCTGTAAAAAAACTTGATTATTAGCAAATATAGCAATACATTTGTTGTCGATTGCAATTTTGTGTACTGACATAAGGTTTTGGTGATATGTGGGTACACACAATGTGTTTGAAAGGGTTAAAGCATTAATGTTCCTGAAAGAACCATCAGGTAAAGTCACTAGTTTGGTGGTGTATTCGGATGACATGTTTTCTAATAAGCTAGGTTTTGAACACATATGCGCGGAGGCCCTTGAATCGACTATCCATGGGTCATTGTCATAAGCTTTTCTACTACAAAATGAATCACTAGAGGAATTACCTGCGAAACTGTTGTGAGCCACATGATGTGTTTCCGCTAATTGTTTACCTTTGATAGCTTTCATGAGTTCTTGCACTTGTTTTGCAAGTCTGGCTATGTTAGTTTGGCTTTCCTACACTTCTTGACCTTCGTTAAGTGGGCTATCCATTGACGCTGACCTTGCAAAATTACATTTTCCCTTTTTGTGTTGAAGCTCCCTATACCACTCCGGTATCCCATTTAACTTGAAACAAGTCTCCCTAAGATATCCAATCTTATGATAGTAGCTACACACCTTTTCTTCCTTTTTTACCGAACTTCTTTTATTTCCACCGTTTCTTCCCCAAACCTACCTTTTTTCATTCCCTGAACTAGTTTGCATAGAATTTGCTTGCAAAGCTATAGTCATATTATTCACACCTTTTGACATACTGTTACCATATGTTAGAAGCCAGGCAATTACCATATTGTTAGCAGTCATCAATGAATTATTTCCTTTTGATTTTTTTGTTTCTCTGTTCAACTTGTTCTTAGCTTTGAGAGAAATGACCATCGACCTGCTCCAACTCAAATAATTACTTCTGTCAAGTATGTTGGTTACCATCACAGTTCCTGGACTGTCCACCGACGAGAGAGTGAAATCGTCAGGTTGATCGCGGTATTCATCACTTATTTGGCTTTCGTCTTCCATGATCGATTCAAAGTTTTACTAAGAGTTTAGGTGTTTGTAAGGTTATAGATCTTGCTCTGATACCATGTAAGATCCTTACCGGAATTCACACCGGTAAGTAGAGTGAAGTAATAAAAAACGAAGATGAGCAAAAATAACTTTATTATTGCACATATCAAAACAAATTCACTATACAACGTCTATTTATATACATGTTGGTTTATGTAACAAATTCTGTTTGCAGGGTTTGTTTACAATGGAGATTGATTTTGTGTGGGTATTGTTTGTTACGATGGTATGAATTGTGTTTGTTAGAGAGTGGGGGTATCTGCTGTGTTGTGGTCCATGATAAGGGAGGCAGTTTATTCAGGGTGGTGGTTTGTATAGTAACAGCTTTGTAAATGTAGGCTTGGGCTTATCTGGACTTGGACACCAACAGAGATCTACTAATATCTATCTAATAGATACTATTACATATATTGATCTAACTGGATCATTAAAGTCCTTCTTTGATGATCTTACGATCACGAATACTTTTAGATTAAACCCTAAAGACTTGACTCTCATTATCATAATATCAATTATGATGGCAAATGTATAAATTTAATCAAGGACTTATCATATTAGGATAAAAACAATAAACATAATATGATAATATAATCATTTGTCATTTTATTAAACATAGTTAATAATCACAAAACATAGGTGTTCAATCTATTATATAACGATTGGGTCATGGGCATAATTTCAACAGGTTTAATACCGATTGAACCTTTTAAACTTTCTCTTGTTTTATCAGCTTAACTTCCGATCTGATTTTTAAAACATTAATAAAATCTAATAGAATCAATTTGTTAATTTGAGATTTTTAAAAAAAGGTAATTCACTCGAAAAATTCAAGTTAAATAATAAGTTCAATATAAGCAAGATTAGTAATTGAATTGAACCCTTAAATTTGAAATTTTCAAGTTAAATAATGAACTCGATTCAAGCGAGGTTTGTAGTAGACTCAAACAAACCCTTAACTTCTAAGGCTTTAAGAATTTGAGCCACCAAACTTTGTCTTCTGCTTTTATATATAGCCAAGAAAATTAGATTCGTGGTCTTAGTTAGGTTCTTGGAGGTAGAACAAATTTATCAAATAAGAACAGAACAATTTATTGTCTGACAAGATATTGTAACAAGAAACATAAATCAAGCTGGTAAGAACAATGTGATAGAATTTTAATCATTAATTTGGTGGACTGGCATAATAAACAATAAACCCCGATTAATTGGATGTCAAGATAATTGGGCTTGGTAATTCTCTCTAACGTGTCATTAGGCCTGTGTTCATGGGCTTGCTATGATGGGTAGGCTTGGCCCATGATTTGCAATACACAGGAGGCCATACTGCTAGCCAACCTTAAATACAGTCGTCCCATTGAGAACTGTATGGGTTTTTCTAATCAAGGTTTGGAATAGCAGTAGTCAATCCTCTGCGTCTTTGTCACTTCGCTTCACAAAAAACAACAATGGACTCAATTATTCCTCAGTTTCCAGGTATTTGTCCATCCAATTATTAAATCTAACATGTTGCAATCATAGGGTTAGACTAATTGTATTGATTAATCATGATATTAATCAATTGCTTTGTTCAATCATTCTTTCAATTGGTATCAGAGCATGTTAACCCTAATTGTGACTGCTAATTTTGTGTAATTTTTGAGATATTTATTTTCATGGATTTTGGGGTTTTCGGTTATGTGAGTTGTTTTCTTTGGAATCTATTTTGTTGTTGTTGATTTGTTTCGATTTAGTGTTAAATCGTGTGGTAAGTATATTGAATTCTCTGTTTGTTCTTTAAAAACCCAGAACTCGAAAAACGCAAGCCATAGCCGTTTCTTTTGAATTTTTTCAAACTTTTTCAGTAGCTTTGTTCTTGAAATTGATTAATTTGATAAATCATTAAATTCTGATTCTAATGACACTAATTTTGTTGAAAACAAACCAAAATTGAGCGAGTTATGAACGGTTTTTTAAGTCGGGTCGGACGACCCGAATTCCAGTCTTCTGGGTAAGGAAGACGCAACCCGACCCTGCTGGTCTTTCCCCACGTGCAGTGGTGGCGCGTGGGGGTATGTGTGGCATCCTCCTTTGGCCGTTTTGTCCCAAATTTTGCCAGATTGTTCCATTTGCTCAGTTCTAATTTGTGGTATTTTTTTAGAATTTTTTGAATAATAGAAATATTTATTTTATTTTTCCCAAATTTTAAAATTAATAAATATATATTGTACTCTCCGAATTTTATCTCGAAAATTTTTGTACTTGTTTCTGGTATGTTTTGGGCTTGTAGGGTCTTATGTACTCTCAATGGTAGTATAGTTATGCACCAAAATTGATTTTGGATGTAGTTTATGCATATAATGTTAGATTATATGATTAATATGGTTAATTTTGTAATTGTGGTGCTAACTGAAATCTATGGGGCAATCTTGGGATATGTTATCAGACTCTTGTCAATTATTTTGTGTAATTGTGTGCTCTCCTATCGTGAGACCAATTATTACAAAATGTTATTGTGATGTTGTTATTGGGCATACATTAGATACTATGTTAATGATACACTTACCCTATCTGTTTGTCTTTATCAATGTGGTTTCTAATGCTTTGTTTAATTCATTAAATTATGTGTTTAAGTTTTTAGTATCCTATCGATATTATCTTTAGGGCATAATTTAATGTTCTGGGTGATCTGTGTTGTAATTCGGGACCCTTAGGTAAGATTGCAATTGCATGAAAACCTAGCTGTGTTGTTTGCCCAATTTTACTATACGTAGATACATTTGCTAAATCTCCCTGCATTGTATCAATTTCTAGCTTTAAATTCTTTGGTTAAGCTAAATGGGACCAATTATGAGGACTGACTTGAATCCTTGAATCTGTTTTTGGCTGTTTCAAGTGTTGATGTTGCTCTCCTTGAGGATGAGCCTGCACAACTGACTGCTGAGTCTTCTGCTGCAGATAAAGCTAAATATGATAAGTGAGTTCGTTCTAACAAGGTCTGTTTGATAACCATCAAGTACACAATGGAGAAGACTATTAAAAAGAGCATCACTGAAACTAATAATGCCAAAAATTATCTTAAGGTTGTTAGTGAAAAATTCCAGAAGTTTTATAAGACTGAAAATTCCAATCTCTTGTCTTCTCTATCTAAGACCAAGTATGATGGTGTGGGTGGTGTTCGTAAGCATGTAATGAAGCTTGTGAACTGGTATAACAAGTTGAAGTCCATGAAAGTTATGCTGGGAGAGGATTATCTAATCTGGCAAACGTTTGAATCTCTTCCATCTGAGTTTGATGTTCTCAGGACAACTTAACATGCTCAGAAAGATCAATGGAGCATTGATGAAATGATTTCCATCCTTATTCAAGAGGAGCATATTATTAAGAAGGGAAAGTCCCACAGTATTCACCACACTTCTCACAAGAGTAGTGAGAAGAAGAAATTTCATAGAAACAAACAAGGTAAGCCTCAATTTAAGAAGAAGAGGAACGATAAACCTGCATTACCTTTTGGGCTTGGTGAGAGTTTTGGTGCTAAGCCCAAGCCTGTTTTTAATGGAAAATGCAACTTTTTTCATGAACATGGGCATAGGCAGCGTGACTGTAAAAAGTTTCAGAATTGGTTGGCAAAGAAGAAAGGTATACCTCAACTCTTTGTCTGTTTTGAATCAAATCTTGTTGATGTTCCTACTAATTCATGGTGGCTAGACACTGGTGCCACTATTCATGTAATGAACTCATTGCAAGAGCTCAAAAGCAGTCGGAGGCCAAATAAAGGGGAGTTGATGGTGCAACTAAGAGATGGATCTAATGTTAATGCTGGCACATAGGAGTAGTTTCCTTGAAGTTGAGTAGTGGACATGATTTGCTTTTGAAAGATAGTATTTATGTTCCTTCTATGCGAAGGAATTTGATTTCAGTTTCTGTTTTACACAGTTATGGATACATTTTCCATATAATCAATAATGGTATTGTTTTGTACTATAGTTCTACTGTTGTTGGTTCTGCAATTATGCATGATAGATTGTTTATGCTAATTGCTAATTCTTCTCGTTTTGACCGACCACATGATGATGTTAAAGCTATTGTTGGAAAGAAACGTGGGAGAGTTACTGCAAAATCTTCTATATTGTGGCATAAATGATTAGGACATATCTCTAAGGAGAGAATGGAGAGATTGATTAAGGAAACTATTGTACATGATCTGGATTTTTCTGATTTTGACACTTATGTTGATTGCATAAATGGAAAGTTTACAACTAAAATAAGAAAGGAGAAAATAACTAGGAAGGAGGAATCGCTACAGATAATTCACACAGACATCTGTGGATCCATTACTCTTATTGCCATGGGAGGATATAGGTACTTCATCACCTTCATTGATGATTTTTCTCGGTATAGTTGGATTGAATTGTTGCGTGAGAGATCTGAATCCTTGGATGCTTTTAAATCACTGAAAAATGTTATTGAATTGAAACTTGGGAAGCAGATTAAATGTGTAAGATCTAATAGAGGTGGTGAGTATTATGGTCGGTATGATGAAACTGGTAGAAACCCTGGCCCTTTTGTTAAATACTTGCAAGATTGTGGAATTGAGGAGCAATATACCATGCCTGGCACTCCTCAACAAAATGGGATTGCAGAGAGATGAAATCGTACTCTCATGAACATGGTTAGGTGCATGCTAAGTCACTCCACCTTACCAGAGTTCTTATGGGGAGACGCTTTGAGGACTACTATTTATGTTCTCAATCATGTGCCTAGTAAATCTATACCAAAGACTCCTTTTGAGCTTATATCAGGAAAGAAGCCTAGTTTGAAGCATTTCCGTATTTGGGGTTTTAAGGCTGAGGTAAGGATTTATAATCCTCAGCTGAAGAAGCTTGATCCTAGAACTATTTCAGGTTACTTTATTAGTTATTTTACTGGCTCAAGAGGTTCAAGATTCTATTGTCTCAATCACACTACTAGAGTCATTGAATCAGATCGGGGCTGTCTATTTTAAAGGGGACATCAAACATAATGAAAGACATGAGTCTCGTGTTGTTGATTTCATAGAGGATCGTGTTGTTGTTCCTACACCTGTTATATTTCATCCTGAGGCAATTCAGTCTCCTCTGGTTCAAGATGATGTTGATGATCCCAGAAATGATGTTGAAATTCCTCAACAGGTTGGCATTGATACTCAAATCTCAGACGTGGTTGTAGTTCTACCTAGGAGATCTGAAGGGATTCCTAGATCTACTAAGTCTTCTAAATTTCGAGACTATTATGTTTACTTGGAGGAGCATGAATTCAATTTAGTTGAAGACTCAGATCCTATTTCTTTTCAGGATGTTATTTCTGGTCCTCATAATTCACATGGTTAGCAGCCATGGAAGATGAGTTGGCTTCTATGAGTATGAATGGCATTTGGAATTTGGTGGAATTACCCAGTAGTTATAAAATTGTTGGGTGTAAATGGGTCTTTAAGACTAATCGTGATGTTAGAGGTGAGATAGAAAGTTACAAAGCCAGACTTGTTGCAAAGGAGTATAACCAGAGGGAAGGTATAGACTATAATGAGATTTTTTCTCCGGTCTCAACTAATGATTCATTACGTATTGTGATGGCTTTAGTTGCTCATTTTGATTTGGAGCTCCATCAAATAGATGTGAAAACTGCTTTCCTAAATGGTGATTTGTATAAAGATGTATTCATGAATCAGCCTGTTGGTTTTGTTGAGAAAGTTAAGGAACACATGGTATGCAAATTGAGAAAATCCATTTATGGGCTGAAACAAGCCTCCAAACAATGGTACTTAAAGTTTGAACAAATAGTTTGCTCCCTTGGCTTCAAAGAAAATGTTGTTGATCAATGCATTTACTTGAAAAATAGTGGGAGAAAGTTCATTATTTTTGTCTTATATGTTGATGATATCCTTTTAGCCAGTAATGATCTGGATTTCTTTTTGAGACTAAACAAATGTTGACGACTCATTTTGATATGAAAGATCTTGGTGATGTTTCTTTTTTTCTGGGCATTGAAATTCACCATGATAGATCTCGTGGTGTTCTTGGTTTGTCTCAGAAAAGGTATATTGAAAGGATCTTGAATAGATTAACATGAAGACTTGTAATCCTTGCAGTGCACCCATCCAAAAGGGTGACAAACTCTCGAATAGCCAATGTCCTCAAAATGATAAAGATAAGTCAGAGATGAAAAAGGTCCCATATACTTTTGTTGTTGGCAGTCTTATGTATGCTCACGTTTGTACATGTCCTGATATTGCTTTTGTTGTTGGTGTACTTGGGAGATACTTAAGCAACCTTGGTGTGGGTCATTGGCAAGCTGTGAAACAAGTCCTGAGATATCTATAAGGTACTAAAGATCATATGCTCACTTACAGGATGTCTGATCACCTTGAGGTGATAGGTTATTCTGATTCTGATTATGGTGGCTACCTTGATAATCACAAATCCACGTCAGGATATATCTCTATGCTTGCTGGAGGAGCTGTATCTTGGAAAAGTGTTAAACAAACACTTACAGCAACTTCAACTATGGAGGTAGAGTATGTGGCCTGTTACGAAGTAACTTGACAGGCAATATGGTTGAGGAATTTCATTTCTGAGCTTCATCTTGTAAAGAGTATTTCCAGACCTCTAACCATATATTGTGATAACTCTGCTGTGGTGGGCTTCTCTCAAATATGCAAGAACTCCAAGAGTTCGAAGCATTTTGATACAAAGTATATGTTTGTTAGAGAGAAGGTTAAGGAGTTTCAAACCCATATAAAGCATATACCCACCGATCTTATGGTGGCAGATCCTCTAACTAAAGGCTTGATTGTTAAGGCTTTTGTGAATCATGTAACCCGTATGGGTCTATTTAGATCTTTTAATGCCTTGGATTAGTGGGAGTCTGCCTTTTATGTTATTTTTTATAGCAACATTGTATTTGACTATTTTGTTATTCAGTCTAGAGACTTTTGCTTATAATTGTTGCTATTATTGTTATTGCCATATACTTTATTAATATACTGCGCAGATACATTTAAATGTTTGTACATATATATGGCATTTTGTTGGAGACATTTTGTACCCAGTCTCATTTTGTTGTTCTGAGATATTTTGTTAAATCTCAATTGGCATCTTGGGTGGATGCTTAGGCCATTTTGTTTGGAATTGCACAAATAGATCATCATTTGTGTACATTTCCTTATGACACATTCTGTTTAGGTCATTGAGGCATGGGTATCTTGCATATATTTTATCAGCACTCCTATCGGGTCTGATTTCTATACTGTTGAGATACTTGCAACCTGATTATGGACTTATAATTAAGAGATTATTGGCTCTACTTTAACATCCTAATTTGGCCACATATTGTTAAATTAATCTGGGGATTTGTTTCTGTTGTTCATTGATGTTAGTTATACTGTCTAAGTGGGAGAATGATAGAATTTTAATCATTAATCTGGTGGACTAGCATAATAAACAATAAACCCCGATTAATTGGATGTCAAGATAATTGGACTTGGTAATTCTCCCTAACGTGTCATTGAGCCTGTGTTCATGGGCTTGCTATAATGGGTAGAGTTGGCCCATAATTTGCAGTGCACAGGAGGCCTTACTGTTAGCCAACCTTAAATACAGTCGCTTCATTGAGAACTGTACAAGTTTTTCTAATCAAGGTTTAGAATAGCAGTAATCAATCCTCTGCATCTTTGTCACTTCGCTTCACAGAAAATAACAATGGACTCAATTATTTCTCAGTTTCCATGTATTTGTCCATCCAATTATTAAATCTAGAACGTTGCAATCGTAAAGTTAGGCTAATTGTATTGATTAATCATGATATTAATCAATTGTTTTGTTCGGTTATTCTTTCACAATGGCCGTACGAGAATGTAACCGTCATAATAACTTGGCAGATTTAAATGTTCTCATACAAACATAATTTAGTTGAACTTGTAAACAAACTATTTAAAACATTTTAAGTTAAGATTTATTTAACAAACCATCACTGTTTTTTCTGCATTATTTACATGCTGAGGAAGATAAGAATGGAAGTAACATCGGCTTAGCGATATGTTTAAATTATCAAGCACAGAGCAGTGTTTCTGTGACTCTTCATTTGGACTTGAAAGGTATGGCTCTGATGACTATCTGGTGGTAGAGTGCTGCTAGTGCTGCTCCACAGAAAGGTCCTACCCAGAATATCCACTGCACCCATTAAAAGTCACAGATTAAACAACAGAATTAACTAATTTTCTAAAGTAGGCACAGCCCAAGCTTGAGCAGCTCATTCAAAATGATGTCGATTTAGATTAAATTTCTAAAAACAACATCGTGTGCAGACGAGTGGTTGACTCGCTTGAGCCTGAAGAGTCGGTCTGATCCAAAGCCTGATCAAACTAGACTTAACTTATTAACTTCGGGTTAAGTCTGAGTTCAGATCTAAATATCATTCCTACAAGAAAGATGATCTTTCTCTTACATGATCATCCCAAGCTTGGTCCTTGTTGAAAATGAGGGCTGCACCAAGACTCCTAGCTGGGTTAATACCAGTTCCTGTAATTGGAATGGTTGCTAAGTGCACCAAGAACACGGCAAATCCAATTGGAAGTGGTGCCAAAATCTGTCGAATATAACAAAATTAATGAAGTGATCAATACTCAATTAGGACTAATCAATCACAAGCGCATTCGAACAGCTCAGCCCATTGTAATTCCTAGTTTTCCCTATACTTTTGTACTCACAGGAACATGGGAGTCTCTAGCGTTGCGTTTAGCATCTGTAGCAGAGAATACTGTGTAGACCAACACAAAAGTTCCAACAATCTCAGCTCCAAGTCCATCGCCCTTGCTATATCCTGAGCTGACGATGTTGGCTCCACCTCCAAGCCTCTGGTACTGGCTGTTTTCGAAGATCTTCACAACACCAGCCCCACATATTGCTCCAAGACACTGCATTATCATGTAAAATACTGCCCTGGTCAGCGACAGCTTCCTAGCCAATAACAGCCCGAAAGTCACTGCCGGATTTATGTGACCACCTGCGTAGATCTCCGTCGTTAGTTACTGTTCCAGCGTGATAATATCTGAAAAACATGTGTTATATTTATGCCTATATAACAGGTCACCAACTGTTAAGCGGTTGGGGGACTCGTTACAATATTGACTTTGGTGTTGTTAAAGTATTGTTTTAGATAATTCTTTAAAATTATAACATATTCTGTTAATTTTATATAATTATCTATTATCTAAAAAATTAAAATTTAACTCAATAGCTCAATTTATTAAAGAATCAATTATAAAAAAATACAAACTATATTCAATATTATAATACTAGTTTGATCTTTAAAAATAACGTTAAAGTGCTCTAATATGAACGACGCGATGAGTTGTGCCAAATTAGTACTTTTTTAATATAACTGTTATATATTGTATTTGCGACGTAGATGAATTTCATTATTTAATAAATTAAAATACCACACTTCTTAAAATAATTATAAAGTAAAACATACGAAAGAATTAAAAAATTATTTTTGAATTTTCAATATTTTTAATTCATTAAAAATGCAACTTATACATGACAAAATACTAATATGAAATATTTCTTCATGTCATTCATATTAACGGAAATCTTAACATCAAGTTATTTTTGCTAAAAAATGAAAATTAAAATATTTTATTATTACTTTTTAAATTTTAATCTAATATTATAAAATTAAGTAAAGATTTGCAATTAACTCTTTATTAAAATAAGCATAAAAGTATTTTATTTTTTAAACATAATAACTCTTAACTAAAGTTATTTTTACATTTAAAAATAAAAGATTCAATTTAGCCCTTTAACTATTCCTAATTTACAATTCTGATTCATTATTTTTCTGTAGTTCGCTGCTCATCTTAGATCAACTGCAATAACTGTAGTAACTCTGTGTACCTGAAATGCCAGCAGTACAGTAGACAAGAGCAAAGATCATGCCACCGAATGCCCAAGCTATCCCCTGAGTCCCGACAGTGGAGCATTTCTTGTTGGATTTTGAGACACCCATCACTGTAAGAACAGTGATGTAAAGGAACAAGAAGGTGGCGACGAACTCGGCAATGCCGGCCCTGTAAAAGGACCAAGACGAAAGCTCTCCAGGCTCGAAGATCGGTGCAGGAGGAGGTTCATTGTAGTCCTTCACGTCTTGTGATTGAGCGGCTGTTCCTATCGGTTGCTTTTCTCTGTACCTATTTGCTCCTACCCTCACATCTTCTTCTCTGCCCTCCATGATAGAACAGGTTGATGTCTGTTGCTCACTTGTTTCTGGTCATGTTTTGAACCTTTAAAAAGGGTTTTGTAGATTGGAAGGATTGAGTAACTCTCGAGTTAATGAACCATGAGGGGTTGTGGGGTATGTGTAGCGTGAGTTTTGGACAATGGTAGGTGAATTGTTGCAACATGACTGATCATTCACTTCACTTGCAAAAGTGGACTTTGATCTTGAGCTTTGTCCGTCTCTTTCTCATGTCTACTCATTCACTTTATTTGAAAGTCTCTGATTCATTCTCTTAACTTCCAAAGAAAGTATTTTCCAACTGGTGACTGCCAAAACCGTGACTGGGACGATCATGAAAAGAAAAAGTTTTCAAATCCTTAAATGATGGCGGTCGGATACAGAAGAACTTAGTTAAAGGATTGCACGGGATGCCCGTGTGTAGGTTTGTTTCTTCTGTGATTGTAACTAAATTCTTATTAGTTGGATCAGACATTCTAATTATGGATGACAATTTAGCTCAGTTTTGACTTGATCTGACCTGAATTTAATGTGCTCGTTTTTTATTGATCAGACTTCATACTAAGTTTAGGTTTCAGATTGGGCAGACTCAGATTTCTCAACCTAGCCCATTCAAAAACTTAAGTATTTTAAGTAAAAATAATGTCATGTTTAAATTTTAAATAAAAAGAAATAAAACAGGTTTTGAGTTGTTTAAACTTGATCAGGCTCAAGTTCAAGTTCACTCTCGGATGGCAAACCTTAAGTCCATCAGGCTCCAAGTCAGTCCAGGTTCGGGTATAAAGTTTTTTAGGCCCAAAGCTAAACCTAATTCTAGATTAAAACATATTTAAAATAAAACATGAAAATATGTTAAGCATTAGTTAAAATATTTTGGGTTGAGTTATAAAGGTCTATACCAAAATAATTTAATGGCAACTGTCAAGAGAAGTTCAACTTGCGGAGGCATGTAGAAAATGTGTGGAAAGAACCCTAGCAGATGATGAAGACACGATGTTACTTTTGGGTCAGGAACAACAAAGTTAATTTTAGGTTTTAGGCCAATGTTTTTGGATTAATAGCCTAGTCCATTTACCTTAGCTTAACCTCTTATCTTTTATTATTTTCGGCCCGCATTCTTTTCTATTTTTTCTTTGTTATCTTATTATTAGTGAATCTTTTCTGTTACAAACATCTAGTTTGTTATAACAAATTGTAAACAGAACAACCTATATATGAGTTGAGATTCATTCAATAAATACTAAGCAAAATTATTATCCTCGTTACATTTCTTGTCATGGTATCAGAACATTGAGTAGCTCGATACTCTTCCTTCTCTGTTGGCTCCATTTTTTTTCTTTGTCTTCTCTCTATTACGTTTCATTGTTTCTTTATTCATCTACCTTATGTTAGGAGCTTCAGGTCCCTCATATGCTAGTGTTGCTAACAACCAAATACATCATCAGTCACAATCTAAAAATGTAATTCTACCAGAAGATCATCCAGCCAGTCCTTTTTAACTTCATCCCAATAAAAATCCATTTTTAATTCTCGTCTCTTCTCTCTAGATAGGCACTAACTATCACTCATGAGCAAGATCCATTCGGATGGCCCTGCTATCAAAAAACAAACTCAAGTTTGTCGATGAGTCTATCACAGCACCACACAGAAAAAGATCCTTTGTTCATTTATCGAAAAAGATGCAACACAATGGTGTTATCATGGTTATTAAGATTAGTGACAGATTCAATCGCGCAACGTGTGATTTGGTTCGATTCAACGGTTGAAGTTTGGAAAGATTTAGAAGGAAAGTTCTCACAAAAAATTCTTTTAGAATTTCTGACCTCCAAGAAGAAATAAACAGTTACAAACAAAGTAATCTTTCAGTATTTGACTATTACACAAACCTTAAAATGCTGTAGGATGAATTGTTTAACATAAGACCTATGCCTAAATGCAAGTGTGAACCTCGATGCAACTGTGATCCTCAATGCAACTGTGATGTTTTAGCTATATTCAAAACTTATCAAGAATGGGACTGTGTTATCATATTTTTAAAGGGATTAAACGATTCTTACACTACTGTCAAGTTTGCATTATGCTCATGGACCCTTTACTTGACATAAAAAGATTTTTTGCAATGGTAGCACAACATGAAAGACAATAAACTACACAAACTTTATCCTCACCAATCATTTAACCGCAAGTTAAACTTCTCTTGACAGGAACTTTAAAAAAAATCTTTTGTTTATAGTTTCTAATACAATAAATTGTTGTTTTAGTAACTTAAAATAATAAAAGTTAGGGAAAAGGACATAAATCTCTCTTATTGCTTAAGAAACCTTAGAAAAATCATTTCTCTTTAAAATTTTTGAAAAAGCTCTTAATTTTCAGTTATTCAAAAAAATTCCTTCACTTAGACTTCGATTAAAAAATAATAACAAAATATAAGCATTATGAACATTACACTTCTACTAATCAAATGTTATTTACACGACAATACAACCTAGCTCTTACATTGAAACCGAACCAACTAAATTTGACTCAAACTAATAGTTTATTATAATTATTTTAAATTATTAATTTAAGAAGAATTTAATTCATTAAGACCGGGTTTAAGAATTGATGCAGATTACCATATTAGTAACATATGATTGGTCAACGTCTGATGTTCATATTATATGTGTTTCGTCGTTATTTTTAAATTAAAATTTAAGAGAAGGTTTTTTTAGATAACTGAAAATTAAGAGTTCTTTTTCAAAAATTTTAAAGATAAAGAATTTTTTCTAAGGTTTCTTAAACTATAAAGATGTGTATATCTTTTACCCTAAATTTTATTTCTATGTGAATAAAATATTAAAAAAGATTTGCAATTTTTACTTTTGAAATGCCAAAACAAAAGGTTGTTGCACTCTTATTAGTAAATAACGAATCAAAGAAGTATCAATATAACAAGCATCAGAAATTCACAAGCGGAATAACTCTATATTCCAAGAAGAAATAAGTATGAAATGAATTATATACAAAAATAAAACTTAAAGTTCAATTTTAAGTTGAAATATAATTTTCTAATTATATATATGTATGTACAAATAAGTAAAATTCATTAGACTTCCTTATAATTTGATATATTATTAATATACACCCTTACTTTTAAAAAAGTACCAATAACTTCCTATAATTTTAAAAACAAACTCTCTACTAATTAAGGATAATATTACGTACTACTAAACTTCGTCAAACTTTGAGTCTCAGCAAAATTTCTAATGATTGTTATTGTTGTTACAATATCTGTCGTCCTATTGTCAACTTTTGTTATAGACTTTAATTGTAAACTTCAAAATGAAACTAAAATCAAAGAGGAGTTATTAATAATTTTTAAAAGTTAAGAAATATATTGATAATATGTTAAATTAAAGAGGTGTCATCTGAAAACAGTCTTTCTACTAATTAGTTGTAAAGCTGCGTATTGGACCTCTCCAAATCTCACAGAGCAGCAATTAATGAAATAACTATAATCTCGTCTTAAAATAAAACTATATTTTCTTAAAAGAATTCATAATAAAAATTAGATCAAATAAATACAATTATGGTGGGATTTAAATAATAAAATATTTATTTCATTATCAACTAAATTAAAATTTTTCAATATCATCATTATTCGAAAAAGAATCAGTAGATTTTGTTGTAATAAATAATTAAAATAGAATAAATAATTAAAAATAATTACTTACCTAAATAGTTTTATATCTTTACTTATCTTTCTTAATAATTATGTTAATGAGAAATTATTTTATGACAATTATAAATTAATTTAAATTTAGGGCATTTATAAAATATAAAATTGAACTAATTTTTTTTGGATTTATCATGAATAAAATTCAAATCATGAATTTTTTGAATTAATTTTTTAACTCAAACTTAATTTAAGTTAATTATAAAATTTTCATATTTTCATATTTTTAAATTAACTCATCGAATCATATGGACCAGTTTAATTTCTTAAGGTCTACAACCTATAATCGGCCGGGAACAACAGTTCAAGTGGCATCAGATCCATTAGAGTTATCCCACGCCGTTTCTGTTGCTGAATAGTTATTGGGTCTCACCAGTTTTAGTCATCTAACTCTAACCTGGATCTTAGTCCAATTCATTTTTTAAAAATCCCTTTTTTCTTAAAATTTACATTTTAAAAAATTAATTAATTTAATAGTAAAAATTTTGAACCGACTAATTTTTTTGTTCGGTTTTTAATTTTCAGTTTAATTTATTAGTTCGATAATTTTTTGTTATTAAAAAACGATCAGTTTATTAATTAATCAACTAATTTTACTAAACTAGTCAATTTTTATAAATTAAAATTAATTAATTAATTTTTATTTTACAATCATTTTTTAATTAAAATTTTAATTTTTGGATAATTAAAGACAATCTTTTTCAATCATTTTCTAAATTCTTCAATTTTATTAAATCTTTATCTAGTTTTATGATGGTCTAATATCGGTTAGACCTTTTAAATCTTAAATTTCCTATCTTACGATTTAACTTCTAGTCCAATTTTGAAAACATTAGATATTTGATTATCATATTATAAAATTTAAAATATATTATTTAACTCAAAGCAATCTTAAGGTTGCGTTTAGATTTACGGTACGGTGAGAATAAGTACTTATTCACTGCAGTTTTCAAACGCAGTCACATGTTTGGATTTACGGTAAACCACCGAAAGTTTGAGAAAAGTGCGGTGCCGCTGCAAAAATCAATAAGCAGAAAGAGGGTTGCGATAAGAAATTGCTTCTACGGTAGAAATTTTACTTTCCATTAATAACCTTCACTACAAGCATTATTTTCCATTATACTCTTAATTAATATGACTA
>JAOQMS010000005.1:396340-407018 GCA_027563885.1 Erythroxylum longipes
ATATTTTCTTATTTATAATTTAAATTTATATGACTAATAATATATTTTTATGAAATATTTTATTTACTAAATTTATTGTATTTATATTTTTCTTATTTTAATTTAATATTTTATTATTTATAATTTTAAATTTATATGACTAATATTGTATTTTTATGAACTATTTTATTTAATAAATTTATTATATATGTATATATTCTTATTTAATTTAATATTTTATTATTTATAATTTTAAATTTATATGATTTATAATATATTTTTTAATTATTTATACAACAATTAATAGTTTATTAAATTAATGGACTTTTCAATCATTTTATCTCTTTTCAGCAACTACAACCACACTTGTCAAATATATATTTTCACGTTTCAGCAATTACCAAAACAACAATCTCAAACACATAAGTATTTATTGAGAATAAGTACTTATTATTTTATCAAATTATCAACCGCCACTACTTTTCTAAATCAAACCTAAGTAGCGTAAGGTTAAAACACCCTAATAAGAACTGGTGCTTCCAACCCCCATTTTTAGTGTTAGAACTTCCCCATGAGACTTCAGAATTTAGCTCTTAAACAATTATTTAAATCAATTTTGTTATTCGATTTTGAGTTATTAATTAACTTAAATTACACAAGTTAGATGTTATTATGTATATTCCAAAATTTGTCTTCTGTGTCGTAAAAAAATTACTTATAAATTACCAATTTACAAAAAAAAAACATGAATTATATGAAATTTATCACCTTACCCTTCAAAGATTCATACCATATAAGACGAGTTAGTATGTACATAAATTGTCAAATGTCATCTTATTAGTATTTTTGGTTTGATTTTTTTAGTATTTATTTATCAAATAGAAGAAAATATTATCGAGTCGAAAACTTTTTTTATAAAAAATATTTTAACAAGAATTCTTAAATTTTATCTATATTTTGGTCAATATCATAATCGAAAAATTGGAGATTGAATTGAAAATTCAAGATAGTGTTATGATGTCTCGAGACTTGAGGATAGAGATGATGTCTTGGGGTTCTTCTAAGCCCCCACAAACCATCAAAGATTCTAAAGAAGAGAGGTATGAAAAGCAAAAGGAAACAAAAGTGAGAGATATACACAAGAAGCCTCAATGACTTTCACTTTCTTTTTTTTTAACTTTCTTTCTCTTTTGATTTCTTTACTTATCCAAAGTGCAAAGCCATCATTCACCAATTCGTTCTGATACAAAACCTGAGGAAACCTTTCGATTGTGATATATAATATCATGAGAAACCCACAAGCTCCACCTTTTATCTTCCATTCATTAACAACCCTCTGACTATATATATGCCATTCTAATCATTTTCTTTCTTTGTTTGAGCACTAATAAATTCGATCAGCATCATCATGACTACTCAATATACCGTTTTTCTCGATTGTTTCAACCACAATTGATTCGTAAGATTTCAATTTATCTTTAAAAAATAATTCATCAGAAATGTAAACAGGATAAAACTTACAAAATGCTCATTAAATAATTTATCCAAGCTACGTAATTTAGTAAAAATATTAGAACTAATGTTTTAAAAATCAGACTGAAAGTTAACCCGTTAAAATAAAAGGTTTGATATTTAAAAAATTTAATCGGTATTAAATTGTTATAAAGTCGATTAAAAATTGAATAAAATTAAAAATTTTGAAATATTATTAAAAGAGATGGTCTCTATTTATCATAAGAATTTATTAATTTATAAAAATTGAACTATTAATTAATAAATTTAATCATTAATTAGAAATCTTTATATGAGAATTTACTCAATACATATCGGATTTTTCAGACACTGGAGACAAATTGGATCTCCTGGCAAAGTCGTCATGCTGATGAATTCCTATACGCATATTACATAGCGAGTGAAAGGGAAAAAGAAGAATAAGGAATTTCCTGACAAGTGGCAAGAGATTGCTTTTTCACTTGCTAGTGCTTGAGCATTCACATGGCTTCCATACCAATTTGGGACCCCTCCATTGATGATTGCGAGACAGACATGTTCCTACACTGAATTTTTAGCAGCTGGTATTGAACTTATGACCACCTTAACTTCACCTTTCGTGCTTTCATTTCTCCATCAGCCTCATGTCAACCTTTTGAGTGAATCTCAGAGTTTCTTGAAATAAATATTATATTATACACAATAACACTAATAAATTATGTAATAAAAGTTATCAATTGTGATAAATACTTTATATTAACACATATTTTATGTAAGTCGTTTAATAAATCAACGGCTCCTAACACATTTAGTATAAATGATACTCCAAACTCGTAATTTTGAGGAGCTTTTCCAAGTTCAACCACTTGAAAAGGACTGAACGAATGAGACATGTTACAGCTTGTAAGTTGTAACAATCATTTAAATCAAGCTCGTAACTTGATTTTGAATTATTGACTCCTTAAATAATTAATTCAAATTACGTAACTTACGAATCGTACTTGTTTATACTGTTTGCAATCAGGCTTGAAGGCACAAGATCGTCAATCAATAACTTTCACGAGTTCATACTGCGTCCAAGATTAGAATATTTATCAGTCAATCAAGCCACTACGTAAGTCCATAACCTAGGGTTCGGTAGTGTTTTCTCACCTAAACGAAGAAAAAACTACAGAGTAACATTGAAACATAAGTCCTGAGTGTGGTACAAATCTTTCTGTGGTTAGTTAGCTTAGGCACATGCAGCTAGAGATAGTTGCTATAGAGGAAGAAAGAGATGGGTGTTTCCTCAGTTGCTGTAGAGGAAGAAATTAAACATATGGGTCTTCCCTCAATAATACAAATTTATATTGTCATGTGGTTTTGTGACAGGACGAGGGATTACAAACACTTCTCTTATATACTCAGGCATTTTTTATATTCAGGTCATAGATTCTCCTTGACTCCTAAGCAAATTGGTTAGTATCACATGTGATCCTACTAACGATTTCACATGTTATTAGATCTGGAAATTAAGAAAACCCTCTATCATATAAGTCTAAACCAAAATTGATACGAAAGAATCATCATCAATACTACTTCTGTTACTACTTGTTTCTTTCATAAGGGCTTCAACTAGAACTATTTGATCGTAATAAGAGACTAAAAACGGTATTAAAAGCATCTAATATTGACGGGTACCGAACTTGTATTATATTAGTTTTAAAATCGGTACGAACTATCCTAAACTCGGCTACCTAGCTATTGCACATCAATTAGCTTCCAATCAGGAGATGAAAGTAAAGGCTATCAGTAATCAGTGTGCATGTGATGATACTATTTTATTCAAGATGATTGTGATATTGTAAAAGGGTAATTGATAGGTTAAGCAAAAAGCTAATCATCCACCGATAAAGTGTTTGAGGCCTGCTCTTGCTTTGCCTTTAGAAAATCAACCCCAAGATACCTGGTTGAATCCTATTGATTACTTTCTCTAAATCACAGCTTTTAAATAAGCGGGGAAAAAAAAGAAAACAAAGGCAAAGCAGAATGTCTTTGTCTAAGGCATGCATTCATTAATCAAAGATCAGTCCATTCATTTTCACACTTCCTGACTTAACTTTAATTAAGATGGTCAAAAATGGAGTGTCTCTTTAAAAGACAAAACGAATGTATAAAACTTTTTGTGTGAAACCAACTTGGGTATGATGACTCGATTTTAAATTGCGATCTACATTTAGGTTATGACCTATTACGATAATTGTAGACCCATGAACATAATTATGAGTAATGTGAATGCAATTTCAACAAATCTGTATACTATTCGAAACTTAAATAATAACCTTGTCAAATACTATTTGTGAGATATTTCTTAAATTCTTAGTTAATGGTAAAATTTCAAAGGTTAATCGATCCGATCTCAAATTAGTTAGAGATATTTTTACTTTAGAAGTAAAATAACGCTAACGTTAAGTGTAAAATAAGTGTTAAACCCGTGACATAATTTTAAAAAACATACTAAAATAAAGTTTTAGTCTAGTAAAACGTACTAAAATAAAATGTTATACCTTTTTATATATAATTTTCTCAGTAATAAAAGAAATATTTTATATATAATAGTTAAATTATGTAAATTATGCATTTTTATTATATTATTTCTTTCTATATTACTTTACAATTAATATTATAATAATTGATATTGTATCACTATTAACATGAAAGGAACTTATTCCTAAAAGAACATAGAAAAGATGATGCTCTTAATTACATTGAAATTTAAGGCAGATATGTACATATCTTTAGTAAGTAGCCATTAAATTTATTGATGTAAAGCCTATCCCAAAGGTGGGGACTAAGAGTAGACAGTTTGGTACAAATAATAGATGAGGGGCCTCATTACACATCAATATGTATCACATAAGGGGTCCATATATATATATACCAGCATTTGTTCATCTCTTATCCAAACTCCCTTTATATGTTTAGTCATTTATCACCAATTATTAAAGAGTATATTACAATATTCTTCACAAAGAGTGTGTGAATGTGTGTGTGCAAAGCTTGAAAAACTTTGGATCCTTAACCTAAAACCTTATAATTTTCAAAACCTAACCCCATATCATGCAACGACTAAGTTTCATGTCTTAAAATAAGCATTTAACTTATTTTTTGGGAAGTAAATTATTAAATTTCATGCCCAAAACTCTATAGGAGGTGAATCAATTTGGCTTTTAGGAGTTGCGAGCATGATCTTCCCAAATGCACTGACATTCTCTTTTTTTTCATTTTAGTTATTAATACGGGGTGAAGAAAAGTAAAAATACAATTCAATATCTGTAATTATTATTTTTTCTCCTTTTTTTAATAAGAAAAAAATAGAAAAGAGAAACAATAAAAAATAGATTCAA
The DNA here is from genome assembly GCA_027563885.1 of Erythroxylum longipes. Taxonomy (NCBI): domain Eukaryota; kingdom Viridiplantae; phylum Streptophyta; class Magnoliopsida; order Malpighiales; family Erythroxylaceae; genus Erythroxylum; species Erythroxylum longipes. The sequence goes on from JAOQMS010000005.1 coordinate 401,197, forward strand.
AGTCAATCAAACTGAAACCCGTCCTCATTCTTCATATAAAGTCAAAAAATTGTCACAATAAGACTTGATGCTCTTATTGGGTCTGAGAGTAAAACAAGATATTATCATTTTAGATTAAAGCACTTGATAAGATATCGTCACAGGTCCTTGTTTTTGTAAGTCTTTTCTGTTCATAGAACAATACTTCATTTTAAAGTACTCATGTCTATTTTATTGATCAATAAATTGAAAATCTTCAATAAATACTCTATGGATTGTTCCTAACAAAGTACCAGCTTGTAATAATTGTAAGACTTGCATGCATTTACATTCGATGTCGTTTTGGAACTACTCTATTAAAGTTTTTATCATTATGGAAACAAATTATGTGAAGATGCCTTTAAACTTATTGTGAAGTGATTCACGATTCTCCGTCAACTTTCAATGCAGATCATCAATTTGATCTCTATTTGGGTATTTAGGGTTAGGTGTTTATATGTGTGCGGGTTCTGTCTATACTAAACCGAAGAAGATATGTTATTTAGTTAAGGCATAAGCACAGCACAGCACAGAAGAGGAGTCTGTTCCTAAGTGAATGCACGTGACATGCACGTGGTAAAAGGCATGGACAAAACATAATGCAACACATATCTTTGGTCTATAAAAACATGCAATTAGAGTCATTCCAATACAAATTATTTTCTCAATTACAAAAGAATTAGGAGTTAAAGAGTTGTTAGAGTACTTATTGAAGAGTATTGGTGAGTTTTTAGAGAACTTTTGTAAGTGTTGAAAGACAGTCCGTCTCTTATAACCCTTTTCTTTTCATTGAAAGTAGTGGAATTACCTACATGAGATCCTTGAAATAGATAGCAATTATGCTATTTTTTAGTAAAATTCTGAGTGTTCTTTATTCTTCTGCAATTCTTGTAATCCTGCAAAATTCAACTCAGTTTTATTAGTCTTTTGCGGTAAAAGATAACATAAACGAAGGAAGATCTTAACACTTATAAATTTGAAAGACTAAAACACAAGATTTCAAATACCTTCCCATAAATTACAAGACTGAGTGTTCGAGTTATGAACTACATGCATTGGTCATTTAAACTGACGACAGAAACAAAGAGACATGTGAAACCTTTTATTGGTGCAAAACCTGACTGGTCATTTTTAGCAAATAATTTATGAACTCGACCCGTTTTAGTAGGGTTAATTTGGCCATGGAAAGGGAGGTGTAGCCGTAGGAATTATTGGAAATAATGAAAGGGATTGATAAATCATAATTATATAGTATGAATGTCCCATCCGATTGATCTTTTCAGGGAATGTATTTATTATATATGAAAATAAATAGTCTTCCCAATAATTTTCCTCCAACGTCTAAAACGGTGGCTAATTAGATTCCGAAACTTAAATTTGAGACGAGTGGGAATGTTTAACCACTGTAGGAAACTTGAGGCAAATTCCTCAAACTGGCTTAAGTAAGAAAAAAACAACGAGGGTATTAAAGCTCTTTATTTTACAAAGGTCGGGTCATTTTTATAAAGAGATTGTTTTTGTAATTTGAATATGTAATTTTATGGGTAACTTAAATTTGAGACAAGTGGGAATTTTTAAGCACCGTAAGAAACTTGAGGCAAATTCCTCAAATTGGCTTAAGTACAAATAAAATAAAGAGGGTATTAAAACTCTTTATTTTACGAGGGTCGGCTCATTTTAATAAAAAGATTGTTTATGTGATTTGATTATGTAATTCTATAGTCATAAATAAATAATTTTTACTGATTGCTCTAAAATGGTTTGATTTAAGTTATTTATTCTTAGATGTATCAAAATTTTTATTCAACTATGCATTAATTAGGTATGAAAAAAAGAGTTTTATTTTAAGAGTAAATAGTTAACGAGATATTACGGGTATTACAAATTTATTTAGTACATTAAAAAATATATTTAGAGATGATAAAAAAATTGAATTTGATCCATTAAATTTAAATTTAATAAATTAAATTAGATTTAATTAAATACCAGTTTAAATTTGAAATATAATAATTATTACCTAACTAATAATAATAAATGAAAACAAGTATATTTGAAATCAACTAACTAAATTATATTTATTCAAACTCGATCTTAAATGTTAAGAAATTGAGATTAAACTGACCATTTTCACTAAAATATGCATCTGAAAATTTTAAAATATTAATAAATTAAACAATTTTTAATTAAATATGAGTTTAAATTTGTTAATAAAATTTTCTTATAAACTAATAATGATAAATCAAAACAAATATGTTTGAAATCAATTGACTAAATTATATTTGATTAAAATTAATTCAAACTCCATATCAAATATTAAGAAATTAACATTAAACCGACCCACTTTCATTAAAACGTGCATCCAAAAAATATAAATTACAAGTATTCATACTATAAGAAAAAAAGAGAAATATGTAATATGTAACGGTATCTTAGTTACGTATTTAAAATTGAATGTGAAAGGGCAAAAATGAAATGCAGAAAGTACCTAATTTCAGTTCCATAACTTCAAACAAGTTTTTCGAAGCTGAAACGAGTTCAAATCTATAGTCGTCTTCACGGGAATCCTTTACCGAAATGTTGTCGAGGTCTTTTTTTTAATTTTCTCAAAACATAATCTCTTGGTTAAAGAATCCTTATACTTATGAAAAAATTAGAGGGAAAAAATGTTAGTTGTTTATCTATCTCTTGTCCGTATTTGTTACTTTTTTATTTTAGAAAAAGGAAAAAGGTAAAACACGAGCATCACGTAACTATTAATCTTTCACTTCTTTGCAACTAGTGGACCTCACACTAAGCTTTGAGTCTTGGTTACAAGAACTATACTAAATTGATAGGAGAAATATAGGAAATTGACTGCTCATCACATCAAATACTGCTGGACCACGATCACTCTTACCCACCCTCCTTAAAACTCTTCAAGCAATTGCAATCGAAGCTTTTAGGTGTTTTACTCTTGTGGACCAACAACATTGCCCCTTCCTATACTTTATTATTATTGTTATCTTGCTTTTGATATGCTTATCTCCATCCAATCAATAAATCAACAATCTTAAAAAACTTTAGTTATAGTTAGCCTCTTAGTCCATCGATTAACTCGCGACTAAAGCTCCAATCACATCGAATTTTAAGTAAACACAACCTTAATGGAGTTTTTTAGATGCTAATTCAAGTAAAAATTTCAATTTGTAGCTTATTTGTATTTCGTAGAATAAAAAAAATCAATTTTTATAATTTAATTTTATACAAATTTTATACTTTTGTTAGATGGAATATATCTTCTATTAATTTTTATTAAAATTATTTTAAATGTTAATTTTGTCAAAAGAGTTGAAAAAAATTAAGAAATATGTGTTCGTTTAATAAATTATTACTTTTAAACAATATAAAATTATAAAAATTTGTAAAAGTAAATTTAACACGAATAAATATGAATTTTTATTTCAAAATTATTAGATGGTAATTATTTTTGTTAATTTGAAAAATTAAAAGAAATAAATTAATTATATCAATTCCAAATATCATGATTTTAGTTACCAAATTGCTATATGGATCATTCTTTTCATTGGAATTGAAAAGGGTAAGTTCCTTTTTTCTCCCCCTTATCTTCTCTTTATCAAAGAACCACAAATTGATTGCTAATCTTAGCAAAAAAGCTTTGTGATGAAATGGATAGAAGCAAAGCAAGTGGAGGTATCAAGTACCTCACCAAGCTCAAGGCTGAGGACCAATTCTCTTAACTTGTGAAAGACATTTTGCCTCTTTTGAGTTGATGTGCTGGACCTCATGCAACAAGCACTAGCCTTTACACATCTATACAAACGTTAAGATTCCATTGTTTCACTTGACCAATTTGGCATTTCTTCCACAAGAAAAAGCGAAAAAGAAGAAAGAAAAAAACAAAGGCATCGCTTTCTCCATCAAACTAATGTAATTTGTGCACTAGATCCACTACTTATTTTCATCATTGCACTTAGTAATACCCCCACGAACGTTATGACTTAAAAAGACTATACTAAGATTCCTCCAACGGTTTACATTTAGTTCAAATTATCCCATTCTCTTCTTTTTAAAAAGTAATAGATACTATTTCATTCTCTTTTTAATTTTTTAAATTTATATAATAAAATTTACCCGATTTATCGAACAAGAATAAATATCGTTTTTAATGATATCTTCTCGTTTTAAGATATTTTATTGAATTTTTGTCTAATTATCTTAAAAGTCAAAGTAATTTTGTTACAAATAATTTCTATTAAAATAGTAACAAAATCTTAATAAAAATTGTAGTTTAGTTTTTGTAATATTATAAGATATTCTTAAGTATTTAAAAATAGTAAATTAATATACCCCGCATTTTATAAAGTTTTTAAAAGTACTTATAATGTTATAAAATATAATAAATTAAGTAAAATCACTCAAAAAAATCCCACCTCTTTGTTTTTTTAAACCCTCATTTTTAATAATTGTAGGATAATAAACGAATAAAAATAAAAGGCAAATGGGTGATTTTCGGGGACCCATGTGAGAAGAGAAGGGCATGGAAGGAACATGCTCTTGAGTGTATCGATTCTCGTGGACAAGACCAAAGAGAGTGTATGTGAGGCGTCAAAATCTATTCACTAATCATTACATCTCCCACTAAGCCCCAAAGATAGATTTAGATAAATCTTCCTATGTTAACATTTTCTATTTTAAGTGTTGACAAAATCTGAATCGTCTCTTGTAACATTTGGTTGTCCACCACCATACCATGTGCATGCATGCTCTTCATATGTATATATTGTTATTAATTATATTAATATTATAAATATTTATTTAATTCTTAATAATTAATAATTTATATAAAATGTGTTATTTATGTATTATGTAATTCACTTAAAATTAAAAAAAATAAATTTTTTAAAGAAGTAAAGTTAATTTTTAATATCATAAATGTTTATTTAGTTTTAAGCTATTATATAAAACATGGGATTTATGTATTATTACATATGATAAAAGTTATAATTCACTCGAAATTTCAAAAAAATAATTGATAAAATTTGTAAATTAATTTATTAATATTTATTTAATTTTAAATTAAAAACAAGTTACAAAAATAAAGATAAATAATATTAATATTATAAATGTTTATTTAATTTTGACTCAATCACCTGATTTATTTATCTCGATATGAAAAAAACAAGTCTTTGAAACCTTTCTAAGCTTGCAAGAGGTTAAGTAATAAATAAGATAAAGGGAAGTTGATGAGTGGGTGTATGTGTTTTGTGTAACGAAGGCCAGGATTGGAACCCTCACCAAGCAGACAAATCCCCGTTAGAACGGGGCAACTTGAGGCCTTTTTCCCATTTTACATGATTTGCTTGCACCCCAAAAACCATGGTGTCTCGGTGGCTCCACCATCATCGCCACCACCACCACCGGCTCCTCCTCCGATGACCCCCACCACCACTTTCCTTTGTTCCATAGGATTACATATGTTAATGCTTAATCATTCACTATCGACTGAAAATTCATGATGTAGCTCATTTAAGATTTATTAATAAAAAATTTTAATAACTTAAGGGCTTGTTTAGTTGGAGGGTTTAGAATGGAACGAAACGGAACGTAACATACTCCCATCATTTAGTTGAGAGTTTCATAATGAAATGAAATGAAAGCGGAAGGTTTCATATTACATTCCATTTCATCGTAAACAATAAAATATGAAACCTCTAATTTGGAGAATTGAGGATGAAACGTAAACTAATAAATACATACTACCTAATATACCCTCAATAATTTTTCTTAATACCAATTATTTCTTC
>JAOQMS010000005.1:407238-422041 GCA_027563885.1 Erythroxylum longipes
TTTTATATTGTTAATAAAAATTGTATATAATTAATAATAAAATAATAAAATTTTTATTAATGAAAATAGAAAAATAGAAAAATTATTCTTCAATTATTTGTATATATTTCTATATAAATAAATATAAATAAATAATTTTTAAATATAAATCACATATAATAGAGTAAAATTTATTAAATAATTAATAATAATATTTTTATATAATTAATAATAAAATAACAAAACTTTTATTAAAATTTTTATTATTTTAAAATAAAAAATAAAAAATTATTTGTCACGGTTGTACGTGACTTTTTAATTGGACATGATTTCTATTTTAAAATCATAACATTAAACTTTTTGTAAAAACTATTTTAATATTAGTTATTTGTTGTACATTATATATTACATTCCATCCATCTTCTAAACAATGTTTCGCTACGTTACATTATGAACCCTTCCATTCCTCCCAAATAACTTTTCACTATATTACGTTCCATTATATTATAAACCGTTCCTTTCCGTTCCGTTAATTAGCATCCAACTAAACAAGCCCTAAGAGTCACAAAAAGTAAAGGAATATAATAAAAAAACTTATATGACAATTAAATAATAGTATAAATAGGTAAATAATAATTTTTAAAACATGAAATTGAAATATAAAAGGCTAAATTATATTAAATTGAATATAATTAACTCAATTAAATTAAATAATTTTAAAAAAAATCAAAATTAAGATTGTGAAATTTGGTAGCATATTATAAAATTTGATTGGTAAGACAATTTCCGTTTTGTGTTCTAATTATATTAATGACACAAAGTTCACTTGTCTACTTTTTTAGTTGGGTAAGTGTTGAAATTTAATGAATTGTCCTTTATTAATTATGAAAAAGGTCAAGATTTAATGCATTTATATAATTCCTAAAGTGTTCAAGAAAAATAAAATATAAAAAGGTGTTGTTACATAAAGAAGTTTCTAATCCTTGGACTACAAAAAAGGAAGCTAGGAATAATAAAAGAAATAATTAAAAAAAATTCAAAGATGGGTAGAAGATTGGATTAGATCCGGCCACCGTGACGGTGGGCCAGACCTCGCCGTCCGATGAAAAGGGGGTATAATTAGACGGCGGCTGAGTGGGGCACACGGTGCCGGTGGCGCTCAATTTGCGCGTGTTTTTGGTCTCCTTTTAAAGCGTGCCTAAGGCTTTATTTCTATGCTTTGTTGTTGTTGTAGCTGATAAACGGCTCGGCTAGAGCTGAATGGAGTCAGGAGGACACGTGTGCGGCTGTGATGGGCCCACACATAATTCTTGAATGGACCTCCAATTTCACATGTTTGTCGGGTCCGGGGCGACCCACGATGGGGGAAAAATCCTATCGTATCTCTCATTTGCTGGTCTCACTGGCACTCGCTGACAGTAGCGCGTGTTTCTCTTTGCTCCATTTAGTTTGGTGTTCTTTAAAGCGTGGGCGTACGGAAGAGTATCTGAGAGTGGGGGAAAGCCCGTGGGGAGTGATTGGGGGACAAGTGAAGAAGTACGTATGATGGATCATGGATCCTCGATTAAGGGAAAGCTTTTTTGTTCGATAATTTTAATAAAACCTTCATTTCATAAAATTTAATAAATTAAAAAAAAGTGAAAATGCACAAAAAGGTAATTAATAAATAATTAAATTATTTAAAATATATGAAGTGGAGTTATTAAAAGATGCTTCAAAACTATAGTGATTGATGCTATTGAAACTTAACTTAATTACTCTCTTCCAATTATTTATTAATAAAGCAAAATAATACTTTCCTTGTAATGCATAGAGTTTTATAAAAAACTAAAAGTACTTTTATTGATTTAATAAATCTTGAATTTATAATTCCCCGAAAAATATTGATTTAAAGTTTATTATTTTCAAGCAAAAAAATTAAAACACAAATAATAAATTCTTGAATTTAATTCCTTTAAAAGTTTTAAATATTCAAATATTTAAAATTTTAAGTTAAATCTAGTTTGAATCTCTTAGCCGTGTGTCTATAGGAACAGGCCCCCTCGGGATGGTTGAGGTGGTGGAGTGGAAGGAAATGAAGTCAAAAGGTCTTATGTTCGATTCCTCCTACTTATACTCTTTCGATCGAGCCTGTCGTACATGACTTATCTAGTGTAAAGTACCCGATTGGTGTGATTTGCAGGCTGTTGCGTCAATCAAGAGATTTACCTAGTATATATTCAAAAGGTAACAGTTGCGGGTTCCTCCGTTTAAAAAGAAAAAAGTCTATAGGAGCAATATCTCTACCCAATAAAAATAAAACTGCGAATTGTTAGATCTCTTCATATCTCATATTTCAACGAGACTTTCACCGGGTATCGTTATTATCATTGGTCCGAATTTCTTAATTCATTAACAACTTAGATTTAGAATAAGTAGAATTTTTTTTATTTTTTAAGAATAAATTGGTATGATTTATTAAATTTTAATTATTTCATAAAGAATTAAAATATTAAAATATAGATTTTTAAATTTAAATTAAATCAAAGACATTAACGATTGAGAATTTTAGACTATAAGAAATAAAAATAAAGGTAGTTAATAATTGAAGGTGATTAAAATTTTTAAATTTAAATTAGATTTATCACATAAATTAATATAAAAGAAAAGTAAGAAATGAATAATTATTATTTCTTTTTTTTACATAGAAGGTTGTTATTAAAATTTTTTAGCCGTTGGTAGGCAGTTTTCCTGTTCCCGGGCTATAAAAGGCAAGGCACCTGGTTAGTTCAGTCCCCTCCTGGTGATGAGATACATAGTCTCTGTCTCTTGGATTGGATCTTTAAATTCTCTTCCTCACAAACCAAACAAAGACCCCTCAACCATAGCATCGAATAGGGAAGGTGGAAGGAACACGGGGAATTTGAGCTTTCATCTCTTAAACCTAAACCCTGTTCTTTCGTCGAACTCCTCGGTTCAAAAAGAGTGGAAGCAAGGAATTTCAAAAGCTGAGAAATGCTTGACGAAAACCAATATATAGGAACAGTACTAGTAGAGTTTTGTAGTGTGTATTTTGTGCTTGCTTAGTTGGGGATTGAATCAGAGTGAAAAGGGTCTTTTCCTGCTTTTGAGGTCTCGCCGTTTTTGGGGTTCGGCGCTGCCTTTTGTCTCTGAAGATTGATGGCGCATTAAAGCGAGCTTTTAGTAAAGAGATCCACAGTCTCAGTCTGTAGATTTTCTCTCTTTTTTCTTCCTGTTTCTTCTGTTCTGCAGTTATTTCAAGGCATTTAAGCCTCTTTCCGCCGAACTCTGGAACCATTAAATCTTCTGGTTCTACTCTGCTAAGCTCTTTACTGCGTATACCCTTTTGAAAGTCGAGTGTTTGTTGTTTTTCCATTGCGAAAACGAGGAAAAGTAGATTAATTCGAGTCGGGCAAAGGACAAGGTTGAAAATTTCCAAGTCATTTTGCGGTCCTAAAAGGATCTGTTTCTAGTTTCTTCAATCTTTTTGTCCGACAGAGACTTCTCAGAATAAGGTTATTCTTTCTTTTTTAGTCTGGTTTGTGAAAGAACATCAAAAAAATGTTTAACTAGTTCTCTTTTTTGGATTCCTGTGTGGAGGGTTATATATTAAAGTTTGGAAGGGAATTTTGTGATATATATTTGGATCTGGGTAAGAGGGTCTTATTGGCTTTCGTTTTCTGGGGTTGCGTTTTTTTGATTATGGTTTTTGTCTCATTTACTGTCTTTTATATGTTTCAGATCTACCAGGATTTAGACGTTGCCTTTAGAGAAAAACGAAGACAATGTTGGCTCAGAAGCAAGCAGAAGAAGCAATAGTGTCCAACTTTAGTACTGAACCTGACCATGATGGAAAAGAAGAAGAGAGACAAGAAGAACACTCCATGTTGAGTGTCAAGAGCCTTCTCTGGCATGGTGGCTCTGTCTGGGACGCATGGTTCAGTTGTGCTTCCAATCAAGTACTAAAAACAGAAAGAACCCATTTCAAAAAATGCTTTCTTTAACACAGAAACACTTCACATACTCGAAATTTCCATTCCCTGAAGCTAATGAACTAACTTTTTTTTTTCTTTCCAATGAATCACCTGCAGGTGGCTCAAGTACTCTTGACACTGCCTTACTCCTTCTCTCAGATGGGCATGCTTTCAGGGATTTTGCTTCAGGTGTTTTATGGGATGCTTGGAAGCTGGACAGCTTACCTCATTAGTGTCCTGTACATCGAGTACAGAAGCAGGAAAGAAAAGGAGAATGTTAGCTTCAAGAACCATGTCATACAGGTGTTTTTACTTGGCAAAAACATGAGCACCACTGATACCTAATCTTCCATGTTAAAATATTATCTCAACTCAACTCTCTTTTGGTGTACTAAAAATAGATCACGGTTTTGGATTGCAGTGGTTTGAAGTGCTTGATGGTTTGCTGGGTCCATACTGGAAAGCTGTGGGGCTTGCCTTCAACTGTACTTTCCTGCTCTTTGGATCCGTCATTCAGCTAATTGCTTGTGCGAGGTAAGACATAATCTATTCATACTTTGTTCAATGTTAAAAGTCTGATCTTGGTCTTTTTTTGTTATTTTTTTCTTTTCTTAACTCTTTCTTATTTGTTCTTGGTAAGAACAGTAACATTTACTATATCAATGATCGATTGGACAAGAGGACATGGACGTACATTTTTGGAGCTTGCTGTGCTACTACAGTGTTCATACCTTCTTTTCACAACTACCGTATCTGGTCTTTCCTTGGCCTTGGTATGACCACTTATACTGCTTGGTACTTAACCATAGCAGCTCTTGTTCATGGCCAGGTATATTGGAAAAGCCAGAAAAAGTTCGTAAATCTCTCCTTTAATGAGTTTTGCCAATTACAAGGAGTGAAGATTTGTGATTTTCAGGTCGAGGGAGTGGAACACAGCGGTCCAAATAAGTTAGTGCTATACTTCACCGGAGCCACAAACATACTCTACACCTTTGGTGGGCACGCAGTCACAGTGTAAGCTTTCTTTTTATATATTATTGTGTGCTCTTCTTCTCTTCTCTTTCACTTGTTTCTACACTGCTTCGATTTTGCAGCTTTTGCCGGTCATCCACAGACAAAATCATTCAACTGATAATATTTTGTTTCCCATTTTGAAAATTCAACAGTGAAATGATCCTAATGCTCTAGTTTAAGATGTTCACTGTTCATCATTCTAGATTTGACCCTCCTGGTTAAATGATTCAAGTCAGAGGTGAAAACTGGCAAGTGGGTTGCTTTTGCTTGATCCTGTTTCTGATCTGTGCAAGGGAATTGTTACAGGGAAATAATGCACGCTATGTGGAAGCCACAAAAGTTCAAGTACATATACTTGTTAGCTACACTCTACGTTTTCACACTAACGATTCCTTCTGCCTCCGCCGTCTACTGGGCTTTTGGTGATCAGCTGCTAAACCATTCCAACGCCTTCAGTCTCCTCCCTAAGTCCGGCTTCCGTGATGCTGCAGTGATCCTAATGCTTATTCACCAGGTTCAATCGCCAACAAACACCTTTTCAGATTTTTACAAGTTCCAAGTTTTGCAGTTTCGTTTATCATAAAAGAAACCTGACAACTGGTTTTAAATTCTGTTGCAGTTCATAACATTCGGGTTTGCATGTACTCCTTTGTACTTCGTATGGGAAAAGGTGATTGGTATGCATGACACAAAGAGCATATGCCTTCGTGCACTTGCGAGACTACCAGTTGTGATTCCGATATGGTTCTTAGCTATAATCTTCCCGTTCTTTGGTCCCATCAACTCTGCAGTTGGTGCTCTTTTAGTTAGCTTCACAGTATATATCATCCCAGCTTTAGCTCATATGCTCACCTACCGGAAAGCCTCTGCAAGACAGGTTAACTCACTCACTCACTCACTCGCTTAGCTTTCATGGTCAAAAAGTTGGGATTATCTAGTTTTGTAAAGTGAAAGTGTGAGTGGACACTCCGCGTTTGATGGGGATTCCCACATTCTACAGTGATAGTGTCCAACTCAGTGAGAGAGAGGAGGTGGTGCTAGTGTACAAAAGAGCATTTAAGGCTTAGATGTGGAAATATTATGAGAAGCACAGAGATAGATGGTGTGTCGTTTTCATTTAGTTAGGAGAATTGTACTATATGTCGAATATGAGCTGTCTCATACTAACAAAATCCGATTTAACCGTGGTAAAAGTAAAACTCGAGTAAAAGAAAATTTCAGTTTCGAAGCCTACTTTAACTAACAAACTTGTTTATTGCAGAATGCTGCAGAGAAGCCGCCATTCTTTTTACCAAGCTGGACTGCAATGTATGCATTGAACACATTTGTGGTAGTGTGGGTTTTGGTTGTGGGATTCGGGTTCGGAGGCTGGGCTAGTATGACCAACTTTGTCAGGCAAGTAGACACATTCGGGCTATTTGCCAAGTGCTACCAATGCAAGCCACCACCGCCGGTTGCGGCTGCTCCTCCGGTGACACACCCTCGTCACTAATCATCATCAACAACAGTAACATCTTATCACTACGACTTTTGTATCATACATGGTGTGGGAGATATCAAGATCTCTCATAACATGTGATGTGTGTTGGTTTTTTCTTCTTCTTTTTTTGTCCCTTTTTTTTTGGTTTTCTTTTAAGTTAGTTGATAAGAATAGTGTGTTGAATTGTGATGATTCCTTTGGGTACCAAAGTATAGGCTTATTAAATCAGAAATATATATTATATAGAGTTTTAAGCTTTCATTTTAATGTCTGAAACACCTACTCTACAACAATAACAACACAGAATTTAGGAAGGTTCAGTAAGTACTGCTCAGCACCCTAAATTTAGAATTGGCTATTGTTTATCTTTGCTTAGGTATTGGGTTGTGAGTTGTCATTGACATGGCATGTATTATTACTATAACATGTTTCCAAACCAAAGCTTGGAGTATCTTTTATATTTAACAATAATAAGGGCTTCTATATATATATATATATATATATTTGTATTGAATTGGAGGAACATTCGGATTGATGTAATAGTTTGTAAATTATACCAACCGAGTATTTTGCATTAGACAAGTTTTGTACGACAGGCTCGACCGATTCGAACATAGGATTTTTTGTCCCTATGCCTTTTATTCTATCAATTTAACTACTCTTTAGGATTTTTATTTTTGGATTAAATAAATCAAAAACTTTTTTATTTTACTCATATTTTAGAAAATATCATTTTTCATTATATTTTTTTACCTGTAACCTTATGTATAAAAAAGCACGAGGTAAAAATTAAAAAATATGAATAGACAAAATTGACAAATATAACAAGAAAAACTTGTATGATATATATATATATAAGTAATATCATAAGAATTTTGAAGATTGTTTTTAAAATATAACAATTAAAATAGAAAAGTCAATCTTTTATTTTTAATGATAAATATTATTTTGATGCACATTTCTTTAAGTAAATCTTTAATAATTTTTTTAATAATGTGATTTTTTTTGAACCGAAGAACTAGCAACCGCTATCCTTTTGAATGAGCACTGGGTAAATTTTCGAATTGATACAATAGTCTGTAAATTATGTCAATTTGGTATTTTGCACTCGGTAAATTCTATACAACAGGCACGATCGAAAAAGTGTAAGTATAAGGATTCGAACACAGGATCTTTTGATTCAATGACCCTTCACTCTATCAACTCAACCACCCCTTAAAAGATGTAAAAACCTTTTTATTATTATTAGTTATGAGTGAGACTGTATTTTTAGATCTTACCCTATTTAAGTGAAATTCTTATTGTTGTTATTATTTGTTATTAATAAATAAATTATCAAAATTATTAATAATTCATTATTTATTTATTTATTATTATTATAATAGTTATAGACCTTTGACCTTTAGATTCTTGTGGACTAGCTATAAAGCATTCACATGGGTTGCACGTGCGATTCCCTCTTTGTCACTTGCCACTATTTACTCCTATATATTCTTGTCTCCCATCGTTCCCATGTGAGCTCATTCATCAACTTTGGATGGCTTTGGATTTTAATTTTATTTTGATTCCCACTTTTGCACATTATTTATCTATTCTTCATTTCTTTTGTAGGATTGCAAAAATACAAATTAATCCTTTATTAAATTCACATATTATCCATTTATGTTTAGGGTAAAAAAAAAAATGGTAACACTATCTTAATGTTACACTAGGTTTGGCAAAATTTCAAACCGATAATCCGACTCTGTCTGATCAAGAAAAAATTAGATATATGTTAGAAATTTTTTGACCGAATTTAAATTGGGTTGACCAATTTTTATTATAATTAAAATTAAATCTAAATCCGAAGTGATCTAATCTGATAAAATGCCTAAAATTTTAAAATTGAAAAATAGTGCAATTTAATGGCCCTTTGTTATTAGTTAAAATTGGTCAAATTGGTTCCAAACCGGATTTGGTGTTTTCCAAACTGGTTTGGTTTTGGGTCAGCTTAGTAAAAAAAAATAGTTTCAAACTAGTTTAGGGTCATGAAATTCTTACCTTTGTCCAAATTGTCCGGAACCGATTTGGTTTGAAACCGATTTTTTGCCAACTCTATGTTACACCAAGAGGGCGAATTTTAGAGCAATTGATAAAATTACTTCTTTGTCATTAGAAAATTACATATTTGAGTAACAAATACAGTCTATTAGTAAAAATAGTAAAATACAATAGAAATGCTTCATACAATTGATATCCCTTCTTTATACCCTCGTAAAACGAGGAGTCTTATGTATTGAGTTGGTTGAATTTTTTAATCGTAATGTTACAACAGGATCTCTTAATGGATTCTTGAATTTATAAGAATTAATTAATTTCTTTAAATTATAACAGAATCCATTTTCAGGTATATTATAAGGTTGGAGATTACAGAAAGCAAGTCTTTTTCTTGAGGGCACACGTGAGAGATTACTTGCTAATAATGGCAGAGATCTGAATCTATCAACGTTAGCTTGGAACTGCGGTCACGTAGGTAGAAATAGAAGGAGAAGAGTCTAAACCTGACCTTTAGAGATGATTCTACACGTCAGAGTCATACAAGATGCAACCTTTGCTTGCAAGTCACAACTCATGTCACCATGTCAAGACTTAGACTGAAAGTCTAAATTAATCCTTTTATTTTTAATTTAGTTTCACATAAAATTTAAAAATTAAACCAATAAGATAAACAACGGGTTGGCAGGGCTCGGGTTTGAGTGAGCCTGACACTAACCGGACCTATTGTCATGCCTATGTAAAAGTCATATCAAGACGTTAAGTTGATATAGGCTAAAACTAGAATTTAAATTGGCCCACAGTTTATGGGCTATAGAAAACACTTGCTTGCTTTGCTTCAGACAGGGCTCACTGTCCTTAAATTTGGGCTGGCTTAGACAGAACTGGGCTTTATTTGCGATCCGCATGTTCGACGAATTGCCTCCTAAGCGAATACGGACCAAAACCAGAATCAATCACAACCCATTGTCACCAACAATTCTCCGAGTACCGACCTTATCCTGAACTAGCCTGAAGCTCACTCTAATGGCGTCGGTTATGGTGGGAGCTTTGCAAGTGACACCTAAGCCTTTGCTCAATTGTCCTCAGTTATCTTCCTCTCAATCACAAGTTCTGGGTGTCTCTCTGTGTCACTTCTCTGCTTCGTTTTCACTCTCTGCCACTTCCTCTCCTTCGGTCCCGTTTGGTAATTAGTTATATTTGTATCAACTCAGTGGCTCGGTAGCTCTCCTTTTGGTCTCTCTCTTTTTTCCTTTAACGTGTGTGCGGTGCAGTGTACTGTGGCAGAGGTGATAAGAAGACCGCGAAAGGAAAGCGATTCAATCACTCTTTTGGAAATGTCTGTACATTTCCTAGGTTTTTCCTTTATGGGGTTATGGTATATGGTTGAATGTTGAGTTTTGATGAGCTGAAGTGTTTTTTTGGGTTTGTTTCAGGCGAGACCACGAGACAAGAAGAAAGGAAGAGGGCCTCCACGAATACCAGTGCCTTCTTCTCCTCCTAAGAAGGATAGTTTTGGTGATGGTGAGGTTGTGAAGGTTGAAATCGATGAATCACTCTTCTCTGGTTAAAGAATTTAGCTTCTTTCCCTTTCTATGGCCTTGTAATCTATGTTCAGTTGCTAGGACTTATCTCATTGGATTCTGATGAATGTCCTACTTCACTGTTAAATGATTATATTTTCGCTTCTGGTTTAGTTTTTAGTATATGAATATCCCTCGAGTTTTGTCATGTCTTGAATCAAAGAAGTAGAAATTCTTGTTAAAGGAGCATGCTTTAGCATTTGCAGGTTGCGTAGGAATAAATATAAAGGCTGTTCATTGGAATTTCATCATAGAAAATGATCTTTTGACAAGAATTGAGAATTGTGAAAAATTGGCAAGATACAATTAGCTGGTACCTCTTACTAGTGCTCATTCAATTGACTGAAGTAAAACAAGTTTCTGAAAGAGATACCTCTCTTGGTTGTTGCTCCATAGCTTAATTTAAAACAAGTAATTTACAGTTGGTGAGACTTGGTTTATCAGAAAGAAAGATCTTGAAGAATTTTGTGTGATTTGGCAGACTACACAGTGGTCTGAGATTAGCCTATTCATCACACTTCAATCTTTGGTAAAATATCTGCGGTGGTTAGACTCTAGCACTGTAACCGATTTTACTTCCAGTTCTCTCAATGACTCCGTTAATCAGGGAAGGCGATTATGCCTCCCCTTGTTTCCATTAAAAATTTTGACGGATTCTTGTATGAATTCTGCTAGAGTATGATGATTTATGTCAAAGATCATTACTGCATTTTGATCGCTGATTAGTAACTTTGTTTACACCTTATGCCCGATTCTCATTTCTCAAGCCCGTGAATCTTTCAAGACAATGAAATTTGGGTCTGAATAGACTCCTCCATATTTGGATAGTGCCGCAAACCTGATCAATTTGGAAAGATTTCCAGATAGGGGGCTGTAACCATGGTCTCTTCTGCCACTCTTAATGGCATCAAGCAAGCTTCATCTGGCACTTTCTGGAGGAGAAAGGGCAATTCTGGCGTGACTGCTAGAACTGTAATACTGAGATTAAGTACTGGCTTCAGGATCTGATATCCCTCTATGGAATCCAAAGACCGTGACACAATGGTTAAGCATTCATGAGGCTTAGCTTTGAATAAGCTATCAGTTCTTGTTCCAAAGATCTCTACTGGCAAGAAGCATGGGATGAAAAACCGAATATTGCACTTGTTGAAGAATGAATGCGTGAGGGTTAGCTTTGAAAAAGCCACGTTTTCATTTTCTGATCAGGAACGAAGCTATTCTGTTAGCGCATAGGACAAATTATGTTATTCTTTATTGAAAAACTGTAAGGGTTCAATATTTCGCAAACTTCTTCGGCACGAACAAAATAAAAATAAAATCAAGCAAAAACAAAATAACAAGAATACCAGAAGTTTGTTAACGCAGTTCAGCACTTTTTGTCTATGTCTATGGGGCCCTCACTCAGATTAAATCTTTCATTGAAATATAATAGGTTTATTCAAGACTTTACAGAGCCTACATCACTCACTCTTGACACTATCTCGCAATCTCACTATCTGTGAAAGATTTTCACATCCGATAAAATGACCGGCTCGTGTTAACCTCGTCAGAGTATTTTTCTAACTATTTTCACTCAAAAGCAATCAATAAAAATAACTCGGGTATTTAACCAAATAAGAACTAAACAATAATATACTTGAGATAAAAGAAAAACTTTCTTATGGTTCAGCTTCTTGAAATAATCCTTCAATTAAAATAATCCATCTCAACTTCAACTGCTTCAATTAAATCATATGGAAGTCTAGACAATGGATGAAGACCCACGGTGTTTTCTCACAAAAAATGGCACAACCTAGATGAAGATGACTTGAAGAAATTAATAGGCTAAACCACTTCATCGTAGCAAACTCTAAGTCACTTCACCGTGACTCTCTTCACCGCAGTATCTATTTCACCACACACACGATATTCAGCTTTTTCACGTCTCCAACATGCACACCACCGTAGTCTTTATTATGTTGACCATTAACGCACACGCATGAAACAATGATGAAGCCCACGTTGGCAATAGACTTCTGCAGTAGATCAAGGATGTGGACAACACACTCACTAGGGATTTACCGTAGCTGCTACTTCAATCACACGTTATTTAGCAATCTTGCAAGACTTACGCACCACTGCACTCACTATCTTATTAAACAATTAATTCACCTCACTTCAACGCTACACACACACACGTTAGAGATAGTCTTCCACTCACACAATAGCTGAACGTATGTTTTACTTAGTTGCCGTATACACAATGAAAACACTTTTCAAATTTCCAACATACGCATTGCTCAGTGTTTTTTTCTTTTACAATTAACCCTCTTTTACAATTAACCCATTACCGCACACTTACATTTAAAATAGACTTCTACAGTATTTACCAGATAAGCACACATCTCTCACACAATCAGAGTCCCACTTAACTTCAAACATGCAACAACGAGAGTTCCACTAGACACCACCACTTCAACATCTTCATTAATTTTTACCGTAACAATAACATTCCAAATACAAAAACACAGCAGCCACTATTTTCTGTTTTCTTCCAAGTATAACACCCATCCAATTACTCACATGTCAATTATCAATATGATTATTATATCCTATATGTCCAATTAAAATGCCAAATATATATATATATATATATATATATATAACTCTTGAATTCCATAATCATAATTGGACATACAAAAATAATATTTGCAATGCTTCCCCTCAATGTAATATTCAGTTACATATTACATGGTCAAAAGAAAAAATACAGACTTTTACTTATCTGAACTGTTCTCCCCTTTTGAGACAATACATACCAAAAAGTCATTTTCAGGAGTTGTCGGGAAAACGGAGAACACGTTGCTTCTAATTCCGGAAAGACTCAGTGGCTACCTGAAGAATGCCTTCAATACTTTCAATTTCTGTAAACAAAGCCGCATGAGGATTAACCGTCGACCATGAAGCATTCGAAGGACTAGGTGTGACGTATGGTAAGTCCACCACCCAAGATTGATGGAAAATCCGGCGATTTATATTCATTAAAGCTGCCAACTCAAGAACACTCGACTCTACCCTGGGCACTTGATTTGCATATAAAAACTGTGTTATTAAACATGGAAAGTAGAGTAGAGAGTGCGGCTTACTTTCAATCGCCAACATCGCTTCAACGATGAGCTTTCCAAAGTTGAACCTCATTCCAGTCCCGATAACATAAAGTAACTTGGCTTGTACTAAGTAGATAGAAACTGCATGCGTACTGGGCATCCAGTACCTCACCACCAATTTCAAAAGGACGAAATACTTTTAGGTAAACATTGAAGAACGAAAAATTGAGCTAGATGGCCAAGTAGTCAATTTACCACTAGTCAATACTGTAGCAATCAAATCATTTGACATAGACAGATCATCGTCATATACAAGATCATCAATCAAATTGTCAAAACCCATGAATAGATTTAGCCTCGTAGCATCAAATCGGATTACCTGATCCTGTACATATATAACTCCAAAATTTAGAGCAGATTCATTCAAAACATCAGAGCTCAAATTACAATAGAATTCTTTTACCAATTCTGAGTCATAATGATGAGGTAGCATAGAAGCTTGCAATAAAAAATGCTTCGATAATAAAATGTCCAAACCTTGTTGTTGAAACTCCTTGAGATTGATCGGACGGTCAACAACTAAACCAACATTGTGGAGAGTTTCCCATTTATGTTCAGCCTCAGATGAATAAAACTTAAATGAAGTAGCATTATCTGCAGTCAAGCGAGTAGAGGGATGACGTCTTGGTGGTCGGGTTGATTTACGAGCCTGCATCTTTGTTCGCCTCGAAGAAGCCATAGGAGGTGCAGGTGAGGGATGGGTTATACTTGGAAGAAAACAGAAAATAGTGGTTGTTGTGTTTTTGTATTTGGAATGTTACTGTTGCGGTAAAAATTAATGAAGTTGTTGAAGTGGTGGTGTTCTAGTGGAACTCTCGTTGTTGCATGTTTGAATTTAAGTGGGACTCTGATTGTGTGAGAGATTTGTGCTTATCTGGTATCTACGATAGAAGTCTATTTTGAATGTAAGTGTGCGACAGTGGGTTAATTGTAAAAGAAAAAAACACTGAGAAATGCGTGTGTTGGAAATTTGGAGAGTGTTTTCGTTGTGTATGCGGCAACCAGATAAAACATACGTTCAGCTGCTGTGTGAGTAGAAGACTATCTCTAACGTGTGTGTGTGGCATTGAAGTGAGGTGAATTAATTGTTTAATGAGATAGTTAGTGCAGTGGTGAGTAAGTCTTGCAGGATTGCTGAATAACGTGTGATTGAAGTAGCAGCTACGGTGAATCCCTAGTGAGTATGTTGTCCACATCCTTGATCTACTGCAGAAGTCTATTGTCAATGTGGGCTTCATCATTGTTTCATGCGTGTGCATTAATGGTCAACATAATAAAGACTACGGTGGTGTGCATGTTGGAGACGTGAAAAAGCTAAATATCGTGTGTGTGGTGAAATAGATACTGAGGTGAAGAGAGTCACAGTGAAGTGACTTAGAGTTTGCTACGGCGAAGTGGTTTAGCCTATTAATTTCTTCAAGACGTCTTCATCTAGGTTGTGCCATGTTTTTGTGAGAAAACACCGTGGGTCTTCATCCATTGTCTAGACTTCCATATGATTTAATTGAAGCAGTTAAAGTTGAGATGGATCATTTTAATTGAAGGATTATTTCGAGAAGCTGAACTATAGGGAAGTCTTTCTTTTATCTCAAG
>JAOQMS010000005.1:422141-440147 GCA_027563885.1 Erythroxylum longipes
AACATAAAATAACACACAATTATATGCCGAATGAATGCTATCTACCTAAAGTGTAATGCATGAAATGCAATCTATCACCCGCAGACGTAGGCATGAAGTGCCAAACTGCATTAACAAATTTTTGGTGTTCTTGTTATTTTGTTTTTGCTTGATTTTATTTTGTTCGTGCTGAAGAAGTTTGCGAAATATTTAACCTTTACGGTTTTTCATTTATGATTCTGTACATGTTTATGGTTAATTCTTTCCCTCTCTCTCATGTAACCAATTCTGCTATACACAACTAATATAAATAAACAGTCTGAGCACATACATTGTGTGCTGACTATTACATACACAAAATAGCGTTTCCTTTCTTGGTATCAGAGAAACTATTCTTCAATGGCTTCCCCTTCAATAGCGTCTTCTGCTACTTCTATTTCGACTACCCACATCTCCAAAACATACTCTCTTTTTAATTCCTCCAGCCAACCGACCTCTATCAGGTTGGATAGAGAAAACTATCTCGTGTGGGAAACTGTAGTCTTACCACCGATCGAAGGTAACTTTCTTGAGTCACATATTAATGACTTTGGTTCGACACCTCCTCGATTAGTCTCTGAAGGAGTATAAATGATTCCAAACCTAGTCTTTGACGAATCGTATGCTGTTGATCGACTTCTAGTTGGCTGGTTACGCTATACATTGACCTAAGAAATTAGAGCTCAACTGCTTCATTGTCGCACAGCTCGTGATCTTTGAGTTGGTGCCCATAATCTCACCTGCGCGTCAATGAAATCACGTATTATGATGCTCAAGTCGGAGCTCCATCAAACATGTAAAAACTTAATGAAGATGGATGAGTATATTAGTAAAATGAAAAGCATTGCAAATCATCTAGTATTGGCTGGAGCTCCTGTTGCCACAAACGATCTCATTCTTCATACACTAAATGGTCTTGATTCAGACTATAATGTTTTGTAGTAAAACTAGTTGATCAACCTAATCTCACCTGCATTGAAGCACAATCTACTCTTTTTGCATTCGAAAGTTGTCTGGAACAACTTAACCATTTTTTGACTCTATCGGTTCAACCTACTGCAAACATTGCTCAACGTGATGACACTGATAATCAATCCTCTAATACGAATCAAAATACCACCAAGCAAAGTTTTTGGAGAAGGTCACATGGAGGCTCTAGAGGACAACGAGGTTGTGGAAATCGCGGTGGCTTTAACAATGGCAATCGACCATACTGTCATTTATGTGAGAAACCAGGACATGTAGTAGCAAACTGCTATCACCGTTTCAACATAAATTTTCAACCTCCATCAAGCTTTGGACGTGGTTTTAGGAACTACTCAGCCTTACAAACTTTCTATGCTATCACGTGACTCCGTATGCTGATCAATTGGAAACATCAATCTTGTAGGTAATACTCATCTCTATACTTGCACTGGAGAACCAACTCGCGTAGTTGGAATAGGTTCTACTTTTTTTTACCTGCATCCAACTCCAGAATCTACCTCAAAGATGTACTGTTAGTACCCTCTACAACTAAAAATCTTATGAGTGTTAATAAACTCGATAAGGACAATTCAGTAGATGTTCATTTTACTAATGATGGAGGTCGTCCTTTGGTGCGCGGGATATCAAGTCAAGGAATGTATCAGATGTATGAACATGCTCCGGTGGCTCAAGCTCATATGGTGTCATTTACATAAAAAGAAAAAGAGTTCCTAAAATGACACTACAAGCTTGGACATCCCAGTAATAGAGTTTTAAAGCAAATATTGAATTAGTGTAATGAGAATATTCAATATCTGAATTTTGTTTGTGAAACATGTCAATATGGCAAATCAAAACAGCTACCCTTTTTTAAATCTGTGTCTTAGGCTTCTTCTCCTTTAGAATTAGTTCATACGGATCTTTGGGAACCCTCACCAGTTCAATCAGTAAGTGGTCATTGTTTCTATATTCACTTTGTCGATGATTATAGTAGATACACCTGGATATATCCATTGAAACACAAAGGTGAAGTTGTGAATGCTTTAAACTTGTTTCGGACACAAGTTGAAAATTACTTTAACACAAAAATCAAAGCCATACAATGTGATAATGGAGACAAACCTTTTGTGAATGTGACACAAGCAGCAAGAATTGGAATGAGGTTTACTTGCCCGTATACCTCTGCACAAAATGGGAGAGCAGAACACAAACATCAACATGTTGTTGAGGTGGGATTAACATTATTAGCTCAAGCTCAGTTACCTCTCACGTACTGGGTAGATGCTTTTCAAATGGTAGTATATTTCATTAACCGATTACCAACACCCATACTTGAAGGTTCAACTCCTCTGTTTAAGCTTTATAGAGTAGAGCCTAACTATAAAAAATTACAGCCTTTCAGCTGTGCATGTTATCCTTGTCTAAAACCATATAATGAGCATAAGTTCCAATTTCACAGTCAGAGGTGCATTTATCTCGGACCTGCGTCTCAACATAAAGGATCTAAGTGTCTCATCTCTTCAGGAAAAATATACATCTCACGTCATGTTGTATTTGATGCCTCATTCTTCCCCTGTACTGCAGGTTTTCTGAATCGACGAATGACTTCTACTGAAAATGAATGTATTATTCCCTTGATAATTACTCCAAACAAGGAAAACACTCGTAACTTTGAAAGCAACAGTATCACAGAATCCTTAACCTCCAAAGGAGAACATGTTGGCTCAACAGATAAATCTCCAACAACTATACTCTCCTCACATGAGTCTCGTTCACAAGGTCATAAGTCTTCTTCAACAGATAGGATAAGATTTGGTGGAGCAAACATCAGTGAACAAGAAATGGGTCAGCCCGAAGATTGTCTGAAAGGCAGGAACAAACAAATGCACACCCAATGACTACACGAGTAAAGGATGGTATATACAAGCCGAAACATCCAGTTGTTGGACTCCTTCACTCCAGGGATGTCAATTTCGGCCCGGCCTAGCCCTTTTTTGGCCCGAGTTTGGCGGGCCATGGGAGGGCCAGGGGCCGACCATGGTCGGCCAGACAAAACGGCGTCGTTTTGTCCAAAATGACACCGTTTTGTATTTTTAATATTAAAAAATATAGACGGGCCGAGTTTGGCCTGGCCCGCCCTTGGCTCACCGGGCCACGGGCCTGGCCATCCCCGCCCATGCGGGCCACGCAGTTTTTTTGAGGCCGAGCCAGGCCGGGGCAAGGGCGGCCCGGGCCCGGCCTGGCCCATTGACATGTATACTTCACTTAGAAAAAATCAATCCGCTTAGCACAGATAACAGAACCTCGAAATGTCACAGAAGCTTTGGCTTCATTACATTAGAAGCAAGCAATGACTGACGAATTTGATGCTCTTTAGCGAAATAACACATGGATTCTCGTTCCTGACACCGATATACAAAAGCTAGTTAACTGTAAATGGATTTTTAAGACAAAGTTAAAACCAGATGGCTCCATCCTCAAGCACAAAACTCGATTGGTAGCAAAACGATTCCAGCAGGCACCAGGCATCAATTATGGAGAAACATTCAGTCCTGTGATTAAACCAACAACAATCCAAATTGTTCTCACCTGCCGTCACCTATGGCTGGGAGATTCGACAACTGGACGTTAATAATGCGTTCCTCAATGGTTTTCTTCAAGAGAATGTTTACATGCACGAACCCTAAGGCTTATGTGATCCTCGACGTCCAAATCATGTGTGCAAACTAATAAGAGCACTATACGGACTAAAGTAAGCACCTCGTGCATGGTTCGATCAATTACGTCTGACTCTATTAAGTTGGGGATTTCAGAATGCTAAAAGTGATGTATCACTATTTTTTCTACGAACAAAGAAGTTCATAGTGTTTATTCTCATATATGTCGATGATACACTCATTACTGGTAATGATCCCAGCTACCTAAAATCTTTAGTTTTGAAGCTAAATAATCTATTTTCCTTAAAAGATCTTGGTCCTGTCTACTACTTTCTAGGAATAGAAATCTGCAGAGATAACTTGGGTATTCATCTGAGTCAAGCTAAGTATACATTAGATATCCTAAAGAAGTTTAGCATGATGGACTGTGCACAAGTACCAACTCCACTGGTCACTGGATGACAATTTTCAAAACCCGATGGTACACCCATGAAAGATACTGACAAGCTATTGGATCTCTTCAGTACCTTACCACCACAAGGCTTGATATAGCTTACTCGGTGAATAAACATAGCCAGTTTCTATCTCAGCCTACTGATATTCATTTTCAAGGAGTAAAATGTATTTTTAGATACCTTAAAGGTACATGTCAACTTGGTCTACATATCAAGCCTTTCAAATCTCTTCAAGTAACTGCATTCACGGATGCAGATTGGGCTACAGGCGTCGATGATCGAAAATCTGTAGCTGGTGTTTGTCTATATCTTAGGAGCACGTTAATTTTTTGGAGCTCTGGTAAACAAAGAATTGTCTCCTGTTCAAGCTCAGAATCTTAGTATCGAGCCCTTGTAGATGGTGCAGCCGAGGTTAAATGGATATGTTCATTACTGTCTGAACTTGAGTTATTTTTGTAAACCTCTATGATCTTGTGTGACAATCTGAGTGCTTGAGCTCTTGCTACCAACCCAGTTTAGCATGCACAAAGCAAACATATAGAGATTAATATTCATTTCATCCGTGATCTCATACTTTCAGGTTTCATCAACATTCACTACGTAACTTCCTCTTATCAAGTAGCAGATTGTTTTACCAAGGCATTACCTCATTCTTCCTTCCTTCAACATCGGAGCAAACTCGAACTGTAAGCAGCACCCTGTCATTTGAGGGGGAATGTTAGAGCATAGGACAAATTCTGTTATTCTTTATGATTCTGTACATACACGTGTATGGTTAATTCTTTCCCTCTCTCTCTCATGTAGCCAATTCTGTACACAAACTAATATAAGTAAACAGTCTGAGCACATACATTGTGTGCTGAATATTACATACACAAAATGGCGTATCCTTTCTTACTCCACTGAGTACATTGCTTGAAAGGAGCGCAGCACTTTGGCAACTCATTCCTGGAGTGTTTCACCCTTAATAAAGACTATTATCTTTGTGGGGTAGTGGTACGGATAAAGCAATCTTTGAGTTCATGGTCAGAAGATCAGGAAGATTGAATCATTGAAGGAGCTTGGAATTGATGCAGTAACCAAGTTTCCTTCTGATTGTAGCTTTAGGGATGCAGAGTTTAGAATTGTTAGCTGATGCATGCCATGAGATTGAAACAGATTAGGATGACGATTTGTCATTAAGTTATATAAATGTGTCTGTAAATTTGCTATAAAATGTGGGAAATTTGATAATCAAAACAAGGAATCAGGCTTAAATTTCTTGAGATCAACTCTGATCTTTCTTTTATAACAGTAACTTTGATTTGCAGAGATGATTCTATCGACAAAGGAATCTGAGTCCAATATCAAAAGGGGAAGGATATAAGAACAGAAACAGGAAAGGAAAAGAAAAGAATAAGAGTTTTCTGTCAATAAATTAACCGTACCCTACCCTAATTCTGGAGCCTGAACCAGTGACAGGAATGATTTACTTGGTTACTTTACAATACATTCATATTGGCTGCGTGAACAAAAGCACGAGCCACATCAGTATATCAAGATTTCTAACAGGAAAAACATGTGTTGCCATATTGATACAGAGTATATTATATGTCGTAATTCTCTGAAGATTCCTGTTAGTTTAATTCTTCTGAATAAACGAAGCTTTGCTGTGTGTGTATTGGCAAGTGATGCAGTGATCTTCAACCAACCGTGCCAAAACACACCCTTCCTCAATTCTAATTCCTTTGCTCACCTTATTCCACAGGTGCACCCCATAACAATTCTCACTTAGCTCAAGCAGAGTGGCATTAAGCCACCTTGAACTGGCCAGGTCTTGTGGTTTTCTAAAGAAACCTGGTATTTTAATCCAATCAACTGGATAAAATGCTGTAGGTGGCAGGATGGTGAAGTTGTATCCTGGAATTCCTGAAACTTTATGAACTACCCTGGAGACCAAGTAAGGGCCATTACTTCCCCATTTATTTCCGTCGAATTTTGAGGCAAAATCTACCAAGAATTTGAATAGTAGAGGGTGGTATCTGTCAAAGATCAGAACTGCATTATTTAATCTGGTCCAGTTCTTGGAAACTGCATCAACACTTTGTGCTCCAATAACATTCCTTAGCCCCTTGAAACTTTTCAGGAGAATGAAATCTGTATCCAGGTAAACTCCTCCATACTTGTATAAAGCTGCAAGTCTGATGAGGTTTGATAGATTCTGACCAAGTGGAATACGTCCAGGATCCTTCTTTCCTAGCTTGAGCTCATCAAGCCAAGTCTCTCCTGGAGTGTTGCTCAAGAGAAGGGATAAATCCGGTGTTACTGCTGCAATCTTAAACTGAAGATCAATCAATGGTTTCAGGATCCTGTAACCTTGTTCAGAATCCAAGGTTTTTGATAGAATCATCAAGCATCCTTCAGGATGGACTTGGAAAACACTCTCCAAGGACAACAACTCTCTTTCTCCAAAAGATTCTGCTGGTGCAAACCATGTCATAAAAATTTGAACCTCGCAGCCCTTGTCAAAGAACTCAAGAACTCGACCATGAAACTCCTGATCCAAGTTGTCTGAAACGTCAAATTTTGACAGCTCTTTCTGAAACCCTCCAATCTTTTCTCGTTCCATGACATTGAACGGACGAAGCTGCCGAGAATTCTGTCTTCTAACATCAACTTCATAGATATCTTCTTGCACAGTATGCAACTGTTCATCAGTCCGTTTGATTACTCTTCTAGTTCTGAGAATCTGTACAACCTCATCAACTTGTTTCTTTCCACTGCTAAGAGACTGTTGAGAAACCGTGGAGAGGATACAAACTCCATATACACAAAACATCAAAACAGAAAATCCTATGATAAAGAAGAGGCGTGTCTTTTCACGATCCAACATCCTCAGACCAATCTTCTTGCCAAGTTCTTGGAAAGCTGGACCTTGGAAAAGAATCACATATGTAGATAAAAGCATGAAAATGCAAAGTGATAGAGATTAATGTAAACAAAAAGATCAGAAGATAAGACTTTTGCACGTATCAGACTTTTCATTACAAAAAAACTCTTAGACTTTTGCACGTACCAGACTTTTCATTACAAAAACAGTATTCTCCTGCATTAGAAAAAAACTCTCAGACTTTTGCACGTACCAGACTTTTCATTACAAAAAAAGTCTTCTCAGACGATGTGGACAGAAGTCAATACGAAGAATGAGTCCTTGCAAGATACCCTTTCATGGTGATCAACTCAAACTTGGTATACAAAAAGAAGATTAAAGGATTAATAGTTTATAAGGTTATAAAAAATACAAAGACGTGAGCAAACGTGGGTGGGTGTGATGAGGAACTTTGTTCTCTATTTCTTTGTTCATTCTGAAGATCTACTTGCCTTTTCTGATGCAATATTTATTAGTTGTCCTGACAAAGAAAATTTAATCTTCTATTTCTGATATGGGTCAAATTGAGAATGCTCTTTTTATCTAATAATTATTTTCTTACATGAATTTAATATTTATACTTAATTGTAAAATGTTTCATAAAATAATTAAATAAATCCTTAGTATTATATAAAATTTTAAAACATTAACAAAAAGACACCCTAAGAACATAATCTTTAGGGTGTTTCATATTTGATTAGTTAAGCCCCGAAGGATTGTGTTGGATCCGAGAACCTTCTTTTATGGGAGATTTACACTATGGGCTAGTGAGGGAACATATTCATAGGCTTTAACACTACACTGTAACCCAAAATTTTAAGGCATTAGGTTTATGAATCCTTTCTACTTACATGTCTTCGCTAATTTTATCTTTTTCTAATTTAAGATTCCTGCTCACACTTGAGATCCCAACAATCTCTCTCTCAAGTGTAAACTTCCACATTAAGCTTGGGCTCCCCTTTGAGCTAAAGCCTTTTTGTTTAGCAGCTCGAGTATAGCATCACCAAGAGCCCTTCTACTCTACTAGTCTTGGCCCACCAAAAGTCTCTTTGCTCTTCTTCATGGGAAAGCAACCACGGGATCCGACCACCATCTCCATACTGGTATGATACCACTTGTTGGATCTGAGGAGCCTATTTTCACAGGAGATCTACACCATGGACTAGTGAGGGAACATATTCATGAGCTTTGGCATCACAATCTAACCCAAAACTTTAAGACATTAGATTTATGGGTCATTTTCACTTATATATCCTTCACTAATTCCATCTCTTTCCAATGTGAGATTCCTACTCATACTTGACATCCCAACAAATTATATTTGGCCTTAAGGGTCAAATTTAGAATCAAATTCGGAATTGAAATTAATCATTTTTTATTCCAATCAATTATAGTAAATTAGTCGAATTTACTTCTTTTAAGAAACCTAACCCTAATTTGGAACATTCTCAAAATGTTCTGAAGGGAGGTTGAAGTCTTTTACTTCTTTTGAACGATACAAGAGCTTGATGTCGTTTTACATGGCAACTTCATCACACAGTGTTGTTCTACTCTTTAGTGGGCAAGACATTTCGTGCAATGTGCCTTTTAAGTGTTTTCGTTGTAGTATTTTTCATCCCATATTGTAATTGGAGTGTTTCTTACTCCCCACTGGTCATTGTATTTTACTTTTTATTATAATTAATTTAATTTTAATTTCTATAAAAAATTAGTCGAATCAACTCAAAACTAACGAGTTAAATTATATTAATTACAATTGAACTTTAAAATAAATTATCGAACTCAAATTCGGACTTTAGGTAGATCTTGAGCTGACCTTATCTATTAGCTTCTTGATCCTATGTCAATAGTTTCACTTTCTCCAATGTCTTTTTGGAGTATTTTAGAACAAAAGGTAGTTTTCTAATATCTTTAAATGAACACAAAATATTTTATTTACTAGGTTTTATAGTTAGAGATGACAATTGGGCCCAGACCGGCCCCATCATAATCACTGGTTGACTAAGCCTTGGGCTCATTTTTAGAAAAATTGAATCTTATTTATAGAAAACAGTTCAGATGTGATTCATTGCCATCCGTGAGTATAGGATAGCTATTGAACAAAATGGGAATGTAAAACTTGATCCTCCTGAAATGAAATCCTCGCGTAGAACAGAGTTGGTACAGGCTAGTGGGTACAGAGGATTTGATCCCGATCCTCCTTCAGGTTGCTTTCTAATGTTTTAACTATTAGTTGAAATTGAATGTGATAAGATGCATACCTAATATTAAGATTGGCAATTAAATCTCGATTCGTAAACTCAATACTGTAAGTATTAATCATTGGTCCGACCTAACTCAATTCATTGTCATCTCTAATTGACCTGTATGATCAAGTCATGAAAAGAGAAACCTGCTCTTTCTCTGCTTGCTCTTTTCTAGACTTGGACTTGGTCATCTGCCTTCATAGACAGATTTAACATTAAAAGAGCTATTGTTATCATGGTCCCCTTATGCTTGGCAATGAATTGTTAAAATGGACTCATTTGGCCTTCTAAATTCCTGATTTTCATTAACAAAAAAGTGATAGCTTCCAATTTATCACTAGCTCATTGATATTATGTGATTTCAAAAGATTTGAACTTTTCAAATTTGGGTTCAGTTTCAAGTATACGAGATTTAGACTTTTATGACGAACCGAAATATAATATGAATATGATTTGTTGAATTCTTTATAAGAAATCTATTGAACCAATTGTTAGAGTATTTTTCAACAATCTCTTTACTAATTAGGAATAAAGTCGCGTAGTTTTAGATTTCTCCAAATTTCACATCTCAGCAGGTCTAAAGAAGTCTTAAAAGTAAACATTATTTTCATAGGGTTTTCATCATCAAATTTCATACTGCTATTCCTAACATAAAAGGGCAAGGTCACAAAAGTAAACATTATATCTTCACGAAGATCCTTCTCAAACTTGAATCTAACTTGATCATTAGAGTGAATTTACAAGCATCATATATCAAATCCGAAGATCCATCATGAGACCTTTCGAGTATTTTTTTTTTTTTTGAAGGTAGACCTTTCCAGTAGATCACATGAATGCATGACTTGAATGGCTGTAATATGTAGGTAAGCTGTAACCACCTTCTGTAAAGTTTTAGTTGGAGATGAGCCTATGGCTTTCAATTCCTGTCAAAACAAGTTGACGAGTAGATTTTACATTTTAGTGTTCTGGTCCCATATTGCAAGTATCCAAAGCTGTTCAACTGCTCAATTCTGTTTCAAAGGTATCAGCTGCATTGTACCATCTAATTGTATCTTAACTCTAGTTTTCTTGTTAGGTTTTAAATTTTTATCAAACAGGACTCCATTTAATACATGACTTCAAATTGATGCAGCCTCTGAACTAGATATTGTAGTCAAGTAACCATCTTTCTTGGCTAAAATATCTTTCTTTCCTTTTCTTTTTCCCTTCTCTCAATATTAAAACCTGTGGGCCTGATATCAGTTTCTGAACCATCTTTGTCATATATAAGGTGATGTGCATCTATGAGCTTTTGTATGAGCTTTAGAATATACAACAAGATGAAGCATCCTTGTGCAAATTCTTGTCAGCTTTTCTCAAAACTTGCATTCATTCTTCTTTCATGCCTGAGCTCTGGCTTGGACTTCACGGAGGCAGCTACTTCTGCAAACGAGTCTGATCGACTTGCCTTACTAGACTTCAAGAATCTGATAACTCAGGATCCTTGGAAGATCATGGATTCATGGAATGACTCCATAAAGTTCTGCAATTGGACAGGTGTCTTATGTAGTCCAAATAACGGAAGGGTCATAACATTGAACCTGCATTCTAAAAAATTGGCTGGCTCTATCCCACCTTCAATAGGAAACCTTACATATCTTACAGGAATCATTCTGTTCAACAACAGCTTTCATGGTGAACTTCCTCAGGAATTGGGTCGTCTGACGTACTTGCAGCATATCAATTTGTCGTACAATTCTTTCCAGGGGAAGATTCCTACTAATATTACTAACTGTAAGGACCTCAGAGTAATTGCTTTTGCTCTTAACAACTTCATTGGAGACATTCCATACCAGCTTAGCACTTTGTCAAGTTTAGTTGTCCTAGAACTTGGAAGTAACAACCTGACAGGAACAATCCCACCTTGGGTAGGAAATTTTTCTTCTTTAGTTGGTCTTTCACTTGCCCTGAACAATTTTTATGGAAGCATACCTCATGAGCTTGGAAAGCTATCAAAGTTGGGGTTTTTTCAGCTTTATGGAAACTCATTCTCAGGTATGATTCCTCCTGCAATATATAACCTTTCTTCCATATACTACTTCTCAGTTACTGAAAACCAGCTCTACGGACAACTGCCAACAGATATTGGCCTAACTCTTCCTAAACTCCGCATATTTGCCGGTGGAGTAAACAATTTCACCGGCCCTATACCGATATCACTTTCCAATGCCTCAGGACTTGTGGTGATTGATTTTGCCATAAATTCTCTAACTGGGAGTGTTCCTTGGAATATAGGAAGCTTGCAAAGGTTAGTTAGATTAAACTTTGACGATAATAGCCTAGGATATCGGGATAGTAAAGACTTGGATTTTATTCTTTCTTTAACCAACTGCACCAATCTAGAGGTGTTGGGTTTTGGAGGAAATCGATTTGCAGGAGAACTACCAAGCTTCATAGGTAACCTTTCAGAACAGCTGAAGATTTTCACTATTGGAGGGAATATGATTCAGGGAAGAATTCCTGTTGGGATAGAGAAGTTAGTAAACTTAAACAGTTTGGGGTTGGAATGGAACAATCTGAATGGCACTGTTCCTGATATCTTTGGGAAGCTGCAGAATCTACAGGGTTTACATCTGCATGGTAATGGGTTATCAGGAGTAATTCCGCCATCGCTAGGTAACTTAACCAATCTGGAGAGGCTTTTCTTGGAGGAAAACAAGTTTGAGGGAAGCATACCTCCAAGTCTTGGAAACTGCCAAAGCCTTCAAAACCTGAACCTTTCAACCAATAATCTTAATGGAACCATACCAAAGGAGGTCATTGGTCTATCTTCCATCTCCATATCTTTGGTCTTGTCTCTCAACTCATTAACCGGTTCTATACCCGCAGAAGTTGGTAACTTGAGAAATCTGATGGAGCTGGACCTGTCACAGAACCAATTGTCAGGTAAAATACCAAGCAGCCTTGGCAACTGTATCAGCTTGGAAAGCCTGCATTTAGAGGGTAATGATTTTGAAGGAACAGTTCCTGAATCCCTGAAAGAGTTAAGAGGCTTATCAGAATTAGATCTTTCACACAACAATTTCTCAGGTGACATTCCTGCTTTTCTTGGCAGGTCACTTTCTCTCAGGCTTCTCAATCTGTCATACAATGATTTTGAGGGGGAAGTGTTAAAAGAAGGTATATTTGCAAATGCAAGTGCTTTCTCTATAATTGGAAACAACAAGGTCTGCAGTGATAATCCTCTATTATCTCTACCTTCATGCTCCAGAAAACGAAATTTCAAGGTTGTGATCCCGATAGCAATATTGATAGTATTTCTGGTTGTTGGATTGTGTTCTTTTTCTGTATTCCTCTTGTTGAAAATCTCAAAGAAATCCAAAACAACACCTCCATTAGAGGCATGGCAAGGATATACGACTTATCCGGAACTCGTAAGCTCGACCGATAACTTTGCAGCTGAGAATCTCATTGGTTCAGGCAGTTTTGGTTCTGTGTACAGAGGAAACCTCTGGGGAAAACTTGTTGCTATTAAGGTTTTAAACCTTGAACAGCAAGGAGCTTTAAGGAGTTTTGCTGATGAATGCAATGCTTTGAGAAGCATTCGACACCGAAATCTCCTCAAAATCATCACTGCCTGTTCAACCACTGATCATCAAGGCAATGACTTCAAATGTCTGGTTTTTGAGTTCATGTCCAATGGAAATCTAGATGAGTGGCTGCATCCCGGATCTGACGGGGAATTCACAGAAAAGAAACTGAGCTTCATTCGGAGACTTAATATAGCTATTGATGTTGCTTCTGCACTGGATTATCTGCACCACCATTGCGAGAATCCAATCGTGCATTGTGATCTGAAACCAAGCAACGTGCTTCTCGACAGCGACATGGTAGCTCACGTTGGTGACTTTGGTCTTGCAAGATTCCTTCTTGAATCATCAGAAAATCAAGAAATGACTGTTGGTTTGAAGGGTTCGATTGGCTACATTCCTCCAGGTACTCATAACACTAACCACCATGAATTGGCCTTACAAGTACTATGATTCTAACGAGAATGTAAAACATAATTGCAGAGTATGGAATGGGAGGCCAAGTTTCCATTGTTGGAGATGTCTATAGCTATGGAATACTATTGCTCGAGATTTTCACAGGAAAGAGACCAACTGAGAGTATGTTCACAGGTGATAAAAGCATCGACAAGTTCGTCAGGATGGCTTTGCCTGAGCATGTGATGGATATAATTGATCAGCCAATGCTTCTTCTTGACAATGAGAGTGATATTGAAGCTGAAGTTAAAGGGAAGCCAATAATCAGAAAATACCATCATCAACAGGACACTGAAAGAAGCTTGGAGGAATTTCTGATCACGGTTATGAACATAGGACTGTCATGCACTTCAAGATCACCAGCAGAGAGGATGGCCATGAACGTGGTTGTGAACAAGTTGCATGATATTAGGAAGTCATTTCTCAGAAGTCAGAAACTAGCTAAATGAACTTTTAGACATGATTACTTTGTAATGTAATACCCTAGGTCCAACTTGATCCGGTAAGGTTTAGAACATGCCCATTTTCTCATGTAAAAGAGCAGTCTTTTGAGTGAGGAAAGTTTGTTTTGGAAGAAGATTTGCAATTTCCAAACCTAATGAGACTTGCAGATTTGATAGATACTAAGAAGTAATATAGGAAGGAGATTGCTTTTTTTTAAGATGATTTTTCACAAAAAAAAAAAAGAAAAACCTTCAACTTTGTTTTAGAGAATGCAAAGCAATATATTGAAATTGGTAATAATTTTAATTTCAGGGATTATTTCAAAGTTTATTTTTATAATAAAATTAAATAATAAAATTTATTATTTAATTTTAAAATACTAAATTATGAAATAATCAATTGAAAATATCATCATCATCATCACCCAGTTTGAAATCCTGCAATGAAGCGGAGTTTGGAGAGGTTTGATAATACGCAGCCTTACCCTTACATAGTAGAGAGGCTGTTTCCGATAGACCCACAATGCAGATGTGACAATAAAAAGTAATACAGATGAAAACTGATATGTTAAGCGTGGAGATAAATAAAATTAAATAAGTACATAAAGAAATAGAATAAAACAAAACCAAATAAAATAGCTACAAATATTACAAATAATAAAGATACCAATACAAAATACTAATAATAGAATACTGATATTACGTAATAATAAAGATAATCAATTGAAAATATATAATTAATATATTTTAAAAAATTTATCATTCACAAAGTAATTAACATAACATTTTTTTGGGTTAAAAAAAAGGAAGAAAACTATGAACAAGAATTTAAAAAAGCATCACATATATTGAGATGTTAAATTTGATCCAATTCGACTCGGTCTAATTTTAACCCAAATTGATTAAATGATAGGCTAAAATGATTTGGTACGACTGAATCACAGACCGAGCACGAGTTGTAGTCCGATCAGAACAACAAAAACATCATTTTGTAATTTAAAAATAAATTAAAACAACAAACATAACATCATTTTGTAATTGAAAAAAAAAAAAACGAATCATGAGCGACTCGCAAGTCATCTTGACCAAAGGGCCGGGCCAGGGCCGGCACATTAACATCCCTGCACATATAGTGACTGACATTAAAGTTTGTGGATATTAAACGCTTGGCTCGAGATTCACACCACAGACATAAATAACGTCACCAAATAACTAACTACGTGTCCTTAAAACACCAACCTTTCACTTCACTTGTGGCGGTCCTACCTATATTTTAATGATAGCCACTAGAACCACTTTATATACATTTTTCAACACAATCAAACAAAACCCACTGGCTGAATTCCTGGTCATGTTCATCTTTTTCTCATCCTTAGCCACTTAGCTCAACTGGGTACTTTCATTAATAACTAAGATAGTGATGACAAGTCTTGCAAGTTCTTGCTCCAAGTTGGTATTTAACAGAAATGGAGGAACGGGGTTCGTGGAGTTTAACGTCAACAGGCACGAACTCAGTTTCTTGTTTCCTTCCAGGAAGGTTGGTTCCTTGCATTTGGTATGGGTAAAACAAAAGGGCATACTTCCGGTTTCTGCATCTTCTTCTCTGTCGAGATCGACTCAGGCACGAACTCTACCTTTTGTTTTCTGGTCTCTTTAAGAAGGTTACTTGGATAAATTTTAGATATTGGAGGACAATCAAATGGTTTTAATCTTCTTGTAGGTTGACGTGGAAGCCATAGAAGAGCAAGGTCAAGTGACTTGTAAGTTCTCTGTTCTTCTGTTGTATTGAATTTCTGGGTCTTCAGAATTTTATGGGAGTTCCAAGTTCCAACCTGTTGTGATGTGCAGATGAATCGAAGACAGTGCATGTCAAGTTCATGCTACGGAAAAAATGCTTGTTTGGTGAGCAATTCCTGATAGTTGGAGATGATCCTATGCTCGGATTGTGGGATCCCTTAAGCGCGATACCGATGGAGTGGTCAGATGGGCACGTTTGGACTGTTGAACTGGTAAGTAGGCTTGGCAATGATTTTTTTTTCAAGCCCGAAGCCGGCCGAATCCTGACACTACGACAGGCTTCGGATTTTGAGTCAGGTTCGAGCTGGGCTTCAGTCGACCTGACCTGTTCATTGCTGCAAAAAGTCAAGCTTTGATAGATCTTCTAGGCCTTTATGTGGTACTGATGATTTAGTGTTTTCTTCAGGATATACCAACTGGAAAAGCTGTTCAGTTCAAGTTTATCCTGAAAGGTATTACGGGGAATGTGTTTTGGCAACCAGGACCTGATCGAGTACTCCAGACCTGGGAAACTGAGAACACCATTGTTGTGTTGGAAGATTGGGAAGCTGCAGAAAATCAGAAAATGACAGATGAAAAGCCACTTCCTGATAGAAGTGAAGTGCTTACTAGTAACTCGGAACTGCCGATAGTAGCTGAGAGCTTGACTCTTCAAGATGAGCAAGAAACTATCATTTCTGCTGATGAAGAGAAACCATCACCATCAAGTAAGGAGAAGGAAATAGCTGACAAAATCCCTCCTTTGCAAGAGTCTACCATGGCTATGGTGGCAGACAAAATCACTAACCCAACACAGAATCCTTCTATTGTAGATGTGGGTACTTCAAAGAAGAATTCTAGTGTAGAAGATGACGCTGTAGGAAATAATGGCAGAGAAGTAGTTAACTCAGAAAGTACCAGTCTCCAGGAAAATCCAGTCACATATGTTGTAGATCCTGTTCTGGTACCTGGCCTATCTCCAATATCAACAGTCTCAAGTGATGATATAGTCTCAAGTGAAGCATCTACAAATGATGAAGGTGAGATAAGTATTGGCTTTAATGCCTCCCTTGAAGATAGTGAAGTTCAGAATCTCAAGTTGCCTGAGGTAACAGCTTAATGAATGTGATGATCTGCTTTTTGTGTTTCTCTTCCTCGCTTGCCTACTACTTTTATCTTCATCACAGGCACATGCTACTACTGACAGTCCATGACTTAAGCTTGTATCTTCATCATGTAATGTTTGTGACATATGAATGATTGAATAAATGGACTTGTACCATTAGCATCAGAGATGATCAACTATCAAATGCTTTATGTATTTTCCTTGCACTGGAGGCCTACTGACATTACAAGCCGGAAGTAAAAGATTTAACTTGGTTTACTTGATAGAACACTAAATCTCTACTTAAAAGTTCACAGACTAATGATATACATCGAAAAGAAGGGTGGGGGTGATAAAATTCAAGTTTTAGAACATGATTGGAAAGGTACTACCAAGTTTTTATTGGCCTCTGATGGTCACTAACATGTCCATAAAGATCCATGCACCAAAGAAAGTGGTCGGAAAATAAAAACAAAACAAAACCACCATTTAATCATTTGTATCATTCTGTAGTAATAAAGACCCAAGTACGCCAGCATCTGTGTGTGGGTCATCTTTTTATTTTCTTGAGAATTAGGTGAACCTCAACGATTCAGGTTAACTGACAAGCTTGAAATTCGTGATTTTCAGCATGAAGAAACGATTCAGGTACTCAATGACGAGGTACAGCTTGACAAGGATATGGAGCAAGAGGTAGTAGACAACAATGACGAGGTACAACTTGACAAGTATATGGAACAAGAGGTACGAGCCAAAGAAGAAAATAGTCTTCAACCAGAGCCAAATGGGTATAGATTTATGGAAAAAGACATTCAATGGGGCCGCAAAACATTTCAGAAACTCCTGACAAACTTAGGATTGCTGTAGCCTCACATAGAACTAGAAAATTTTCATTATCGTGATGGTATTGTCCTACAGCTTTCTTTTTTTAAAAAAAAAATTGGTCCTACAGGTTTTTGCAAGTAGCATATACTATTATTGTCACATGCTAGCTATATGTTGTATAGAATTTCTTAGTCCATGCAACTACATTGTAATAGTTGGTCTCGTCACATTGCTTGCTTGTTTTGTAATAATTTGTTGTACAGAGATCTTGTATAGGGAATAAAATAGTTTTCTTAAAACCCCCTGT
Organism: Erythroxylum longipes; assembly: GCA_027563885.1. Classification (NCBI taxonomy): domain Eukaryota; kingdom Viridiplantae; phylum Streptophyta; class Magnoliopsida; order Malpighiales; family Erythroxylaceae; genus Erythroxylum; species Erythroxylum longipes. The sequence goes on from JAOQMS010000005.1 coordinate 439,873, forward strand.
GCGTGATTGCTGAAGGGGTCATATACTGATTATCCTGAATTCGCTTTTGCCTGCTTATGTGCCGTGAGCTTCGGCTCTATTTGGTAATCAGCTGATTATATTAGCTGTTAGCTGATTTTATCAGCTGTTAGTTGATAGCTGATTCTATCAGCTGATTTGACCAGCGGATTGTATTAGCTGTTTGTTAGAGATGTTTGGTAAAATTAGTTGTTTAGTATTAGCTGTTTATGTGTAAAATGACTTATGAGGACATGACTTTAAACAAATTATAAGGG
>JAOQMS010000005.1:460034-470976 GCA_027563885.1 Erythroxylum longipes
TAATCATAATATTCATTCATCATAGTTGTAAAAGTTTTGATTTTTAAAGGAAAACTCTTCATTTTAAATGAACCGGCTAGTTTTTTCTTTCACCGGTTCAGCAGTTTTTACCGGTCCGACCGCAAAATAAACGGGTCAATTACTCACAAAAAATAAGGGCTAAATCGGACCGTTTTATGCTCCGGTTCACCGGTTTACCGGTCCAACCGGCCGGTTCGGTCCGGTTTTTAAAACACTGGTTTAAATAATTCAACTACTTGGATTAATTTAATTATTAAAATTTTAAATGGGTTATTTTTAGTTTAATTTTTAAATTGATTTATTTTAATAAAAATCATTATTAATTAATTAATTAATTTTTATATACGAACTCTTTACCTCTTCTCTTTTCCGTTAGACTTGGGATTCTGTTTTAAAAACATCAATTATTGGTGTCTCGTGGTTCAACGTTTGAAAGATGATCTAGTGACCAATTCAACAACGTAAGTCAAGTAGATTAAGAAACACCAGTTCTTGGTCGACGTGCAAAGTTTTCAATGCAGACCAATTGAGATAATGATAGATGATGGTGATACAACTTTAAGAAATATGCTTGAGATGAGGTTAGAAAAACGTCATTTAGGTTAGGTTTAGTTTGGGAGATCAGTACCGGTTGATAACCTGTTTAGGTTTAGTTTGGGAGATTAGTAGTGGTTGATAACTTGTTGAAATCAACCTGCTACAATAATAAATACTTATATATTTGAGATTGTTATTTTAGCAACTACTGAAACGTGAAAATAGATGTTTGACAAGTGTGATTACAGTGGTTGAAAAGAGATAAAATGACTAAAAAGTTTATTGATTTAATAAACTATTAATTGTTGTATAAATAATTAAAAAATATATTATTAGTTATATAAATTTAAAATTATAAATAATAAAATATTAAATTAAAATAAGAAAATATAAATAAAATAAATTTAGTAAATAAAATATTTCATAAAAATATTATTAGTCATATAAATTTAAAATTATAAATAATAAAATATTAAATTAAAATAAGAAAATATAAATAAAATAAATGTAGTAAATAAAATATTTCATAAAAATATATTATTAGTCATATAAATTTAAAATTATAAATAATAAAACATTGAATTAAAATAAAAAATATATAAATAAAATAAATTTAGTAAATAAAATATTTCATAAAAAATATATTATTAGTCATGTATTTGTTGGACCTGCTTTCTATTAGTTGAGGGTATGATGGAAAATAATAATTATCGAAGGTTATTAATGAAAAGTAGAATTTCTACTGCATAAACGCTTTCCCACCGCTACCCTCTGTCCAAACATATAACTGCGTTTGAAAATTGTGGCGGACAAGTACTTATTCCCACGACATCACAAATCCAAACACAACCTTAAACGACAACATTTAGATTAAATTTTAATTTGAATTAAAATATCTAGTACTGTTAGAAAAGAATTTAAACATTATAAAATATTAAATCAAATTAAAGTTAATTCTAAAAATTTCAAACTTTATTTAATTTTATAATACTAACTTGAACTTTAAAAATTATACTAAAATGTTTTAATTTTTAATTTTTAACAAAAATAGATTCACATGAAGTGATAAATTACATCAAATTAATATTTTTGTCACGTAGCTGTCACATATTGTATATGTGTTACGTATAAATTTTATTATCCATTAAATTAAAAATATCAAATATCATAAAATAATTGTGAAGTAAAGCATATAATATAAATTTTATTATCAAATAAATAAAAATATAAAAATCTTAAAATAATTATGGACTCTTTCATATGTTTTATTTCACTCTTATTTTAAGGTATTTGATATTTTTACTAAATGATAAAATTCATATGTCACATTAATACAATATGTGACAATCACATAGCAAAAACATTAAGGTTGCGTTTAGGTCTGTGGTATGGTAGGGATAAGTACTTATTCACTGCCGTTTTTAAATGCAGTCACGTGTTTGGATATGCGGCAAACAACCGGAGGTTGGAGAAAAGTGCGGTACCACTGCAAAAATCAATAAGCAGAAAGAAGTTGAGTAGGAAATTGCTTCTGCGGTAAAATTTTTACTTTCTATTAATAACCTTCATTACAAGTATTATTTTCCGTTATACTCTTAATTAATATGAATAATAATTTATTTTTATGAAATATTTTATTTACTAAATTTATTTTGTTTATATTTTCTTATTTTAATTTAATATTTTATTATTTATAATTTTAACTTTATACGACTAATAATATATTTTTAATTATTTATATAACAATTAATAGTTTATTAAATCAATGAGCTTTTTAGTTATTTTATCTCTTTTCAGCAACCGCATTTGTCAAACACCTATTTTCACATTTCAGCAGTTACCAAAATAGAAATTTCAAACACATAAGCAGGTTGTCAACTACTACCGCTACCCAAATCAAGCCTAATTTAACATGACTCGTTACGTTATTCACGTTAACAAAAAATTTAACGTTAAGTTATTTTTGTTAAAAATTAAAAGTTAGAATATTTTGATTTTATTTTTTAAAGTTTGAATTAGTACTCTAAAATTAAGTATAATTTGAATATTTTAGTCAAGTCAAGTCTTAAATTAAATATTATATTCCTTTTGAACACTAAATGTTGTCCCTCAAAAGCCATGCCCAACTAATTGATCGCTTTCTGAATTTATTCGTCGGAACGGCTCACCAAAGTGAAAGCTTTGCATGGGAAGTCAACCCCTTTCTGTGTCTAACCAGTAGTAGTGATAAATTCGGTATAGTTCTGCTCGTTTGAAGTGAAAGAGTCAAAGTTCAAGTTAATTGGATTTTCGGTTGAATCCGAATTTGAAGCGTTGGCCCAACTCCTTTCTTATTATAAGCCATTTTAAGCGGTTTAAATGAACTCAGATCCGGTTTAGGCCTTTTTTTTTTTGCACTTTCTGACCCAAACCGACTCATTACTAGGCGAAATCAGGAGTGCTCTATTTCTTTTATCAGAGTTCAGGAAATTGTACAGTAAGATCAGTGGATAAGCTCAAGTTCCTAATCAGTTAAAGTACATCTCGCGATTTACATCCTCCACTAATCTGAAAGGCACGGTGAGTGGGGGCTCCTAATATTGGAGTTCTAATATTTAGAGCTCAGGAAATTGTTTGAAACAAGAAAACATTATCGTTGAATTCGTCTGTACGTTCTTTTACTGCTGTTCGTTTGAAGTCAGTGCCAAGCTACCAATACTTAGCCGCCAAAGTAGAGTTGTTGACCTCGTGGAGGTATTTTTCTTTTTTCTGTTTTAATATCAGCAAAATTTACTGTAATTTATTGTCGTCGTTGTCGTTGTCGTTGTCGTTGCCGTTGTCATCACTTAATTGAAGTCTCGTTAAGGCACGAGATTGTGAAAGGTTCAATAATACATAATCTTACTCTTACATAATATAGAGATTATTTTTTATGAACTCATATATAAAAAAAATTATATTTTCAATAAATCATCAAGTATACTTAATAATTTTAAATTATGTATTCCAAATAAATAATTTTAAGATCCAACGGCTTAAAAATTAATGACAAAATCTAAATCATGCTTGTAAGTGTTCGTTTATCTTTATCCTCGATCAATTCACATCAGTTTGGCAATGTAAGCCAATATAAGGCCTATTTAAACTTAAATTTAAAAAAAAAGTTTAAAAATTAATAATAAACATGTTTTATTTAAAATGACATTTTATATAAAAATGCTCAAGCTTGAGCTTGGTTCTAAACTTGGAATTTTTTTAAAAAATTTTGAACACAATTCAAACCCGATCAACTCAAACTAAATTTATTAACTTTTATAATCCTAATCATGCCCACTTTTAATATGGTAACTTAGAAAATTTCTAAAGGAGCTGTCTTCCCTATTATTAAATTATGATATATAGTGATTTTTCTTGGTCAATAGCCAAAAACAATATAAATAAAGTATAAATATTATTTAATAAATAATAATAATAATAAGTTCAAACAATAACAACGACTTCAGGTTTGACCCACTTACTTAAAGATATAAACTATAGATGAAGGTCAAGACCATGCACTAAAATCCTACCATCATCTAACATCTGACAGAGCATTTAAGATATATTTTTAAGAGTTAATTACAAAAAAATATCAATTTTTACTCAATTTTACACTTGTAACTCGAACTTAAATGCTTAAAGTTTTTAATTTTTTCAATTTTAACCCGACGTTACTGTCTCTCTGTTAATGTTAGTATCTCTGGTAATTCTATATCTGAATTCCAATAAATCATGTTTGGTTCTTGTACTTAATTGACGATGATCGAGTTTTTTCAGCTACCTTATGCTGGTAGTGTAAATGGATGCTTAAGGATAGTGCACAAGAGACTCCTGCTTGAACTTGCATGCTAGATTAGGCAGAAAAGTGTAAGGCAGAAGGAGCTCTTCAGGTTTTTAGTGCAAAACTCAGGAATACAACTGAAATATTTCAAGAAGTTGTGTCACTCCAAGTGCATTGCTTGTTTCCCCTGATAGCTTTGTGATCTTGTACATCAGGTACCTCGATGCAGGCTACCGGGGGAAGAAAATCCTCGCTCGCTTCCGAATTCACTGTACCCGAAATCTGTAACGTCTGAAAAGAAGTTGTTATTGACACTTGGCTCTGAGCTGGCATTGCTGCTAGTGGCAAGAGGTGAATCTGATATACTCAGAGTCCTGCTTTTTGTGGAATCTCCTGATCTGACACTATACATGGAGGAGGCAGGAACATGGGTCAGAATTGGACGTAGATTACCTCCAACGGTTCGCCTTATATCCTGATCAAGAGAAGAATTCAAGCAGAACAAGAACAACATTAGATAACAAGAATAGATTGTGGATATAACTGGGTTGTGTGATCTTAATCAGGACATAAAAACAATCATCCTTAAAAATGCATGACAATAATACAATTGAGTATTCAGATACAAATGTTCTTCTCAATGGTATTTTCTGGCAGGATGAACTTAACGAGATTTAAAAGCATTAGGAGAATCATACCATATGCCTCAAAGCCATGTCTATGGACTTCTTTGAGATATTTCTGCCAAATCCTGAACTATCAAGCGAAGAAGACCTCTCGGCGTGAATCTTATGCACTGAGTGCTGAGCATCTTGCTTTGGTGGAGCCAGTTTCCTCATGTTTACTACTCTTTCAACCATTTTTGATCCCATTCGAACTGGATTCACCTCATCAGATACATTGGTCTTTGTTCTGCTCTTGACAGTTGGAGAGATTCTACCGCCATTCAAACTACTACTTGAAGGCCTTCCTCTAGCAGGAGAGGTTGATTGTTGTCTGTTTCTTGCCACGGAACCAACCTCAATGGAGGATGATGATTGAGCACCTGCAACTCCTGGTCTATCCCTGGAAGCTGAAGCTGGCCTACTCCTGGTGGCTGAAGCTGGTCTAGTCCTAGTAGTCGATCCTGGCCTGTCCGGCAATGATGTCCTTAAATTTGGTGGCGCATCAAGTGAAAAACCAGGCATCTCACTAGGTTTCCAAGGCCTAGACTTCACAGTTGAAGAACTGCCACGGGACAGCACCAGATTTTTTGATGTCGAGGGAGCCGATTTTGTCACTGATGAAGATCGAACAGGAGGAGCAGCCACACCATATGCACTTGAAGTAGTTGATGGTAAGCGGGTTGGGGTTGCTGATCTTGAAGTTGACTTGGAAGGTAATACAGAAGGTCTATTAGTGGGTGTTGAAGAGCGTGCAATGGCTCTAGTAGGAGTTGAGGATCTCATTGGAGGAGCTACAACCTTAGCAGAAGGCACAGTAGATCGTGAAGTCGGTGTGGAAGGCCTTGAATGCTTAGCTGTTGCAGGTAAAGTGGGCTGCACGGTTGGTGTTGCCGGTCTACTTGTGGTTGTTGGTGTGGAAGATCTTCTGGTACTAGCACCTGAAGGGTTCAGTCCTGATGGTACATTCATCTGCTTAGATGCCACAACTGTCCGTGAAGAGGGTAATTCCTGAATATTAGTCATCTGCAAAACCATACCGATACGAATAGTAAACTATTAACCTCAAATTTCTGCCATAAATTCCTAAACAGATTTACATAAAAGAGAATCCTGCAGCATCTATAAGCAATGTGACGCTGGACAAATCATAAGACATTGAAGGAATTCTACGATTCATACCCTTGTCTTCAGAGCAGTAGGACGAACATTAGTCCTTCCAAGCTGATTAGCTAGTGGTTCCATCTCTAGTGAAGGAAAAAGCGGAGTTCCGGGTGGTGTAATAAGCCTGAATACATATGTATCCAAATTAATACCAAGATACTCCTTAGCTGAGTCAATTACTATAGGTCACTTGAAATTTGGCATATAGCAAAAATGAGAGTATAACAACTGTAATGTGATGTCTATGAAACTACAAACATGAGAAATCTTGGCAGTGTGAAGCAAGAACAGACTCATCATCATCTGCAAAGTCTACTTATTCGCATCACATTCGGAATCATTCTACAGAAAATGTTTTAACAGGTCTCTACCAGGAAACATTTTTTCTGCCAGGATCAAAACTATGAATAAATTTTCAAACAATAGTGACTTTAAGGACTTGATATTCCTGCACAAGGAAGCCTGATTAAGTCTCAAGAAGAACACCCGAAAAAGCGAGGCAAGTAACTTAGGGATGACAAAGAAGAATCTGTGGATCATGCCTGAAGATATTTCAGAAAATCATGCAACTTTTCTTCACATTTCAATGGAATGGAGACATCTTAGTCCAAATAGATAGCTGATACAAATAAAACTGCAGAACTTGTAAATTTCAGTTTTACTGAGGCTGAAGTTAATCATATTATTGTTTCTTACCAAAGTGATCAGCTCGGATATAACCATTGTTCTTGGCTAAATTGAGTATAATATGAGAAAGAACTTGAAGCTCTTGATCCAAACAAGTGCAACAGACAAATTAATACTTTCTATATATATCATGAGCTCACTGTCTGAAAACAGGAATCTATGACCTAGTTGCTACTCCGCCTTACAAATTGGCAATCTCATTTTGAGTCATACATATACCAAAACGGAAGGTCATTGAAGAATGGAAAATGAATCCAATATACTAACCAGAATCATCACTGTAATCTTAATTATTTATGGTAATCGGTGTAAAAACTGAGATGATTCATACTGAGATGATTCATCTTAATGTCTAGTTTTCCAATAATGGGTAAAAAGCGATGACCAAGGAACCCCAAGACATTACCAATCATAGTCAGATTTTTCATTCTCCGAGTCCAAGAATCTCTCTGCAGCTGTCTTACGATGTGGCACAGACGACACCATCCTGCATATTGGTGAACCTCCAGAGTTGTTTACTGCTCAATACATCACCATTAAACAGATCATTCAACTGCTGACTCATCATAACCATACAAGACTATAAAAACAAGCACCTGGAGGAGCATCAAGCGCATCAGAGTCGTGCAGAAAGAGAAGTCTATTCTTGTCCTTCTCTTTGTCTCGCCTTCTCAGCTCCAAGAAAAGAGCTAGCTCATCATCTTTCTCTTTGGTCACCATTCTAATCTTCTTCTTCTTCCTCCACCTGCTTGCCACTAGACAGACACAAATCTCACAGGAAAGCTCACCGAAACAACATCCAATCCTCAAAACCAATAATACCCAGATGGTCAAATTTCACAAGAAACACAGTGAAGTCTTCTAGGGATCAAAGAACGAAACTTTATGTAAACTGAAGTGCTCTATGAGGCAAAGAATGAAACTTTCTTGGAAAACCAGAGTTAGATAAGAGTAGATTCAACTAACAGAGATTACTTATAATATTAAGATAGAGACAGAGATTTGAACAAGCAAAAGGAAGAGGTTGGCTTCCGTTGTTTTGTCTGTCGCTGTGACTAAAGCTGCCTTCTTTATTCTCTCTTCTTCCTTGCACTCGACCTCTATTTTTGGTTTTTGTTTAACGACATTAGAGGACCGATGTTAGAAATTTTCAAATTCGTCAACTAAAATATCCTCAAACATGAGAAAAATCACCTGAATGCCATCATGTTCTGTTTCTTTGGCAACGAAAAAGAAAAAGAGTGTCCTTTGACATTGGAACGTGATATGTTGGAGCCGTTGGGATGTGTCAGTGTTCATCAGACGGCTATCATTTATTGGGCACTGAGAAATTTAAAGACCAAGACCAGTTTGAATGGAATCAAGGAAATGGGCCTCGTGAATCGTGCGGTTCAAATTCAGTGTCACTCTTCTCTTCTATTTTATTGTACATAATCAACATTTTAGATCGAAATTTAAACCAGGTTTAACATTGTTATTGTTAGAACCAAATTCTAATATGGTACAGTATTAGTATCAAATTCCTACCAAACCTAATATTATAATATTATAAAGTTTAGATTTTGAGTCAAGGCAACCTAAGTCAGGTTGATCCTTTCCTAACTTGAATACAGAATTTTGATTCCAAATTGGAACTGGGCCTCACCTCTTGCCATCCTGGATCATAGATAATATGTCACAGCTCATCTATAGTTATTCAATTTTCAAAACATAACAAAAACTGAGTCTTGACAATAAGTCGGGTTGGGTGTAGGGTGGTTGTTCCTGTTTCTGACAGTGTTGCACACGGAATCAGGAACAGGAGAATTGATCCCGGTCGGGTCTGGATTGAGTTCATAAGTGGATGACAGGAAAGAGTTTTCTGCACAGGCTTTCACCTGATAATGTGAATCAACAAAAATGAGGTTTGCTAATGTCTTTTAAAATCGATCCAAATAACGAATTCAGTTAGAAAATTTGTTGATTTTCTGAAGGAATCAGAGGATTTACAGTTGAAACAACTAGAAAACTTGCAGACTACAAATGCTCAATCACTCTCAGAGTTAGTATCAGCTTCCTCAGATTCATCAGCATCCGGTTCTGCTACCATCGACCTGCTCAAAACTCGAATTCAGCCTCATAACAATAACATAAATTTGGAAAACCAAACACAGACTCAGATGAACCTGTCAATGACGAACAATGTTTCCTTAATCTTCTGGCTTCTCGTGATAGCATAGACCTGGAACACCCAACATTGAAACTACATTAGATGTCACAAAGGTAGTAATTCTAACTCCAGATTACGAGAATCCTGAACCAGAGTTACTGTTATGTCAGTCCGAACTTGAAACGTAAGTACAATTCTTACATATTTCCATCCCAAGAGCAAGCTACACTCGACACAGGATATATCCTCAACAATGTAGGTTCCTGTCACCATATTTTGCAATCTCGGCTCCCCAAACGAAACATTAACACTGTTGATCATTCATAAAGTTATGATTATGTGACAGAATATGAATATCAACCATTGATGATGACGACTAACTTGAGTTCAGTTTAAAGTGCAATTAAACTCGAATGTCCGGATATCAATCAAGCATTTTTGAGATTTGGGTCGGTTTTAATCGAACAAAATGCCAATAACTCGAATGAATTTAGATGTAATTTCCATTTGCCTTGCTGAAAGCATGCTTGGCAGAAAGCTAAGCACTTCTGAGAATATATCAAGGGCCTGGAATGCAATTTTGATCTTCTATAAGAAGTTCAATATCAGATTTTCTCCGTCAGACTGCTTGTCTGTTCATATAAAAGTCTTGAAATTAGTACGAAAAATTTAAGAAAGCTCACACTTGCTTGAAAAGATAAGCTTCTCCATTGTTGCAGCGGAAAGTCTGAAACAGAAATAGAAACAAAAGATCAGAAACTCCTTATAGGTTCCAAGATCTTGAGAACCAGAAGCCAGAACCAAAGAAGAAGGTCAAAGATTCCAAACAGAACCCAACTTTCTCTTCTTTTTACGGTTGATTCCTATTTCAAAGACTCAACTTCTTGAAGAAAACACGAAACAAACCGTAGTGATGATATGAGTGTCAAGTGCAAGTCTGGTTCTGCAGCTCCTGCAGCAAGAGATGTTTTGACCGCCATCAAAAAAGATGTTTTGACCACCATTAACCCACTCCATAACTCTCCTTTTTCTCTCTATTTCTATTCAAAATCAAAAAGAAAAAAACCTTCGATCCATGAACATCAAAGAAAACCCAAAAAGGAAATCACAAGAAAATTTAGAATAAAGATTGAAACTTTAAGAATCAGAAACCAAAAGTTATACAGAGAGAGAGAGAGAGAGAGAGATCTAACGACCAGGAGCTCTTCCAAAGAGAAAGGAAGAGATAGTTCAGTAATGCTCTAAGCAAACTCGATTTAGAGGAATCTATGTAAATATGCAGTTGGTTAGTTAGCAACTGGGTGGTTAAAGTCGTTTTTTCGGTTTGAGGCTAACTAGCCAAACTTGATTTCGACTGCTGTTTTCTTGCTTCCTCAGTTTTTTTTGTCTTAGCCAAGGGTATTTAGGCTCTGGTTGCTTGAAGGGTTAAGAATAGAAGGGGATGGAACGTAATACACTTCCATCGTTTAGTTAAAGGTTTTATAATAGAATAGAATGAAATGGGATGGAAGAGGAGGGTTTCATGTTACGTTTCATTTCATCCTAAACAGTAAAAATAAGAAACTTCCGATTCGGAGGGTTTAGGATAGAACGTAAACTAATAAATATATACTACCTAATATACCCTCAATAATTTTTCGTAATACTAACTATGACCAAATCATAATATTATATTAAATATAATTAATATATAAAATAAAATATATTTAATAATTAATAATAATATTTTTATATAATTAATTATAAATTGTATATAACTAATTATAAAATAAAAAATTAATAAAAATTTTATTAATGAAAAATAAAAAATATAAAAAATTATTCTTTAATTGTTTATATATATTTTTTTATAAATAAAAATATAAATAAATTATTTTTATATATAAATTACATAGAATAAAATAAAATAAAATTTATTAAATA
>JAOQMS010000005.1:481273-492103 GCA_027563885.1 Erythroxylum longipes
TCTTATTTTAATTTAATATTTTATTATTTATAATTTTAAATTTATATGATTAATAATATATTTTTTAATTATTTATAAAATAATTAATAGTTTATTAAATTAATATATTTTTTGTAATTTTATATCTTTTCAGTAACCGCAACCGTATGTACTAAACACTTGTTTTTACGTTTCAACAATTACCAAAATAATAATCTCAAATATATAAGTATTTATTATTTTAGTAGGTTAATTTTAATAAATTATTATTTTAGTAGGTTGATTTTAGCAAATTACCGATTACCACTGCTCTTCTAAATTAAGTCTTAATAAAAAACAATTAAAATAAGGGAAGGGGAAGGGAAGATTTGATGGAAAACAGAATTACTGAACAAAAGACTTGACTTGATCACGGAAGACCTCGCGGTCAGACAACGCAGTCCAGAGTCAAAGCAGACAAGGGACAGAGCAACCACGTGTCGCCTTGTCTGATTCCACACAAATATCTTTCTTGTCATTAACTATAAAAAGATATGTTGGAGGCAATTATTATAAGCACCACCCAAAATATTTTATTTTAAATTATTAATAAAACGTCATAGCAAATTGGAAAAAAAAATTATTTAAAACTTTTAATGTTACAAAACATTTTGATTAATTATGTTGAAGTCCCTAAAGTTTTGTTTTTTTCTACTTTTAAAATTATTATAATACTATTTAATTATTAAACATCTTTTTATTATATTATGTTAAAATTTTACTCAAAATATTGTTTTTATTAAAAATTATGAATAAATAAAAATTAATAAATGTAAAAGAGGACAAGATATAAATTAATAATAAATTAGTAATAAATTAATAACATTTATATTGCAAAAAATAAAGTTTTAAATTAAATGTAATCAAATATTTTTTAATTACATTAACCTTATATTTTATAAATGTCACAAGACCTTTCTAGATTTTACGTTTAAGGTAGAAGTTGACTAAAAACATTTTTATGTCTTTTACTTATTAGAAATAGCCATAAGTAGGGTAAGATTGTATACTATTAAATTTTTCTAGACTCTAAAATTCAGAGATATTACGTATTATTGGATCTTTTCAGACTCCAAATTTAGCAAAATTTTAACTAAATTACACCTAACATATCATTAAATATGTCAAAAAGTGGAATAATAGCGAAAGAACAACTTTACAATTATGATTATTATGATTTAGAGGCTAAAGTAAACTCTTAAACATATTAATAATTAATAATAAGGAAATACAAAGTATCTATCATCATAATAATTATAGCGATGGCCTCGAATATTAGGAACCGGCTATAGCCGGTTAAAGTAATCCAAAGATAAGTACACGTCAAATTTTACCGGTTTAAATGGTCACTCGTACCGACTTTATTGCTCTCTTTAGTTCGGTCGTACCGTTTTCGTTTGTGTTCTTCAATATTCTCGCTGTCTGGCTTGGTTTCTCTGTATACTTAGTTCCCCTGTTTCGCTCTGCTCTGTTTCTTATAAAAAGGATTGAAGTTTTCTGAGGTACCCTATATTTTCCATGATCTGTTTTTCTTTTTTCTTTTAGTTCTTTTGCCTTTGTTGGGAACTTAAACTTTCTGGGTAATGGATTGTTCTTGATTTCTTTTTTTCTTTTTCTGGTGCATGAGTGCTCTGTTTTTGCTTTATCTTTCAGCGGTTTTTTTTTGGTTGATTGTGCTTTTGGTTTGAGTTTTGTGGTTTAGTGGTTATATAAGCTTTTAAAAGATCGAAGCTTTATTGTTTTCTTAGCCAGTTGCAACAGCACAAAATTCTAGTTTTTCTTCGTGTTCAATTAAGTGTAAAGTCGAGTTTTTTTATATAAAAGTGTAGTGAATTGGTGTTTTATAAGTCTATACCCAGAACCCATGTCCCTGAATCAGAAATTTTTTGGTTTGCGTATTTGTCATCAGATTATTTTTAGTTTGGCGACTGAAATCTCTGGTATAGAATCTGCACATAGGGTTTCGATCCACTCCAGGCAATCCAAGTGTTAAGCAGTTACATCTACTATTTCCCTTTTGTCTTTTTTGTTTTTACTGTTTGTTTTTGTCCTTATACGGGTTCTTATGCTTTCGGAAATATAATCTACGATGGCGTTGACTTGTATGATTGGAGCTTTCGCTACTAGGTCAAAGCTTATCTTTCATGGAGTCTGCATGAAGTTTTACATTTCCAAGTGATTTGGGGAACGTTTTGTGCTGTGAATTTCTTATTTTGTTATAATTTGTTGCAGTAGGTCTAATCAACAATGAAGACAACCAAGGGCAAGGGGATGTTGAAGGTCTCAAGGGAAGTTTTGAAGCCTGCTGATGATAGGTTAGTTAATTGATACCTGTGCTTTGACATGCATGGACGCTTATAGCTTTTGGGATTCTTGAACTTCAGCTATTTCAATCTTAACAAGTTCTGTTGTATCTAATTTTCAATACTCAAATGGAGGATGCAGCCATGTTCAGATTACAGTAGTGATGGGTCAAATATACCTTTATTATTTTCAGAAAGGTTGGGAAACGGAAGGCGGCTGCTGTTGTGGATAAGAGTACCAAGAGAAATGCTAAGAAGGATAAAAAGGCCAAGAAAGACCCGAACAAACCAAAGCGCCCTCCTAGCGCCTTTTTTGTCTTCCTGTATGTATTTCGCATTCTCACGTTTTGGATGGAAGTTAGCTGCTTGTTGTTACCAGTATTGGAGGATGCCTATAAATCTTGCCACGTTAAATTTTCAGGGAAGAGTTCAGGCAGACGTTCAAGAAAGAAAACCCGAATGTGTCGTCTGTTGCCGCAGTAAGTGGTCTTTTTGACCTGTTCTAGTGACATAGTCTCAGTTTTGACATGTTTCTGGAAGCTATGTGATTGGTTTGGTTTAACTTCTGGTTTCGATCAATGAAGGTTGGGAAAGCTGGAGGAGAGAAATGGAAATCATTGTCTCCTGCTGTAAGTGATCATACATTCTTTTATATATAATCTCTTGTTTGTTGTCGATTGATATTTTCTTGATTGTGGATTAACGAGATGCATTTGCAAAGAATGACTTTATGGGAATTCGGAAGCCATTTAACCGCTGATTTAAATCTAATCTTTGTAGTGGTTCTGTAGACAGTGTCGGTAGTAAGCATTTACCACCAACATATGTCTTGTTAAGAAATCACTCACAGTGAGACGTTAGCTTTAATTTTCTCAGTTGTGTACTTTTCTATGTAATAACTCATTGGCAGGAGAAGGCTCCATATGAAGCCAAAGCTGCAAAGAGGAAGGCTGAGTACGGGAAGCTCATGAATGCCTATAACAAGAAGCAGGTATACATTGAATTTCTGTACTTTCATTTGAAAGAGCTGATCTGGTGGCTTCTTTGCATGTTTGACCCGACTCTGTTAAACATTGGCAGAAGAGTACATCTTCTGTTTTATTAACTTGATTACGATCAATGATAGTATACTTTGAACGAAGCACCTGTAGGGTCTTTCCCGTTCTTTCTTGATTTGTTTTCGGATGAAGTGTTAGCTAAGTGTTCTCCAATCTAAGTTTCCATTTTGCATCAAGAACTGAAATAATTTCTATCAGACTTATTACCAACTTTACTTTCACTGCCTTATGTTATGGTGTTAGCTGTTGATGTGCAATGTCCTTCCACTAATTGTCTCTGCAGGACAATGTGGAGGAGGAGAACGATGTGGAGGACGAGGACGAAGAAAAGGAAGAAGTGGAAGATGAAGAAGAGGAAGAGGAAGTGGAGGAAGAAGATGAAGAAGACGATGATTGAAGTCGGATTTTGGAGTCGAAGTTCTGGGTGTATAGTCTCTCAGCTACCTGACTATAGTAGTTAGGTTCTCTCTGAATCAGAGAAGGAAAAACTATGATATTTTTGAGAAGCAGGAAAATTTGTCTTTTCTTGATGACTCTGACCTATCAGCTCCTGTCTGAGTCCTGTAATTTTTAGTTCGGTTAGTCTGAGTGTTTGAGATAATACTTTCCTTTGTCTTATCTGTCTGGAATCAATTTCTTTGCAATTTTGTGCCTGTGATCCTTAGTTTAGGATCTTCCGAACTTCTCACATGGATGATCAAAACACAATCTTTCAAAGGAACTCCATTAAAAAACGAAGTTACAAACTCGGCGGATCAATACAGATCAAGGTGCAATAACAATTTTCTACAATGAAAAATTGATGTAAACAATCAGTCAATTATTATATGTACAAATTTCCAACCTTAAAGTCAAATCTATCCTTAGGGAGGCCTTGGATCATAGGTAACGAACATTGGTTTGGGAAAAATGAGAGGTAACTTGTCAATGTACAGGAACAACCTCTTCAAGTTCTCTCTAGTGATTGAAGGCAAGTCGGGGATATCTTTATTGCAGGTATAGATCCACAGGTCGCCGGAGCTTACTCTCTTCAGGCCATCCCGACAGAACGGGCAAGACTGAGACCTTGCACGCCTGATGACGTCAAAACAACAAATTCATCAATGTTTTTATATTGAACATAAAGAATCAAGAAGAAACAAAAGTAAATAGTTCTCTTATGAATTGCAAGAGTTCAAATGAAACTAGGATCATAGACTGATATAGTAGCAAGTCTTACCAACTATGATAACATTTCATACACAATGAATGGCTACAATTTGGCAGTACGACCTTGGTGCTAATCTCCAAACAAATCCCGCATTCTTCTTCTCTCTCGAAATCGATTTCGGAGAGTTTCCCTTTGTTCATTTCGCATTTCTTTCTATACTTGGCACAAATTTCTCTCTGTTTCCTGTCTTCAACATCTGTAATTCCTCTTTGGAGTTGCATTAAGGAAGGAAATATCACACCTGCAACAAGCGATTCAAGTTAAGAACTAGTTCACTCAACAAAGACAAACAGCAATTCATCGCAGCTCACCATAGAACTCTCTCAAACTAGCTCTTCTCTCATGAATGGACATAGTGGTCTTGCCATTTTCATAAGCCTGTGAGAATCAATGTCAGATCATTGAAGAGAACTTTTCTCAAACAAATACAGTGCAAAATACCTTGTATATAAGAATCCTAAGCAATCCCAAAGCACCGGCAAGTCGACAATCAGTCCATTGAACAAGAAACAGGAAATAATGAGCAGCAGGACTGTAGGATAATCTCATCTGGAGGAAGCCACCATCGTATTCCGTAGGATAATCAGAAGCCCTGTGTCAAAATACATAATAATGAAATCAACCAGAAAGTACTGATTACCTCAAACAGTAAATCCATGTTAGACTAACGTGAAGAGAAAGATATGAAGAATAGAATCTATGACTTCTGTTATTATCTTCAATAATGAACATTAAGACCTGTGTCTTCTTTGACACGACATTGAAAAGACAAAAGGACATTACTGATGGTCCATTGGCGTGTTTTAGTCATTGTTTGATTCTGCAGCTCGTCCCAATTAGCAACTATAATTCATTGCTTATCAACAAAATCTGTTATACCGAGCACTGATAATCATGTGGAGAAGACAACAGTAGTTAAAAGAAATATCAAGTTCAGATTTATCTCTAGACAAGCACTGGGCACCTAATGACATAAGCCCTGCATCGAAAATAAAAACAGATTCTAAGATTTCTACACCCCCATCTTCCGATCACATGGGAAGAACAAAGGCATTAATCTTAGTAAAACCCACTTGGACCATCTTCAACGAGACAGGCACTAAGTAGACCTTAGCCCAGTATCAGAACAGTACAGCCTGATCTAATTTCACAACTCGATCAAGCGTTAAAATGGATTACTTTACACAGTGATCGAAGCCAATTGCATGAAACTAAAAGGATAAACCAGAAAAACAAATACAAGCTTAGCCAAAGCAGATAACCCATACTGACATCACATAGATCTCAGAAACTTCAAACTAATCCCAACCGACAAAAGTAGGAATCAAAGGAAAAGGAGATGAGCAAAGAACTCCAACAACCAAAACGATTTCATAAAAAAAAAAAAAGGAAAAAGTAATTTACAAGGTATTGGCGAACTGAATATCAGCTTCAAGAGCTTTAAGAGAGTCCTTGAACGATTTCCGCATTCCCCCCTAACTTTCTCTCTTCCACAAAACCAAACAATTCATCAACACTTCAGAACTCCAACCATCAACCAAAACTCCTCAAAAAAGATCACTTCTTTTCAACTCATAGCATTAACAAAAGACGACCCTTTGAAAATCCAAACCCAGTTACGCAGACTAGAAACTCGCAGACATAAATCTCTCAAAACTCGAGAGATGTGATGGAGATGAACAGTTTGGGGGTTGGCTACTTTGGCTGTTCACTTCAAACACACGTAAATAATAAATAAGTAGAGCACTGTGTAGTTATGAAAGTGGAACTAATTCTTCGTCTTCTGTTATCAGCAATTTACTAAACTACCCTTTAATTAAGTGTAAAAATTTATAAGACATGAGGTTTTCCTGTAATTTAATTAATTATGAATATAAAATAACTTTAACAAAAAAATTTGCATTTGATTTGAGGGTTTGGAACGAAAAATAATAGAATAATTGTAAAAAACAGTGTTTACTTTGGAGTTTTCAATTCCACGGGAATGGATTTATCCCATTAAATTTTAGAATCTACTAAACGAGGTGGGTAACGAGTTTTCATTCCAATATAAGTTTTTATCACATTTATTTTTTACTCTTTTATCTCCAGCCTTTGTCCTACCATTCTCTTTACTTCCTTATTGTTTCTCAATTCCTTACGATCTCCCATCCTGCCCTATCACATCTCATAAACGAAGAAATTCCTCCAAGCATATTTTCTGATTAATTTTTTTTACTGTAAGTTAAACATATGGAGATAGCCCCAATAAACATATAAAAGGCAAATTATTTTCATTTTTATTGAAGGTAAAAATGGTATTATATATCTTTCATTCCCATTAATGCAACAAACCAAACAACATTATTGATATTAATACAGAAATTCAAGTTACAAACCAAACATCATTTTTTTTATTTTTCATACCCATCCCCATCCCCTTCTACTATTATACTCATATCCATAGTCAACTCTGTGCTCAAATCAAACGCCTAGTTAATATTTTAAATTTAAAAATATACCTGATATAAATATTTACATATAAAATAATTAAATATTATTAATATAAAGATCAAATCTAAATTTTGTACTTTATTAAATTGTAATTAAATTAATAATTTAAAATAACTATAATATTATTAATTTAATACAAAATTAATTAATTAAAAATTAAATTAAGTAATCATTTTATTAACGGTTCTTTTATTAGTTACCGATAAAATTGCGTATTATTGGACCTTTTTAAATTCTTGTGTCAACGAAATTTTGACTTAGTGTTATTGATAAAATTACGTATTATTGGACCTTTTTAAATTATTGTGTCAACAAAATTTTGACTTAGTGTTATTGTTGTTGTTGTTTAGTAATCATTTTAGTAATATTTAATTGGTTTATATATAATGTTTATTTCAAATAAGTCTTATCATTATTTTTAAAAAGAAATGTAAAAATAGTATTTTTAAAAAGTTAAGTAATTATAAAAATTAAGAAAAATTTAAAATTTTATTTAAATTACAAATAATATTTATTTTTATTTCAATTTTTAATAAATTTTAAAACCTTGTTTACATAATCACAAAATAAATACGATATAAAATAATAAATTAAGCGTTAGATTTAAATTTAATTCTTAAATTTAACTTAAATTAGTTATAATAATTATTTAAAATAAATTTAAATATCGATTTGAGTTATTATAAATAATATTTTTTATTAGGCGTAGTACAAGTGTACTAAAGAGAATATTTACCTCTTGAGTCTTGAACGAGGATAAAGGAGTAGGGTACATTTGTACCTAGGGTCACGGGTATGGAGTGTCGAATCTATGGACACGCGGCTTACGTGCGCCGTCTAATCTAATGGTAAAGAGTGCGGGCCCCAGCTGTTGTTACTTATGTGGTATGCTTAAAGCGCGACGTGTTTTTATTGGTGAAGAGGTGGGCCCACTAGACGACGGCTTGCTTAATTGCTTTACCTCAATGGTAATTTAAAATACACTATATTAATAATAATATTTTGTGTCGGTTTAGCTTTGAGAGTACGTGGCAAACTTGCCTCCTCTTTAAATCTTCTTTATGGTATAGTTAATCAATTATCTTGAAAATTTACTAATTTTTGAATTAAAAGTTCTTTATTTATAAAAATTAAATGGATTGATGCTCGTATAATAGGTTAGGATTATAAATGTCAATAAGTTGGGTTGGGCTTAGGACAATCTCAGGTTATGGTGGTACGTTGCCCGGCGGGTTAGGATGGGTCAACCTATAGCCCGACCTGATCATGTGCTGACAGGCCTGTGACTAGGCCTGGCCTGCCATTTTTTTTTTAAAGGAAAAACTTCCAAAACGATGTCGTTTTGAAAATAATGATCAGTGAATCCGGGTTAAAATACAGGCCAGGTCAGGACAGTTTTGACATCCTTAACAGAGACAAATGACTTGAATTTATTATATATGACTTCTAATGTCGGTTGTAAGGCATGTACAACAAGCTCGATCGAGAGAACGTACGTAGGGAGATTCGAAAATTTCCTAATTTTTGAATTAAAAATTCTTTATTCACATAAATTGGATGGATAGATGCTCGTATAATAGGATAGCCATATAATAACAGAGATTGCAGATATCAATAGATCAGGTCTGGCTCGATTTGGGGTCATAATGACCCAGCCCATCCTGACAGGTCAGGATGGGTCGACTAGTGGCTCGAACTAATCACGAGCTGATCAGTCTATGGCCCGACCTATCATCTTTTTTTTTAAGAAAAAACTTCCAACATGATGTTGTTTTAGAAATAATGGTTAGGCCACAGGCCGGGTTGTGGCCCTCCCGATCTCAGCCCGTATCCCTTCTGTAGTCCGATCAACTAGGGCTAAAATGCGGGCCTGACCGAGCCGATTTTAACATCCTTAAAAGAGATAGGTGATCTAAATTTATTATATATGTCAATTATATGTGTCCAATAAGTTTTTCATAAAATAATATACAATAAAATATAATAAAATTATTTCATATTTAAATGATATTAAGTAAAATCTTTATTGGAATTTTTTTTAAAAATTAAGTTTTAGAGTTTTAATTTAACTCTCATATTTTTATAATTATATAATTAAAATCTTTTATCTTTTAAATCTGAATTGAAAGAATGTTTAATATTCTATTATTAATTAATAAAATTCTTTTTGATAATATATGATAATTCACTTAATATAAACTCAAAGTATAAATCTTATAAATTTCTATATACTTTCTATTTGCTTATTATAAATTGTCAACTTTATACTTAGGATATGTCTATTTGATTATAAATGGAGTTTGTTTTAGTAAATTCCTATAATAATATAAAGGTATGTATGATTATAAGTAATTTACTATATAATTTTCATATTATATTATATTAAATAATTTAATCTTCACTTAATCAAAAATTAAATTCTTATTTTTATTTAAATACTTTGAAGTTAACATTTAGTTCTTGCAAGTTCAATACTTCTATATATAAATATCATTTAGGTTATATTATTTATATGTGTTGCATATATAATTCAAATAAAAATAGATTTATTTAACTTTGTTAAGAACCTAAGCTTAATTAATGTTTTGCAATGGCTGGTTTGGTTTTTTTTAACTTGTTTTTTTTCCTAATTTGTGTATTTAGCATTTACTATGCGCTATATGTACTGTATTATATATTAAATTCTATCTTGTATTATTTTATATAGACGTATTTTTTTATTTTTGTATTATATATATTTTGTGTTATATGTAAGTTTATTGAAAACAGCTTCTCTACTTGGTAGGAATAAGATTGAGTACTATTGGATCTTCTTAATTCTTAGATTTTTGTATGAATTTTACTAGATGTTGTTGTTATTGTTGTTGTTGTCGTTTATGAACATAAATTTAATGAATGTTTTAAAACATAAATGACTAAACTACACTATTCACTAAAGGGTTCTATTTCTTCCATTCAATAAAAGCCTCTTTTTAGATTTTAAGTTTAAATTGGAATATTTACACTATTAAGTTAACTAACAATGATCCAAAGAATAATAATTAAGTCCAAAGAATAATAATTAAGTTTTTTTTTTATAAGATTGGTATCTCTTAATGTAATAATTTCTTGATTATCTACAAATTATTTTTAGCTAGATCTCCCCTATTATATTAGACTTTTGTACTATGTTGCTTCTCCAATATAATGTAATTTGGAACCTTAAAGATGACAATTAAGCTCAACGCCGACCCGAAACCCAACATTATAAGCAAAATGCAAAACAACATCGTTTTTGAATTTTTAACTAAAAAACAGTTAGGGCCGGATCGAGTTGGGCTTAGGCTTGCCTAAGGCCGTTAGGCCCAGGCCTAGGCCCTAACAACAGCAGTTGATCAGGCTCGGTTTAACCCGATCCATTATCATCCTTAGTCACTTCCATTAGTTAGGACAAATGATTGCACTTTGAAAATAAAACATCAGTTCTTTTCTAGTAATCATCCCAAGGCCGTTGTGCCTAGGCCCAGGCCCTAGCAACAACAGTTGATTGGGCTCGATTTACCCGACCTATTATCATCTCTAGCCACTTTCTTCAACCGTAATTAGGACAAATGATCGCACTTTGAAAGTAGAACATCATGTCTTTTGTAGTAATCATACTTTATACTAAAAATAAGTAATAATTAACTAACTGTTAGAAAATGAGTGAATGACATTCCACCTATCAAGGTAGACTTTTGATAAAAGTTGTTGACACAAATTTGCCTAT
>JAOQMS010000005.1:503252-513788 GCA_027563885.1 Erythroxylum longipes
AAGAAAAGAAACTTTTAAATCTTTGCATGTAAAAACGATAATGGTCGACGAGTCACGTCAGTGAGTGATACGAGGCCGTGGAAGAGTCTATTGCAACCACAAATCTGAGGCTAAAATTGTCATTTGAATCTTAACATTTCATGAAAGACTTGACTAAAAGTTAAGCTTAATAATCAGGTTTGGGCCTAATACGTACCAGTCTTAAATCAACGAATTAGACCTACTTTGACTATTTTTCAAGCTTTGATTTCTTTAAAAAATAGGACTCAGGTTCAGGCTCAACTCAATCTGAAGCCCAATAATTATAAAAAAATGATATTTTTTTAAAAAATAACTTAATTTTTATTTTTTAATTTAAAAAATCAAGCAAGCAAAATTCAGACTCATGCTTAATTACCTCGAGCAAGGCTCAAACTCAACCAAATGTTAAAGGACAATTCATAATTTTTGCTCAAAACGAAAGAAATTGTTTTGCTTTATCTTTAATATATATAAAAATGATCAATAATTACTTTGAAGTATGCTTTCAATAAATTAAAATTACATATTTTGAATAAATTATTTAATAAACCAACACTTTAAAATTAAATGATGAATTAAATCTTACAAATCTTATTTTATTTATCATTATTTATTAAATTATAAGAGAGTAGAACAACTGGTAAAATTGTTCCTTTGTGATCGTAAGATCACAAGTTAAAATCACAGAAACAGCCTCTTTGTAAGAAATAAAAAACGAACGAGTCATATATTATGACTCTTCCCAAAACCCTGCAAAGTGGGTATCTTGTGTATTGAGTACGTTGACTTGACCTTCAACAAAAACTAATTTTACCACTAATCATGGCAAATTCTCCAATCTTTTTGTTGAATCTATTTAGAAGGATAGTCCTAGTGAAGGGTTAATAACATTTTGCAATTTTAATTCCAAGCTTTGAGAAAAGTTGTATCACAGCCTCTTGGTTGGTTAAGGAGTGTGAAGAAAGAAAGAGAAGAGAAGACTGTAAGCAAACAGCTCTAGCTCGACTTGAAATCTAATTGAACCCGAAACATTCAGTCTGAATCTAAATTTAAATGGTTTCAACAAGTCTGAAGATAACTATTCATTAATGTAAAAAAAGATATCGTTTTGTATGTGAAAGTAGTTCAGGTCGAGTTTGAAGAACTATGTAGTCTTACCCCAAGCCAGACTCAAAACCTGAACAAAAGAAAAGTAGAATACAGCTAAAAATCTAGTCATCTTAAGCCAAGCATTCAAATAATTAACATGAAATACAGAACAGACATATCAGAACTCAAAAAGAGAAGATCATATCAGAACTTCATGTCAACTAAATTGTCAATAAGGAACACAGATGGAAGTCAGAATTTTAGATTTTACTAATCTCTACTGCTCAAACTTTTAATCAGCAAAATGAAGTCTTTGATATAGATATGTATAAGCTCTTACGATTACTCTACGAAAGTGGTATCAGTAATTTTGATTGTTGAGTGTTGATCGGCAGGTGTAATGCAGTACACACGGTTTCCAAGATGTCTAACTTCAAGTCCAGCAATCTCACAACCAGTGAAGAAGATAGATTCATCCTCCTTGCCAATTCTACGTCTCCAGCTCATAAAAAATGCCGGCTTGGGCAAGCCTGCAAAAGCTTCTGCCAGCAACAAACGAGAAGATCACAAAGATTATCATTCAGATTCTAATGCCTTGTTCAACAATAAATCAGACAGTATACCTGCTTTCAGCTCATTCTCTGCTCTTTCACAGTTTGGCTTGTAAGACTTGAGGAGAAAGGAAAGAGTTTTTATCAAGTTTGTGTACTGTTTCACGTCTACAACACCAACGAGCAGAAAACAAGAAAGCAAAACTGAAGTTTTGAAATGTTCAAATCATGGTTGAAGACAATGTCAGTTCCGCAACATAGCACTAAGCATGGCATGTTGTAACCAATTGAATACTTGTTAGTAGCATTATCTCCTGCGTAAAGGATTCTTAACTTCTTGGTCAAAGCAGCTATTCACATTCTTTAAAGCACTATAAAGTCTAAGCTTAATCTTCTCATGCTCTTCTCATCTAATTCAGAATGATAATTCTGAAATTTGCACAGTTTGAATGATAGTAACTTACATAGTAAGATATCACTTGCAATAACTAGGTCCCAAGAAGGATCAACAGACGGAAAGTTGTCTCCCCATGAATCTGAAAGAACAGAAAAACACTATTTCAACATACAAGCAAACAAGATTAGTTTGAATGAGAGCACAAAGAAATGGTAATTCTTATCCTTTAGCAATATGAATAAATATTATGAAAATATTTTCTACCAACTATAAAAGAAACCAGTGGCCTTTCATGTGTCCCGCTCAAGAATCAAGATGATCATATTGGAATCAAATGGTAGTTTCCTACCATGTCATCCATCAAATGGTAGGTTCCTACATGACATTGTCCTAAAATGGCATCAGTACCTTGTTAATCAATTTCTATAATGACCTTTTCGTGAAAGAAGAAAAGAGAAGTCCATATTGATCTTTACAACTGTTATACTACACATACAACATATAGAAGACCAAGCAACTTACGCTTTATGTGAGGAAGAACGGGATTAACTCCATTCACCCTGCAGTTATGAGCTATGTTTTGCTCGATTTCATCATCATAATAGTCTGATGTCGTGACGTCAAGATGGAACGATTTCCGGAGGAAAATGGCCAAGGCCCCAGTTCCACTGCAAATTGGAAAGTTATTTCACATCAACAGAACTTCTATTCAATCTCCAAATCAAAATCTTTCAGCTAAACAAAGGCCAGACGGTCAAGAAGTAGACACAAACACATATCAGTAACATTATCGTCTTACAAAAGGCATTGATAGGGCTTGAAGGTAATGTGATGGAAACCAAAATTATGACCAGACCATCTAGGATTTCGCCTAGTGGTTAGGGATATCAAAGTACATTTACGAATGAAAATGTCCTGTCGATGAAAATGTCAAAGTACCTTCCTAGTTCAATGCAGCGTCGTCCTTCAACCATTGACCTATGATCAACCAACCATTCTGCAAATGAAAATGTCCCTGGCCAGAGTAAGTTGGCATTCAACTGATGAAAAGAAAACTCCCGAATGAGCAACTCCTGAGAACAAGCCAAAACACGAGGGAACAAGGAGTAAAGAAAAGAGCTTTCTTAAGATTAGCTTTCTTTCCAATCTTAAGAAAACAAATCAACCCATCACAGGACTGACCAAGAAGCATTGCAATAGCAAGAATTACCATTCCGGGAAAACTGTGCTTCCTCTCCACATAGCTCTCTTCTGGCTCTTTCTCTTGCTCATCTACAAAGAATTTAGAAAGAAAGCTTAAATCTGTGAAATGGGTATTACTATTACAGTACAAGCTTGGCGGAGCCAAAAGACAGACAGATAGAGATCAATGTAGTTACCATCGAAGTCGTCAAGATCGCCGGCGAAAAGCGAGGACGCAGAGAAAAGAGCTATGTCCATCTCTTTCTCTATCGGGTTGGATACGCCAGAGTACCGTACCCGATGGACTTTATGGTCCAATCAATTGTAATTGGGCTTACATTTCCATGTTTGTGAATAATTATTTTAAGTTATTTATTTATAATTGTTATAAATTTTAAAAACCAAACCGGTTTAATAATAAATACCTTGAACCGACCAACTTTTCGGTTCGGTTTTTAACATTTCGGTTTGATTTTGTTGAATAATCATTGTTGTAAAAAATTGATCAGTTTATTCATTAATCAGTCAAATTTTATAAAGTAATCAGTTTTTATGAATCAAAATAAATCGAACAATTTTCATTTAAAAGTTTTTTTCAATTAAATTTTAAATTTTTCGATGGGCAAAGACAATCTTCTTCGATTATTTTTAAAACTTTTTTAATCTTTAACCGGTTTTATGATGGTTTAATACCGGTTAAACCTTTTAAACATTAAATCTTTTATCTTACTGATTTAACTTCCGATCCAGTCTTTAAAACATTGCTAAAACTACATCTGAAATATTTCTATATACATTCTTACGTATAAATTCAGGTAGAGTTTGAAATAAAATACTTTTTATTTAATATTTTTAGAATTTTCTAAATATCTTAATGATCAAACAAACTTGAATCTAAAGTAGTCATGCAGTAAGCACAAAGCGAACTATTCTTTCGCCTTTTACTAAAGAATACCGTGTGCAAACTGCTTTAGATGGCATAACCTTATTGAAGAAAAAAAAAAAACCTTGAATCTAAGCCTACTTGTTTAGATTCGATATAGCTATTCTTTGATTCTTATATAGATGCAAGTAGGATCTCAGGAATAATTAAAACAAAAGTAATCTCACAGAAAAGGACTTGTGATTTCATTAGACACAAATGAAGAGCATGTTCTATTAAAATATACCACCTTGTGATTATTAAAACATTAAAGGGGCGGTTGGTTCGGACGAAGAATGATAATAAGAATGAGAATGAATATAGTGAGGAATAAGAATGAATATTATCATTATAATTATGATAGTTGGTTAAAAGGAAGGAATGATTACGACTACCACCGATAATAGTTGATTTGTAAAAAGTATTGAGAAATAAAATAAATAAAATAAATAAATATAATATTTTAATTAATAAATAAATTATATTTTGATTAATTATATTAAAATTAATTATAATGTAATGTAATGTAGTTAATATTATTTTAATTAATTATAATTAACTAATCAATATTAAAATAATTTTTAAAAAAACTACTACTAAGCAATAGGTTTTATTTATCTACTAAATAAAGGATGTAGAGGATTTTTTTCAAAAATTAAATATTAAATTATTACCCCTATAATAATAATCAATAACCAACCACTCATTTTTTATTCCTTATCTACTAACTCTTTTTCAAACTCACCCACCAAAGATCCCGAATCTCAATCAAAGTGACTAAGCATTTTGGAGTGTTTCGCTAGCACAGGCAATGAACATTCAGACATCACTTGGTTGATAGTGCTCAACTGGAATACGAAAAGATGATTCAGTGGACAAACATGTTGCACGCACCTAGAATTTTATTGGTTTATGATACTTTTGTTACACTTCTTTTCGCTTTCATATTCTTTATTCTTCTAAAAGTGTTCACCTTTAATTTTTAATGGTGTAGAATAACTCGTTAAGTCCATATATTAAATATCATTTTTTCCTTAGTTGGAGTTCAATTCAAGGAAATTTCAATTTAATCCAACATCGGTTCAAGGTTTTAGATCATTTATCAGAATAAGAATGGAGGTCTCGTGTTTGAATTCTCTTACTTACGCTCTTTCGATTAAGCCTGTCGTACAAGGTTTATCTAATACAGAATACTTGATTGACATGATTTACAAACTATTGCGTCAATCTAAAAATTTATCTAGTGCACATTCAAAAAATAACAATTACAGATTCCTCTGTTTCAAAAAGTTTTAGTCAAACTGGTCGGCCGATTCACGGCTAGTTTTGTCATCCTCAAACTTAATAAGTCAAGAGATGGATCTATTTAGATCATTAATTTTTTTAAGTGTCGTCTGATAATCAGTAATAAAAGAATCTGAACAAAAAAAAGAATGAAAATAGAAAGAGATAATTAAAATAAGAATGGAATTAGTGATTATGTCTTTTTGGTATAAAATTTAAAAATTTAATAGCCTTGCCAGTATTTGATATTAAATATTACGTGCCATAATGATTTTTTTACTCATATGTAGTTATTATATATTTTATTTTGTAAATAAATAATTAAAATATTTTGTATTTTATAAATAATTAATCAAATTTGTAAATGATTTATAAATTTATCAATTTTAAATAAGCATAAATGATTTTTATAATAAAAATAAAATAATGAATGAAATAAAATAAAATAAAAGTTAAAATTTTAATATAAAAAATCGTAATATGTGATTTTGGTGATAAGAATCAATATTCTTAGAATATACTAATAATAATTTGATAATATTCTAATAATATTTTTATCTCTTATTCTTATTCCTGTTATTTGATTTCGGTTTATATCCAGACAATCGGTGGAAATACAAATTTAGGATTATTTACAATTTATTCCAATTTTGTTATTACAAGCTACATTACCGGACAAAACCAGTGATAAACTTGTACAAGTGTACTATGATAAACTTGTAGATCTATATGGAATCCCCTTTAATGTAATGTGACCATATCTACTAGTCTTTTTAGGTTTGTGTAGATTCTAGTGGAAAGCCAACAACTGAATCACGTTCTCACCTTAAGAGATACCATTTGGTGTTCTTTTAAGGTCTCAAATGCTGTCTCTCTGCCTTACCCCTGTTGTCTGAATAATTTCTATATACCAATGGTTGGTCCAAACAGACCACAAATTGTGCTGTTCGGATCGTCCATTGTTCAGTTCAGTTTTGCAGATGAAGGCTGGGGCTCTATCCTCGCAGACTTGTATGCTCGAAGGGTAACAATTTCTTCTTACAAAACAATACTATATTAAGCATAGATTATACCTAAAATGAAACACTTGTTATTGGTTTTGGATTTGAGACAGGCAGACATTTTGGTACGAGGATATGGAGGTTGGACTTCCAGGAATGCTTTACAGGTGCTTGAACAAGTGTTCCCCAAGGTACTTCTGTTGATTGCTTCTATATTCTTAACTTCCGATAGCAATAATATTCCGGTTGCGATCGGTGAACGATCTTCGATCGTAATGTAACCCGTAATACGCAATTTAAAACCTTGGTTTCTGCTGCTTTTGTTCAGGATGCAGCTGTTCAACCTGCACTAGTTATCGTGTACTTTGGAGGAAATGATTCGATTCTTCAAGTCCAGAATGGGCTTAGTCCTCAGGTGCCAGTTCCCGAGTACATAGAAAACGTGAGGAAGATCGCTACGCATCTGGAAGTAATCTTTCTGACCAGAATCGAAGTACTTACTGATCTTATCATTTGTGAGGTTTAATTTATATGTTTGTTTGGTAGAGCCTTTCTGAGAAGACTCGGGCCATCTTTCTAAGTCCACCTCCAGTCAATGAGGACTTGATACGAAATTTCCTTGGCAGGTTTGCTGTTCCTGACACTTAGCTTGCATTTAAGCTTTGGCAAAATGGCTCAACCATTCAAATTTTGGGTTCAGAATTATAGATTTCTAGTCCAAAGGACTAACCCTCTCCATTCTAAGTTGAGATCAAAAGAAAAAAATTTCAAATTTCAAGTACTAGCCTCACTCAACCCAATCTGAGCTCGGTTCTAAATAAGAAATTTTGGATTTTGGATTTCGAATTTCGGATCCAGGGCCTGTCTAATACTTGATGGCCTGCCAAACTTGAATTTTGGCCTGCCAAAACCTGCATTTAACCTGAATTCTGTAGAAGGTGCAAGTCTTATTTTATAGTGGTTTTGTTTTTGGAAGCAGTCTAGGTTTGAGGAGGACAAATGAGAGCTGCAGAAAATACTCAGAGGCTTGTTTGAAGCTGTGTGAAGAAATGGGGCTTAAAGCCATTGATCTTTGGACTGCAATACAGCAGAAGGATGACTGGTCTACCGCTTGCTTGGCGTAAATTTCACTAACAAAGTCTTGAAAAATGAAAATTTTAAACACTAACTAGCATTTGATTATCAGTTTTTTCTTTATCAATTATGTAGATTAAAAGATATCGAATTTCCTATAATTTTAAAAATTATAGCAAGGGTTTATATCTTTTCTTTTGTATATATTATGAATCAAATATCTTTGATTCCTTCTGCAGAGATGGAGTTCATCTTTCACCAGAGGGTAGCAGAATAGTTGTGAAGGAAATCCTGAGGACTCTTAAAGAGGTTGACTGGGAACCAAGTCTGTACTGGAAGTCGATTCCTGCAGAATTTGTAGGATTATCACTACTTGATCCTGAAGTGCTTGAAGCATCTCAAAGAAATCTCCAATGGGAGACAAACTAAAATCCTGACAGTGATATCTCTTGAATAGATTCAACTTTCATAACAAACCATCTTCTAGTTTTGGAACATCTTCCGATGAAATACAAGTAACAAACCATCTTGTCCGATATGAAAAGAATATATGGTTTTGAATATACATATAAGCCTAATAAGTTATTATTTTTATCACCAATTAATTTTACGATGGAACCTTATTTTAATTTGTATACGCTCAGTTTATTTTAGCCTAATCTTATAAAATTTAACATAATATCAAAGCAGGTTGCGATTAAGTTAGTCGTCACTACCTCGACATGATAATCTGTATCACATGTTGAAATATAAATAAAAATTTGCCATACATAAAAAAATATACAATCTTGAACATACATATTGTATGCCTAGTCTTTTGTAATCATCTTCTTTGGCTATTCTCTGATTACAAAGTGGTATGGTACTTTCTAAGAACTCTTTGTAACGCTGTAATTAGTTCCATCGACGAGAATTATATCATCCATTTACAAAAAAAAAAGCTTTGAGAAAATGTATCTTATATTAAAAAATAATAATTAAACTCAAATCCGAAATAACATATTGTGTAACTTTCTACAAAGTGAATTTTATTTTAAAAAATAAATAAACTAGATAATATTCTTTCTTTTATCTACATTTTTCAACCTATTTTTGAAGCTCTAAATATTTATCAAATTACAGTGATGTGACTTATAAACTGCAAAGAAAAAGAAATCGACGGTGCATATTCAATGACATCACTTCACTTTCATTAAGTAGGAAGCCTAACGAGTTAGGTGGATGTTAGGTTTTATTGCTCTTTTAAATAAGCAAAGGACAGATGCTGGACTAACATACGTGTGAAATCTGGATTATCGACGGATCGAATTAGAAGTAGATTCTACTGCGGTGATAGATCTTCTCTCCTCTTCACGAACTATTTACGAGAAACTGGAGTGTCGCTCATTGGTACATTTACCGAGAGAGCAACAGATGTGCAGACTGGTTAGCCAATTACGCAGGCCATTTTGATGTAGGAGTCACCTACTTTGTAAATCCACCCATAGAGTATCATTTTATCCTTCTAGAGGATATGACGAGATTCTTATTTTCGCGCTGATTTTGTAATTTCCTTTCTATCCAAAAAAGAAAGAAAGTAAAGGACAAAACATTAGTTGTAATAGTATTTACTGGGGAAAAAAGGCATCATTTAGTTGTTCACTTGGACAAAAAAGATATAGGAGGTGATTGGCAAGCAGCTGCTGTAGTGGATGATTTATTGGTTAGCTTATTTTACCTCAATAAGTTGATTTTTAAAAGTTCCATAAGAAAAGTTTTTAGAGTTAGCTATTTGTCTAATGATAGTATTGTCCTCCGCTTTATTTTCTACTATTACTTCGTGTGTTTTTAAAGTTGGCTTTTTTTTATCGTATAATTATATCTTGAAGTTTAGAAAAATATAATAAAAGGGTTAATTAAAAATTTTAATTTTTATTTAATTTTATAATATTAGTTTATATTTAAAAATGTCATAATATTAAGTTTTTGAATATAAAGAATTACATCAAATTAATATTTTTACTATATAACTACTATATATCGTATCTGTATGATACCATAATTATAGATATTTTTAATTTATTAAATAATAAAATTCATACAGATCATATGAAAAATACTAATATAATGTAGCTCACTGCATCATTCATATTAATAGAGAATTTAACGTTAAATTACTATTATTATTATTATTATTATGTTTTGAAAAACTGTAGGGGGTAGTAATTTCGCAAACTTTCTGATTTTATCGTGAACATCTCTGGCAAAAATAAAACCAAAAATCAATCAAAAGAAAAATAACAGATGACACCAAAAATTTAATAACGCAGTTTGATACTCCTTGCCTACTTCTGCGGACCCCTTACTCAGATTAATAACTTTCACCGAAGTACAATAGATTTACCCAAGGCTTTACTGAGCCGACACCACTCAACCCTTGACACTATTTCTCAACCTCACTTCCTGTGAAAGATTTTCACACCCAATAACACGACCGACTCGTGTTAACCTCGTCAGAAAATTTTTCTAACTACTTTCACTCAAACAATAATTAATAAAAAAATAACTCAAATACTTAATCAACTAAGAACCGAAAGACAATATACTTGAGATAAAAGAAAAAATAACTTTATGAAAAGTTAAATTCTATTGAAATAAATCTGAAAATCATCGCAACAATAATGAGCTGATTCACATAAACACTAACACGAAGCCACAAACTATGTGTAGCTGCCCAAACAAGTTCTTCCTCGTAGCCACTAAAATCACAGTAAAAAGAACACCCTCATGGTCCTCGCCCATTGCACTATTTATATCCAAAACACCTACGCAAGCCATTGCACTCTTTGTATTCCCAAAAACAATCACATCAGCTATGTAATTAATGCCCTCTTCTCTTTTTTACAAAACCCACGCACCATATATTCATATGCACTCTTTCCCGCACAACTTAGCTACTATATGATCTTAACTTGAACTTTGTTAATTCAAATAAACGTGTGCTGCACTAATACCCCATCATCAGCTCACTATATA
>JAOQMS010000005.1:514609-529488 GCA_027563885.1 Erythroxylum longipes
ATATGATCTTAACTTGAACTTTGTTAATTCAAATAAACGTGTGCTGCACTAATACCCCATCATCAGCTCACTATATATCATTGCACTGTTGTTCACTCACGTCTGTCTCACACATACACATGCACCTAGTTGCCACACACACTTCACTTCTGTGACACACACCCACATCACCTCAGTTCCCGCCAAATGAAATCCTCTGTGTCCTTTTTCCTGTACCAATCTTGGACCCACATAAATTGATGGTTGGAATGAAAAGGCACAGATGATCAACTCCTCAGTTGCCGCACATCCATATTAGCTATGGATAGAAGATGTGGGCAACACGCACACTGAAGATTCCCCGTAGCTGCTACTAGTAGACGTTATGACACAAACACAATCAAGTAAAGAGAGTCCACCTTGACCGTATAATAGCAATGTTCTAATTTCCAAAACCCAACGGCCACGTCTTTTTTATTATTATTAACAAATAACGCACATCTCACCCATATCACTCTCACATCAACTTAATACGGTATATACACCAAAAAGATTAACTTCTACTGTATATTGAAGATATGCACAAATCTCTCACACAATAAGAGTCCTACTTAAATTTAAACATACAACAACTTCATCTTTTTATTTTTAACTCCACTATAATTTATATCTTATATATCCAATTAATAATAAATATGTCAAAACAAAATAAGAAGATATATACCATATATTTTACATGTTTTTTTTATTAAAGTTATAAACTTCATTTTGTAAAATTAAATATCTAAATCTAAATTCTTATAAAAATATTCAACGAAATATTAAAAAATATAATATTCATGCCCTTATATTTTTTTAAATCATGTTCACATAAATCATTTTACACATAATTTTAACAAATATTTTTTATAAGCAAATGATGTTATACACTAGTCAAATCAACTGATATAATCAACTAACCGTTGATAGAATCAACCACCAGTTAATGCAATTCGCTGTTTACCAAACAAGGTCATTATATTATCAAGACAAACTAACAAGGAATTATAAGTCTTCAAGAATTGTATAACTTTATTCATGTCGGTTGATCCTCACTTATTACCATTTGAATGCAGACGTTGCAATGTTTTGAAAATCAAACTAATTAGGCCGATTTAACAGTGAAAATTTTAAACTGACTAATTTTCGATTTGTTTTTAACTTTTCAATTCGATTTAGTTCAATAATCTATGTCGTTAAAAATTGATCAGTTTATTAATTAATCGATCAGTTTTTGTAAACTAATCAAATTTTTATAGACCAAAATAAATGATTAGTTTTGTTTAATAGTCTTTTTTTTCAATTAGATTTTAAAATTTTTGATGGATAAGAATAGTCTTCTTTCATCATTTTACAAATTCTTTAATTTTATTTAATTTTAAACTAATTTTATAACAGTCTACTATTAATTGAACATTTTGAATCTTAAATCTCTTATTTTATAGGTTTAATTTTCGATCTGTTTTTAAAACATTGAAATTTTGTAAATTGTCTATTCAAATATGTAGCGGATATAATAACTTGTAAACTATGCATTTTAGATTAATTATTTAATAACTAATTATTTAAAATTAGGTAATAAATTTAATGTAATTAATATTTATAAATTCAATTTATTTTTAT
The DNA here is from genome assembly GCA_027563885.1 of Erythroxylum longipes. Lineage (NCBI taxonomy): Eukaryota > Viridiplantae > Streptophyta > Magnoliopsida > Malpighiales > Erythroxylaceae > Erythroxylum > Erythroxylum longipes. The sequence continues at coordinate 516,251 of JAOQMS010000005.1, forward strand.
TTTTAATATGATATTTTTCAACCTATTAAAAAAATGATGTTAAATTGCGACTTAGACATGAGACCTTTAAATTAATAATTGTGCAAGAAAAAATTTAACAATGTTTCTAAAATCAGATCGAAAGCTAAATTAATAAGACAAAAGGTTTAATGTTTAAAAGGCTTGACTAGTATTAGAACGTTATAAAATTAGTTAAAGATTGAAAAAAATAAAAAAATAAAATATGATTAAAAAAAATTTTCTTACTTATTGACAAATATAACGTTTAATTGAAAAAAATTGTTAAATGAAAATTATTTATTTATTTTGCAGGTTTATAAAAACTGATTAGTTTATAAAAATTGACTGATTAATTCATAAATGAATTTTTAGCAACAAAAATTATCAAACTAAATTAAACTGAAAATTGAAAACTAAATCGAAAAATTAACCGATTCAAATTTTTTACTATTAAAATAGTCAAATTGGTCTGGTTTTTAAACATTGGAATTTACCATTTGGATTACCTCTTTCGAAAGGCGAATTGAATTAATTTTAAAAAATTAATATGAAGGCAACATCAACAAATAGTGTATACAAGAACATAACTGAGTAGAGCAAGTCCCACAATCCATGATCATCAATTATAAAACGAAATGAAAAGTATGATGCACAGATATGTCATATCAAATCTTTTGTTCCAGTTACTCTATTCTAACTCTTTTGTATAAAATCTCATTCATATATTTATATGAAGTCCATGTAAATATATTGATAAAATTTAATAGAATATGATAAGAATAATATAACCGAAACAGAAGATATAATCCTCAAATATGCATTCACATGCAAAGTCCTGCCAAGCAAAGCAAGCACTGACGAGGAGAGAGAGAGATACATATATTATTAGCTGCAAGAAAATCATTTTTTAGTATAATAGAAGTTTCCAATCCAATACTTAACTTCTGCTTTTTTTAATATTAATAAAAAATAATCATTAATATCAAAAACCATAAACTAATTATAAAAAATTTGTGAAAGAGTATATAATTAATTTTAATTTTAATTTTTCAAATAATAAAATTCATACTTGACTCAAATATAATATTTATATTAACGAAAATTTTAATTTCAGGATATCTTTATTAAAAACTAAAAGTGGGAAAATCTTAATAATATTTTTTAAGGTTTAAGTCAATATTATAAATTTGAATAAATTTTGAAATATTTTTTTACAAATATTCCAATTTTTTATTATACCGAATCATTCCTTTCCGTTGATTTTTCATTAAGTATTATATTATTAGTTTCAAAAAATTAATTTTTAGTATAATAAAAATTTCCAATCCAATATTTAATTTTTGATAGTTTTTAATATCACCTTAAAATAATTATAAAAAATATGTGAAAAAGTGTATAAATTTTTAGAGTTTTTTTTATTTTTAATTTACTAAATAATAAAATTCATAAATAACCCAAATATAATATGTGATATCTAGAATTTTTCTCCTTGATATGACATACCATCTTACTACAATGTTTTGATCGGTATCCTCTTAATTACTCTTAATAACGGAAGTATCATTATAACCATAGTTTCGAGCTTTAGTATCAAACTTAGTGATCCAATTCTACTCAAAAAAAGTTTAATATCAAAATATTTTAATATTATTTTTAATTTTTAAATTAATATTCTAAAATTGAGTAATATTAAATTTTTTATTATGCAGAATCATTAGCTTCCGTTGGTTTTTCACTAATTTTATATCACATCAAATCTTTTATTTCAATTCAATTCTATTTTATTAAATCACATTTATATATTTATATACATTCTATGTAAATATGTAAATATATGAAGTTATGAACTGAGATTCGGAACATCATTCCCGAAACAAGAACCTCTTACCATTTTACATGAGGGGTGTTAAATAAAATAAACATGTACAGGTAGGAACTGACGTGAGTTGAGGCTGGAAAGTGCTGGCAAGGTCCTGTCGATTATCGTTAATGCAGAGTCTGCAAACATCCTGATACCATAATGATTTTCCAACTTATCGCCTGACATTTGCTAAATGAAGTTGTAGGACACAGCTGTTTTAAGTGTGACATTAAATGCAACCACTTCGACAGAATAAGAATAGGGAAAAATATAAATTTTAGAAAATTATTCTTTATAATTTCCAAGTTTTTAAAAAAATAATTATTAAAAATAACATAAAGTATGTTTGATATAATTATTAGGTCAGTTGGCATGGTCTAACATAGTTTGAATTGATTTGAATTCGTGAGTGAATATATAAAATTAATTAAGCTAGTCTCACACAATAGTTTAAGTTTTTGTGGTAAAAAGGTCACTTAAGATGGTATCGAAGCTTTTGTGAATAAGTGGTTGTGAGTCCAAATCCTACCACCCACGTATTATTCAACACAAGATATACAAGTTTCAAGCTTAAAGAGCTTTTACTTGAGGGTGTGTGTTAGTGAATATATAAAACCAATTAAGTTGGCTTCATATAATAACTAAAACTTTCGTGATGAAACGATCGCTTGACCGAATTAGCTTGAACTATCTGGCTTAGTCTACAATAGTCCAAAACAATATCATTTGAATCTAAATTCAAGTAGAGCTGAGAAAAAAGTTGGCTTGTACCTAATTTTATTCCTACTAATTATGCATTTCAAGATTCAATACTTTTAAATTGAGATGCTATTGAAAAGAACTGTTCCATCAATTAGGCAACCTCTTATTAATTAGTTCAAGCTGAAGATCAATTTGCTCGAGCTCTTTATGGGGTAGTAGAGTTGGTAGAGTAGAAGGTATGAGGCCAAAATATCATGTGTTAGAATCTCTTACTTACGTTCTCTCGATCGAACCTGTCATACAGAGTTTGTCTAGTGCGGAGTACTAAATTAGCGTGATTTGTAAACTATTGCGTCCATCTAAAGATTTACTTGATACATATCTAAAAGATAACGACTACAAATTTTTTTGTTTAAACAAAAATCTACTTAGTCTAAAATAGTCTAAAACGATATAATTTTAGCTTTGCCGACTTGTACCTAATTTTATTCCTGCTAATTATGCATTTCAAGATTCGTAACTTTTAAATTGAATTGTTTGTTTTAATTTATGATTTTTGTTTTTTGTTTTCATTTTCAAATTCAATATACAAAATCTGTTTATTTGAGTTTTTGATTCCTACTTTTAGTTTTGTTTTCTTCGAGTTTTTAAAATTTATGACAACTTAAAAATGATTTTTTAATTTTTATTTCCGTTTTTATAATCTGATTTATTATCAACTAAATATATATTATTTAATTATTTAACATATTAATTATTAATAAGAATTATAAATAAATTTAATTTAATACTATATTGAATTAATTACAATTATAAATAATTTAATTTTATGTAATTAAATTAAACAAAATTAATTTGATAAGTGTTAATAAATATAATTAAAATTAAATTATCTTCAAAATATATACATATTAAATAAAAAATTGATTTGATATTTAAAATACATATTAATTTATGAAATAAAATTTAATGTTAAATTATTTATTTTAATAAAACAAAATAAATTTATTGATAAAAATAAGTTTAAAATAATTTATTTTTAACTTATATGTAATTATTATCAGAATAAAAATATAACCAAACAAAAATTTCTTTTAATTTAAAAAACAAAAAAAATACAAGAAAATGGTGGAACAAACGCCAAATTTCACGCGATCCTCCAACTTGACCAGTCTGTCTGTCCAGAATCTTCTGGTACGATTCAAAACTTCACCGTTAAGACAAATCACAAGATTCGCGTTCTCCAAGATTAGATTTTGCAACTCTGTCACGATCAAAACCAACAAGTTCGATTGTAATATAACTCATTCTACATATGTCAATCTAACAGTCAACTTGGGTTGCCAGAAGAAAAGAGTAAATTAGTTATAGAAAGATTCGAGGGTTTAAGGGTTGTTAAGCTGAAACGATTCCTATTAAATTTATATATATAAAAAAAAATTGACGAGGAAGGTTGGTTACGGTGAGAATTGAGGGTCGGTGCACTCTGTTCTCGTTAGGGTATTTTAACCAGGGTTAGATCTTCTATTTCAGTTATAATACTTCTATCATATTTATGTGGATAAGATTTAATGGAACAGAATAGAAATTGGTTAACTGGAACAGAAGATCTGATCTCGAGAATTGATAAGAACAGTATTAGACGTCATAAAATTAGTTACAGATTGAATAAAATAAAAGAATTTAGAAAATGATCACAAGAAGATTATAATTATTTACGAAAAATTTAAAATTAATGAATAATGTTAAATAAAAATTAATTTTTATTTTAATTTATAAAAACAGATTAGTTTATAAAAACTTGTTCATTAAAAAAACTAAATAATTTTTATCGTTATTTAAAAGATTATAATATATTATAATATTTTTAAATAGTATTAATAACTTTTTAAACTTTAATAAAATTAATTTTTCATTACTTATTAGCAGTCAATCAAACCATCAAATTAGTTTATATAGTGTTATAAATAGACAATTTAAATTTACCAAACGTTAACTTAATTTTAAAAAAGATACTTGTTAGAATAGACTAAACATGAAAATGTTAAAAGGTTTATAATTAGTAAGGGTCAATTATGCAAATGATTAGTCATTTGACCCAAATCCAATTTTTGTTAGTGAATTATACATTTTGCCCATATTAAAAATTCTAATATAGTATCAGAGCAGGTTTAATCTGAGTTATTAATTTCTCAGTTATTCGTCTAGATGTCCAGTTCTAGTGACCCAGTCTGGTTACCACTGTATTTATTTCAAGTGACAACTGGATGTTCAGTCTCAGTTGCATTTGAGGGGAGTGTTAAAGTATCCCATATTGACTAAACATAAAAATGTTAAAAGAGTTTATAAGTGGTAAGGGTAAACTATTTAAATGACTATCATTTTGACAATGATTGACCCAAGTCCAATTCTTGTTAGTGAATTCTACACTATACCCATATTAAAAATTCTAATAATACTTCCAAAAAATAGTCAAAATAATAAAAATTTACCAATATTTTTATACTATTTTTATTTTAAATATAATAAATATTTTTTAATAAAATGTAAAATAATATTAAAAGTTTCAAACTTTGTGGATTGTAAATGTTGCACTATTAAAAATTATAAAATTTTAAAAATAAAATATTTAAATGCAAAAAGTTAAAAGCACGTTTAGCTGGTAAGGGCTGTCATGTGAACGTCCTACCTACCTACCGAGAACAGAAGAGACAAGAATTGAAGAAACGAGATGGTCCAACTTAGCATGTGTTGGTCTGCTAGTATAAATATACGTACCAGTGAGTGTAACTAGAGATAAGAAGAGAGGAGAGCGAGAGGTTGACGCTTGGGAGCGATCTCAGTCGGAGGAGATAAAGCCAAAAAGCTGAAAAGATGGTTGGTCCTTCACGACCACAATTTGTTATCTTTGGCTCCTCCATTGCTCAGTTCAGTTATAGTCACAATGGTTGGGGTGCTATGCTCGCTGACATTTACTCTCGAAAGGTCTCTCCTTTTTCCTGAACTTTTCCTATCTGGGGCTCTTGATCAGTGTAATGTCAAGATCTGCGTGAACTTGAGAGATAATGGAATTCTGGTTCTGGGTTTGCTTGCTCTTGGTATTAGAGAGTTGGGACAGTAATGCTGAACATTTTTTTACCGACAAATGGTGTACATGAGTATGAAACTTTGAAATTAATGGGTATTGATCCTAAAGGTTGGAGTTGTGACTTGTGACGTGATCTTTACTTTAATGGTTTGTTTGATTGAATCTTTTAACTCTATGAAGATGAAGTAGTTGAAAATTTCGGGAATATTTCATATATTCTGACCGTTTTCTTTTTTCTGATGGGTGCAGGCTGATATATTGTTGCGAGGATATTCAGGTTGGAACTCCAGTCGAGCTCTCCAGGTTATAGATAAAGTGTTCCCAAAGGTGACGCTCTTGTCTTATGTACGGTGTTTATGTGATGGTTTATACTTTATATCATTAAGATACATTAGACTAGTGGCTCCTTCTCTTCTCCGCTTTATAGAAAATGAGAAGGTTTTCCAGGATCTGAATGTTCAGTTCTATATGCAAAAGGAGAGAAGTAATCAAAATTTAACTAGTTACTTGCAAGTCTGTGATTCTCTTCAACTTGAACTAGAATTGTTGATCAATCTGAACTTGGAGTATTATAGTGTTCTTGGAAAAGAAATAAAATATTAGAAATGGTCTTAGGCATTTTCTGATCTACTGTTACTTGCAATCCAGGATGCTCCCATCCAACCCTCACTCGTTATAGTTTATTTTGGTGGCAATGACTCAACCCACCCACACCCAACTGGCTTTGGCCCTCATGTGCCACTCCCTGAATATTCTGAAAACATGAGGAAGATTGCTAAACATCTCAAGGTAAACAATGTAGCTACCTTTCTCCATCTAGATTGGCCTCCATTGTTGATTCTTTCATCTCTGCAACTTGAAAAAGGTACGAGCTCAGACATGCAATTTGTTCTCTCTGTGATTTCAGAGCCTTTCGGAGAATATTCGGATTATCTTTCTCAGCGCACCTCCTATCAATGAGGAACAGATGTGTAAATATAAGTAAGTCCCTTCTCGAATTGCGTTCTCCTTGTTTATGAGCTTCACTTCAGCTTGATAATGAATTGGTATTAAGCAGTGACGAATTTGACGAGGTTCGAACGAATGAGAGCTTACGATTGTACGCACAAGCCTGTTTAGAAGTTGCAAAAGAGATGAACATCAAGGCTATTGATCTTTGGACAGTAATGCAACAAAAGGAAAACTGGAAGGATGTTTGTTTTACGTAAGTTCATATCTTTTACTAAGCTGATAAAACTAAGAAGACCAAAGAGTCCTTTCTGATTCTGATCATAAGTCCCTGAAGTGACTCCTTTTGTCTAGTTTCTGATTCTGATCACAAATTCCTGAAGTGACTCTTTCGCTAGTTACATTCTGTTCACAAGTCCCTGAATTAACTCCTCTCTCTAGTTTCTGATTCTGACCCCAAATTTCTGAAGCGACTATTTCCCTAGTTACATTCTGATCACAAATTTCAGGAGTGACTCTTTCTCTAGTTTCTGATTCTGATCACAAATTTCTTAATGGACTCTTGCTCTAGTTCCTGATTTTGATCACGGGTTCCTGAAGTGACTCTTGCTCTTTGTTTGAATTCTGATTACAAGTTTCTGAATGGACTCTTGCTCTAGTTCCTGATTTTGATCACAGGTTCCTGAAATGACTCTGCTCTAGTTTCTGATTCTGGTCACCAATTCCTGAAATGACTCTTGCTCTAGTTTCTGACTCTGAATTTCTGATCACAAGTTTTTGAAGTGACTATTCCCTAAGCGCTTACTTTCGTCTCAGTCACTTCATGAAATGCCTGTTTCAGGGACGGAGTCCATCTTTCAGCTGAAGGGAGCAAGATAGTTTTGGGGGAGATCATGAAGGTGATCAAAGAGGCTGAATGGAAACCAAGTCTCCACTGGAAATCAATGCCTACCGAATTCTCAGAGGATTCGCCATATGATCCTGTCAACTTCCAAGGAAACCGAGTGAACATCTCTGACAGTGTTTTCCACAGAGACATAGAAGTTGACTGAGTAAAGAACCTTGAATAACAACACACAATGTTCTGTTAATGGCTGCTCCCATGTCCACTCTACTATTTCGGAAAATATATGGTCTCTCTTCTTTCGAGTATAGTTTGCTTGTGTTCTTTATTAGTAAAACAATACCAACAACGTCTTAGTAGTAATCTCAGAAAGATACGGAATTTGAAGAAGTTTAAAAATATGCAATTTGAATATCAAAGTTATTGTAGATGCATAGGATTTGCTAATATTAACTGAATTATGCTTTACATTTAACATTAAATTAATTTATTAAAATATATAATTTGTAGAATATTACATATAGTCCATAATTTATTTAGTGTGTGGTCAAAACTTAAATAGAGATATAAATGCATATTAAATAGAGATGGCAAACTGACCCGACTCAAGTCAACGGACAAAAGCCCAATTTCATTTTTGCCCAAAATCTGAGCCGAATGTCCGAACCCATCTCGACCCACCGGCAGCCATATATACAGTAACGTCTGTTTGGTCCAAAAGGATAGTCCAAAAGGCTATGCCAGTTTTAGACTCTTGAAAAGATTTCAAGATGGTTAATTTTCTCAGAGAATGACATAAGAGATGAACTACATAATGTAGCTATAAACTGTTTCTGGACTCAGAAAAATATACAGAAGAATACCCATCTTCATGTTTGCTGAAAGACAACTGGTAGATTCGCAAAAACCATTATATGAAATTAAACAAAGAATGATACATACAAAGCTCAGAAAGACAAGGGCACGAACAACAACAACATCTGAAGCAACAACAGCACTCACCATGCGACGTTCCCGCTATTATAGCATCAATGAATATGCTCAGAAGATCTCTGCCTACTCGTGTCAGCCTTTCAACCTTTTAAAAGCTAGAAAATAGATATCCAAAGTGGACAATTGCTCTGAAAGAGGCAGTGAAAGAGGCAGTACAAACCCGGATCCAAGATCTCCAGGCAAGTGCGCGTTCTTTTTCAATAGAGAAGTCACCTAGCTGGAGAGTTGGAACCTGCCAGTGGGCTTTTTTCTTCTCCATCCCTAACATTACCCGATACAAATGGCAAACTTTTAATTCAAACTGGAACCAAGGATTCAGACAACTATAACCACAAAAGGAAAACGATTCAAAACTTACAAAGGCAGCATAAAAGACAAAAGTCAAACCCGCTAGAACAACAAATGCAATCTGGAACACGTTATACCTGTAACATAGTAATTAATGTCCAGTACAGTAAGATTTATCAAGTTTGTATAACTAGGGTAGTGGATTAGGAAGAAATTTATTTCGGAATAGCACTCACTTATATAAATATTTGATTCCTCGAAGAGACTGTAATGTGTGACCAAAAATCTCCTGTGCTGCAGTTGCTTGGGCGTAATAGCCAAATGCTGTGGCACAGAACTGTATCACACTGAAATTGAAAAAGAAAAAAATTTAGAGGTTCAACATCGTTACTATTACAATGATGTTGTATAATGAGAAATTAAATCGTCATCAGAGAGGCTTCAAGTCCTTCAGTGACTTACAGATTATAATATCACTAACACTTGCAAGTTAAAGATGACATCTGACATGTCAACACCTAAAAAATATGGGGAAAAGAAAAATTAAGGATCAAAGATTCCAACCTAATGGAGCAAAGGAGAATAAGTCCCACATTGAAGAGAAACGAGTTCATTAGAGTGCCTCCCCACCTAAACAACTCAAGACAATTGATTAGCTACTATCCAAACATTTGAACAGAATTTACGCACATGCTTGGTTGGTTAAATTAATAAAAGAGGAGGAGAAGCCTGCTAAAGGAATTATTACTTCATTGGATGTATGGTGATAAAGACTAATCTGAGACCTAGCATCATCGCACCAGTAACCACTGCCAGCAAAAGGTAGAAGCAAAAGAATGCAAATGCTGCAGTACCCAGAAGACCTGCCAATGTGCGAGAATTCACCACAGGTATAAGATATGTAGTAGAATGTTGCACCAAGAGAGACAGAAAGAGATGACAGAAAAGTGAAAATATTGAAACCTACCCCATACATCATCTAACTTGATGAAAACTTCATTCAAGAAAGCGGAAACAGGTGGATCAACCAACAGATATATGATAATGTGAGCAATCCAAGCAATCGAAACAATCAACCTATGAATCAGAAAATGAAGAAAAAACTTGATTAAGGACCTTAGAATCAAGATTGGACAATTCAGTACAACTAGTGATAGAGACTAGTTAAAGACAGAGGACATAGGTATCAACTAGGGGGAATGCCCAAGCCATCTATTATCTCAAGTTTTAATGTTCTTCAAGAATTGATTAATTTATTTTCCCTGTCCTTCCCCCTAATGGCTTTCTGTGTTCAAACAGCTCTCTCTACCCATTCTTCATGATATAGGTCATTATCACAACATGTAGACACTTAGATGAATTCCAAAAAAGTAACAGTCACTAAGGTATCACAGCAGCTACTCAAACTATCACCTGGCAGTAAAATTAAGGATTTTGTTAACAAGAATTAGATGTGTTGCAGCAGCACTTACCCTAGAATTCCCAACACCAGCTTTGCCAAGTATCCAAGAACAGTTAACGCCCAGGCTGTCTCAGCCTAGAAAAATTCAAGCATGGATGTTAATGAACTTGGGCCACAATGCACCAAAGAATAACTGCTCAGAATATTTAGCAGCAAGTAGTAAATAACCTTTTCTCCTTGGGGGTACATCTCTTCTAACAGTTTGACATCTTCTTCCAACTGAAGCAACTCCTGCACATTTTGTCATGCATAAGTTTCAGTTACAACTATAAAAGTTCACATAACTAATTTCAGCCATTGTCGACCAAGTTATTTGATTTCAGTATAGATGAGAAGAAAGTAAAGTTTAGGCAGAAGTGTGCAAAACAATTGAATTTCACACTCACATTAATCTCTAATACTACAGAACTATTTTAAATTACCCATTTAGAAGTTCATATAAGATGTCATAACTTCCAAGTGTTGAAGTACTCAAGTTTGAGGTAGCAGCCATATAGCTTGAGCTTGAGCAACACAAAAAGGGCAGTCAAGAACTTGTAGAGACATAATTGATACCTTTTCTACTGACTTAACATTCTTACGCCATTTTCTACCCTTAGCACCACTTCTTTCTTCTTGATGAAGTGTATCTGCTGCCTTTTTCAATTCTCTTGCTTTTTTACCAAGTTCAGTTGCTTCCTACAAAGTAAAAACAGATACTCCAAGGAATCAGACCCTATTAGCAATCGTGAAACTACCGAGTCAGTGAAACTCAATCCACATATTACACCATGCAGAAAAGGCCCACCTTCATATACTGTGAGCGAGTGATAACAGCCTTTGGGCGTCGGACAAAAGAAAAGACAAGTCCCAGTGGTAAAGAAGCAATACCAACACCACCAAAAATCTGAAAATTGTTTACAGGCAGAATAAGTTCCATATTTTCCAAAACAGAAACTCTGAAGGAATCCAATTTAACAAATAGTTATCCATAATAATTCTGAATCACATAGTAGAACTATACCACGATCTAATTTTCTTGTCTCCCAATACCAAAGTTACGTCGCAGGTTGAACTATTGGAAGCAAATGGTTCCAAATAGTAAAGTAACAAGTTTAAAGGAGTTGGTTTCTGGTGATCAACTTAAAATCGATAAACTATATAGGCCTCAAATTTCAGTGCCGATTTACAAGAATAAAAACCCTACAATCAAAAAAAAAAAAAAAAGAAGCTAAAGTTTGGAGAACAGGTATACCGCAAAAAGCACAGATCCAACAATTGTTGCAAGAGCTACAACATATTCCAGAAATGTGGTGCGCATAGTCCATGTCTTCTCTGACGAAGCATTTGCAAGAAATGCTGAGCACTGCAACCACCCGAGCACAAAACCACTGTAAGAAAAAGCAATGCAGTGAACCAACTCCACAACAAGTTGACAAACAAAATGCAACCTGCCGGGCACCATTTGCAATACAAGGTTGACTGTTAGACAACTGAAAACTACTCGGGAAATTGGCCGTTGTTGAAGAGAGATGCCTAACAGTGAAATCCACCTTCCCCACTACCCCTGATAAACCACAAAAGACCAAACAATGAGTAAAATATATACATATACTACAAGATCAAAGCACAAAGAAACAATATGTAAAGCCATTTAATCATCATTTCTTTTCTTAAATGCAATACCCAATAACCAAATTTGCAAATCTCAAATCATATATCTTATAAACAACTGAGCCTCAAGTCAGTTGGTGAACTCTAAAATGCTAATATAACATATCATTAACAGATAAATTTAACAAAACACATAAGCACTAAAATTGCTGACCATATAAAATGCCCAGAACTAGAGCGCAAACAATAGCCGTAGTTATAACCCACAAAAGCGCACTTTTCACCCTTTTACCCACACTCCTGTGAAGCAAATGCCATACAATGATTAACAAATTTTTTATCATATCAAACAAAAATCAACGTCTAAAACCCTAATGAACACCGACTTATCCTGGTCGCCTTCGTAGTAGAACATAGCGAACGGAATAATGAAGAAAACGAGCACAGCGTCGATGATGTACACTGCGATCCACAGATCCTTCATTGGCAGGGTCAAGTTACACGCGCCATTGTATATCGCGTGACGACAAGCCTGCCGGTTAGCCACGTCAGCGGGTAGCATCAGGATAGAGATGGCGGCGACTGAGAGGCCAAAAACGACGATGAACTTGGGGAAATACGCTTGGTTTTTGTCGTCGGGATGCTGGTAGTTGACGAGAAGATAGACATTGAAGATGAAGACGATGATGCACAAAATTATGGCTACGATCACTAGAGCGAGATTGAAATCGCCCATCGCTTTAAAGCACTCGATTCGAAACCAAATCGATCGAGAGGAATGAACAAGAAAACAATTGAAAAATTCGGGTTTGGGTTGATTGGTAATTTGAAATTTTGATTTATTTTTATGATCGTAAAGAAAATGAAGACTTCTTCTTCTTCTTTTTTTTTTTTGGCTCGATTCCGATGAGGTTGTTTGCGGGGAGAGTGGAAAATGAGTGTTGATGAGCCTTAAAATTACCGTTATCGCCTTGAGTACAATTGTCAAAGGGACGCTACGAGTCGGGACAAAGGTTCGGGGTTTTTGGTAAATTCGTCAAAGTCCCCAGTGAACATCCCCGGACAGGCTGTTTCTGTTTTATAAGAATCAGAAAAATGCTCCGCTGCAACGGGAACGAGGGCAGCGACGTCGTTTACTGAATTTGAAATGAATTCGACTTTTGTAATGATTGTTTTTTATTTTTTTTAAGGAGAGAAATTTAGAGCGGTTCAAATGCGTACTGATAAGTTTTTTAATTGATGTAATAACTTCCAAATTATATTAATTGAGTATTTTACATTAAGTAAATTTTGTACGATAAGATCAATCAAGAGAGTGTAAATAGGAGATTCGAACACAAGACCTTTTGATTCCATATTCTCTACTTCACCGACTCAATCTTTTCTGAAAAGGCTTGTAGTTAAATATGATAAGAGAATAAACTTAAAATTGGAATTTGATTCTTACTTACTTCTCTAT
>JAOQMS010000005.1:549247-566851 GCA_027563885.1 Erythroxylum longipes
AGATCAGATCATGGATGAAGAGTTCAAACTAGTATCTCAACAAAAAAAGCTTGAAGATTATGTAAAATCTGTCATGAGATCTAGTACTAGTTGACTATAATGTGACAAGTCGACTAATAATATCAGATCTGTCAGTTCGTGCCAAGATAAGTCGACCAACACGTTGCAAGTCGACTAAAAACAACAGACCTGTAAGGTGGATAAATGAACTAGTCGACTATCAGTGTATTAGTCGACTATTCGAAGAGCGGAGCAAAAAGTTTAAGAAAAACGTTAGTAATAGTCGACTGATACTTTGAAGACAAGTTGATTATAATGTACTAGTCGACTATTATACCTCGATTAATCGACTATCAAGTGCAGCTGAACAAAATTTGACCAAGTTAATTGATTACAAACGGGAAGAAAATCATACTACAACGGCTATGAGCAATCTACAACGGATAAAAGAATTCCACAACGTCTAGAAAGCATCTGGAAGCCTGCAAATAAATATTGGAACATCAAATGATCGTGATTGAAGTCCAAAAAGAAAAGAAAAATTACATAGTTCCCTATTTGCTTTCAACTTTGCTCTTAGCTTGTCCTTAATTCTATTCTGCTGCACTGAGCATTATCATTTCAATTACCTATCAGTGTGATTATTGTGAGTTGAGTGATTAGAGCAAAATTACTTGGGAGGTAGGATTTGTGCCAGAAAACAGATCGATTGTGAGGTGTAGCTTGAGCCGAAAATCAAGTGGTGTTGAAAAGTTCACACTAAACTAAAAAGTGTGTAGTAAAGTGTTTTGTCAAAATCCTAAGTAGGAGCTTAGGTAGAGGACGTAGGTCTTAGCACCGAACTTCTATAAAAACAGTGTCTACCTTTCTTCTCTACTCTGTTACATTTCAATTTTGATTATTTATTTTGTGTGTTCTAGTTCTTTGTTTTTTTGTAGCCTTTACAAAAAAGTTTAAAAGATCTATTCAACCCCCTTCCAGATCGTTTTCATCTTTCTATCATTTTTAGTTGAGTAGTTTTGGTAATTACCTTTTCTTATAAAAAAATAAAATAAAATTTCTAACAGATAGACACCCAATTGGATCGTCACACGTCACCAATGCATTTTTCCCATCAGTTTCTTATCATGATCATTGATCAATAAGAGAACTCATAGCTATTACTTTTAGTAACAACTCTTCCGGTATAGGCAATAACATGTAATTTAGTTGTTTTCAAAAAGGTATGGATAAATCTTTGAGAATAAATAATTTATAAATTATGTATTTGAATAAAATTTAAGTTAATATTTATATTATCTGATATATCGATAATTTAAAATTATATAATTAATTTCACACAAATAATTATTTGAGAATATACTTTAATTATAAACTATTAGTTTTAAATAATATTTAAAAATCCGACCTAAAGTTAAACCGATAAAACATAAAGTTTAAGATTTAAAAGATTCAAAAATTATCAGACTTTAACAAGGTCAGTTAAAAATTGCATAAATAAAAGATTTTGAAAAATTTTCAAATAAAACTATAGTTAAATAAAAATAAAAAATTAATTTTGTTTTAAAAAAAACTCAATCAAAAAATTAATAAATTCATTTTTGTAGTTCAATATTGTAACACTTGTATTGATTAATTAAATGTTATTTATACTACAATTCAGTTCGACTCTTAAACGCGAACCAAACTTATTAAATCTGGCTTAAATTACCTTGAATTAGGGATGACAAAAACGGCCCGATTTACTTTTAGTTCGGATTGGCCAAGTTGCAAGTTGACTATGGTCTGCCTGACCTACAAAACGACGTTGTTTTGAAAATTTTTAGGTTAAAAAAATAATTGGCAGGATGGGATAGGCCTGTCAACCCACTGGGGGTCGAGCCGTGGGCTAGCTTATCCCTACCCACCTAGTCACAGAGAGGGCCACAGGCTACTATGGCCCCTCAGCCTAGCACATTAACATTCTCGAACTGAAATAAATTATTAATTCAAGTTAAATTTAATTAGGTTGAATCAAGTTTAATAGCTGAGTTAGATTATCATAGAAATGATATTTAGTTAATTCAAGTTTAATATTTATTATTTCGTCCTTATTTTTAAATAAAGCCTAAAAGAAATGAAAATTTGAGAACAAATCTAAGTATGAAACATGCCATCTTTACTTTTTAATGTAATAAAAATATGAAGAATAGTTTAATTGGGCTCATGATGCAAAGCCCACTTGGTAATATAGGCCCAAAGCTTACATGAAAGTCTGACGTTTTTGTTCGATAAAAGCCGGAAGTGGAAAAAAATCTGAAGTATACAAACACAAACACAAAGCCTGTTTGGATATTGAACGCTGCCGGAGCTGAGACACGAAACCCATAGAAGCAGGGCGCGACAGACGACAACGGTGGTGGTGGTGGTGGTGGTGGTCGACGACGGCAGTGGCGGAGCATGGGAGCGGACTATTACAAGATCTTACAAGTAGACCGGAGCGCCAAAGACGATGATTTGAAGAAAGCGTATCGCAAACTCGCTATGAAATGGCATCCCGATAAAAACCCTAGCAACAAGAAGGAAGCAGAAGCCAAATTCAAGCAAATCTCCGAAGCTTACGATGTACAAAATCTTCGATTACTGGTCTTTTTTAAGTTAATTACACGAGAAAAAAAAAACAAAAGCGATTCGATTTGGTGGATTTCATTTCTGTTGCAGGTTTTGAGTGACCCACAGAAGAGAGCAATCTACGATCAGTATGGGGAAGAGGGATTGAAGGGACAAGTGCCTCCTCCCGGGTCCGGCGGGTTCGGCCCGGAAGGCGGGTCAACGACGTTCCGGTTCAACCCGAGAAGTCCCGATGATATATTCTCCGAGTTTTTTGGGTTTCAGGGGTTTGGAATGGGTGATATGGGAGGTGGCGGGTCACGTGCGGGTGGGTCCGGGTTTCCCAGGAGTATGTTCGGCGACGACATCTTCTCGTCTTTCCGGGCGGCTGCCGGAGAAGCTTCTAGTGTTCCGAGGAAGGCTGCAGCTATTGAGCGGACATTGCCTTGTAGTTTGGAGGATCTTTATAAGGGTACTACAAAGAAGATGAAGATTTCTAGGGATGTTATTGATTCTAGTGGGTAAGGTTTTTTGGTAAAGTGTGTTGCTTTTGTGTATTTGGATGATACGAATTAAATATCACTCAATCTAGCGGTGGGTTGGAAAATTTAGATGTGTACTTGGTTTAATCAAGGTCTAACGTGTATGCTCTGTGGTTTTGCTGAAGTTGGGTTTATACGAGAATTGACTGCCAAGAATTATTAGTATTTATATGATCATCGCACGGGTGTAGGTCATTTGGCTTAACTTTGATGATCGAGGACGACTTGAGGAGAATAGGGAACCAAAGTTGACGATGTTGCCTTGTGTTGTGTCCTGGATAGTTTACTGCTGCCACAATATATACTGTTCGGAGTTGAAGTGCCAGATGTATAACAAGAGTAATCATACTTGAAGATAGTTATTATCTGTTTGCTGTTTGACATTGGTGCTTTAGGAGGAGTGAAATGTCTGAGTGGCGCAACTGGAAGATGGGTTCGTATATTGGGAAAGTGTTTTGGGACATTGTTCATTGATGGTGGAATTTACTCTTTTGGTTATGTATTTATGTCTTATTTTTGATAAATCGATCATGAGGAATTAAATGATTATGGGTACACGTGTAGGAATGGAACTAAAATTTACGTTGAATAAGGGTCTGTTGTTATCACATTGTGCCAGTTAGACGTGGTTATCATGTGTGCCAGTTAGGTATAGCTTGATTGAGAAGTCCCCATATGACCAACTTGGGATCGACCTCTGTTTTGGCAACAAAGGAGAAAGAGATTACTATATTAGGACTGACAAAGGGTGCATGTTAAGGACGAAGCATGGCTTGTGTATCTAGGGACCATGATTACTCTAGAAAAAGAGTACGCCCATTTTGCAAGATTGACTTTCCATGGAGTGACATAAGGAAATTTTGAACTATAAATAGAAAGATACCATGAATGGATAGAGCCAAGAGTAGCTTTTTCCTTTATACATATGTTGGTTTTGGTTCTTTTTTCCTTCTTTTATATTATTCTCTTGGTCTCAAATTCCTAATTTTCCGATATTTATTCTGTTAATGAATGACAAACTGGGCTCATTTATTGAAGTGTTACACTGGTAATGCAAATTCTTGTCATTATGTGCTTGCTACGTGTATACCATTCTATATTTGTGATTGTGAAGGTCCATGCGTTCTTGATCAGTTAAGTTTAGTGAAGGGGATCTGCAACTCATTGTATTTAATAAGCTTTAGCACTTAATGTTAGTTTGGCAGGTGCAATTATAGTGACTAATCATTTATCATTTAGAAGAAGTGAGACTGAGCATTCCCCATTATTATTAGGTTACTTATTTATTGGGATTAAGTAATTTGTTTTCTGTTTAGCATAGATAATATTTGAAATGATGGTAATTCCGTAAGGTTATTGTTGATGATGAATGGTAAATTGGACCAATTTATTGAAGTAATTTATTTTCTGTTTTAGCATAGATGATATTTGAAATGATGGTAATTCCATAAGGTTATTGTTGATGATGAATGGCAAATTGGACCAATTTATTGAAGTAATTCATTTTCTGTTTTAGCATTGATGATATTTGAAATGATGGTAATTCCATAAGGTTATTGTTGATGATGAATGGCAAATTGGACCAATTTATTGAATTGTCACTCTGGTGGTGCAAATTCTTGTCAATACATGATTTCTACTGTATACGCTTCTATATTTCTGATTGTGAAGATCCACGTGTACTTCATTCTCACATAAGTTTAGTGGAGGGGACCTTCAATTCATTCTATTTAATAAGCTTCAGCATTTAATGTTAGTTTTGGCACGTGCAATTGTAGTGACTAATCATTTATCAGTTAGAAGAAGCAAGATGGAGCAATGCCCATTAATTACTAAGTTATTTATTGGGAGTAAGTAGTTTCCATTCTGTTTTAGCGCAAGTGATGATTGAAATGATGGTGATTCCATAAGGTTACAGTTGGTGATGAATGGCAAATTGGACCAATTTATTGAAGTGATAGTGCAAATTCTTGTCATTACGTGCTTGCTAGGTGTATACCATTCTATATTTGTGATTGTGAAGGTCCACGTGTACTTGATCGGTTAAGTTTAATGAAGGGGATCTGCAGGTCATTGTATTTTATAAGATTCAGCACTTATGTTAGTTTGGCAGGTGCAATTATAGTGACTAATCATTTGTCATTTAGAAGAAGCGAGACTGAGCATTCCCCATTATTACTAGGTTACTTATTTATTGGGAGTAAGTAATTCATTTTCTGTTTTAGCATAGATGATACTTGAAATGATGGTAATTCCATAAGGTTATTGTTGACGATGAATGGCAAATTGGACCAATTCATTGAAGTGTCACTCTGGTAGTGCAAATTCTTATCATTACGTGCTTGCTACTGTATACCCTTCTATAGTTGTGATTGTGAAGATCTACATGTACTTCATTTGTTTAAGTTTAGTGGAGGGGATCTTCAATTCATTCTATTTAATAAGCTTCAGCACTTAATATTAGTTTTGGCAGGTGCAATTGTAGCGACTAATCATCTATCAGTTAGAAGAAGCAAGGTGGTGTATTCCCCATTATTACTAGGTTATTTATTGGGAGTAAGAAGTTACCTTTCTGTTTCAGTGTAGATGATATTTGAAATGATGGTGATGCCATAAGGTTATTGTTGGTGAGTATAGCCACATTTTATAGGAGCTTAAGTTAGCTAGAATTCGTTTGCTGCGATGATTCAGATGAGATGTCCTGCACCTTATTTTACTGTTGCACTTGGTATACTGTTGAGTGGAGAAAGGTGTTTATGACATTCTATTCTTCTTTCATATGATCAATCACCATATTGTTTGTGCAGTTGCGTGAAGGATTTTGTGGTTTGATGAACCTTTCTCTAGAACAGAAATATTGACTGGGGATTTGTACTATAAATAATATGTGAATATAGTGTATAGGATTTTGTGGTCTGTTAAACCTTTCTCTGATGATGAAGCATTGATTGTTTCTTGACATATTTTGCCAATACTAATCTTATTATACGGACATGAATGTCATGTGAACTAAAAAGGTAGATTATAGCAGCTCAATTCAGGTTCCAATCTTTTAGCTTAGCTTGATTTTTGCATTTACACTTCCTTCTTCTGTTCTATAGGAGACCCTCAACAGTGGAAGAAATCCTTACAATTGAGATCAAACCGGGTTGGAAGAAGGGGACGAAGATTACTTTTCCAGAGAAAGGAAATGAACAACGAGGTGTTATACCTTCAGATCTAGTGTTCATAATTGATGAGAAGCCTCACAGTGTCTTCAAGAGGGATGGCAATGACCTTATAGTCACGCAGAAAATATCTCTTGTAGAAGCTCTCACCGGTTACACTGCTCAGTTGACTACACTTGATGGCCGTAGTCTGACAATCCCCATCAACAACATTATTAGTCCCACCTATGAAGAAGTAGTTAAAGGGGAAGGGATGCCTATCCCTAAAGAACCCTCCAGAAAAGGAAACTTGAGAATTAAATTTAATATCAAGTTCCCTAGCAAACTCACTTCAGAGCAGAAAACTGGGTTCAAGAGATTAATGTCGTCAGCTTCTTAAGATATTGATCCTAGTTCTCTCCCTAGTGTCTTTCAAAATCGATGTAAGCTTGCATTTGGTTTTGTTGCTGCTTTAATCTGGAAAAAGGAAGCTACATGGTTTAATTGTGGATTCATTATCATAGATTCCTGAGGATTACATCTTGTTTTCCATTCTGCTCTCTATTTTGTTCATTTTGCAGTGTACTAATGAGCACTCATTTCTGAATAGTACCTCAAGTGCTGAGGTTAGTTACCTAAACTTTGTCTTTTTTGAGAATGAGTTCGCCTAAGTTATTGTTGACTGGCTTGGTTTAAGCAAATGCAAATTGTGTGCTTGGAAAATTGAAATCATATCCAACGTTGGCTTTTCCTAGAGACACTGCTCATGATTGGAATCGTTCCTTTTCTTTGGAATTTTCAGTGTCAATTGTCATTACTCATTATTGTTACAGATTCCACCCATAATGTTGAATAGAAAGAGAACTCTTTTCCTGAAGGGCCAAGGACTCTGAAACTGGATGCTGGTTGATGAAAACTTGTAAATTTAACCGTTTGTTAATACATATATGAATATTATTCACTGTGGTTCACCTTTACATATTGTATGAAAAGAAAAGCAACATGACCCTTCTTACAAGAAAAGGAGTTTCATATTGGAAATTTACTTCTCTTGTGTTGTTATATTGGATTTTCCGTTTTTTCTTTTTTTTTGGCGTAAAATGTCCTGTCCTTGAAAAGGCAAATGATCTAAACTTCGGGGACTTCAAGGAGAACTAAAATAGCATTTATATTATTTTTTATTAATTGGAGACGAGAACGGCAAGTATTAATTGATAAGACCAATATCTACAATAATTTTAGAAAGGATCATATTATTAAATAATTACCCCTTAGTTTGAAAAATCAATGATTAATTAGTATTAGATTGTCATCAAATTGGCTAAAATTTTAATAAAACTAAATAATTTAAAATATGATTAAAAATGATTGTCTTTATTTTAAAAAATTTTAAGTTTAATTAAAAATTTTGTTAAAATGTAAAAAGTTTTTAAAATGAAAATTAATTGATTTATTTTAGTTTATAAGAAATTGATAATTAATAAAAATTGAACGGTTAATTTATAATTAAATCAAATCAGATGTTAAAAATAAAACTAAAAAATTAGACGATTTAAAATATTTTACGATTTAATGGGTTGAATCAGTTGGATTTTTTAATCATCGTAAAAAAACAAAGTTACATGTATAAAATAATATATTTGATTAATTAATAAATTGTTTAATTTTTAACAAAAAAATTTATTAAAATAAATCGAACCAAAAATTTAAAAACTGAACCAAAAGTTAGCTGGTTCAAAGATTTTACAGTTAAAATAGTCGAATTGGTTGAATTTTTTAATCATTCATTTAAATAACTACTTTTTATTTAAAGTTTTGTAAACTAAAGACTTTTTTATATTTAAATTTATCTTAGGCTGAAATTGTTATTATTTTTTTAATATCGAAGAAACACAAGTGTATCAGACAAATCATAAGTGTAATGTCGATTTGCCAATCCTACTGCAATAATAAAAACAACAAAAGATCGTCGAGTTGCACTGCCTCTTGAATTGGAATATTCCTAAAAGAGTTTGCTTATAGAACCTCCTCCTTAGGATACAGCCTCAAATTGTTCATACTTAGTTTCCAAAGTGTCATCGTATTAAAAATTACACTCTCAATGAGTTAAAAGAAGAAAACAATCATGGAAAGTGACAAAACTGAGATGAATCCGGACAAGATCCATTGATCAAAACCAATGCTTTCTACGCTGTTTATGCCTCCTACATTCCCAACAAATCATCTGTATCACCACCAGAACACAGCACCAGTCCAGCTTAGACTTCACTCTTTTGCAATCTCTCTTCTGTAAATCCTTCTTTCTACACCTCAAGATTGTCTCTTGACACATATCCCACTTTATATATTTGATTTTTAGCTCTGAATCTTCATAATCAGCACTGAAAATGGCCTTGGAGTTGATCTTCAATGATATAGATTCCAGAAGAGCTAGTTATGGAGTTGTCAGGTGATCATCTTTGTCTCTAAAAGTCCTGTGTGTTCCCCGTTTAGGTGATATGACCTGATAAGAATTCTAGTCTACTTTAGTTTTCCCTTTGTTTTCTGTTTTATTGGTTTTCGCTTTGTTGAGGATTTGTTTGGTGATCAACTTGACAACTTGTTTGGTTTCTGAGAAAAAGAAAGTCATGGAAAGGGAAAGTCACATATAGGACTTTCTTCCTGGAAAATTCCAGGATTGTTTGTCTTAAGTTGCATTTATTTAGAAAGGAACTTGAGATTCTGAATTATGATGCTTTTTGATCTAACCAGAACTTAGGAAATTGCAAATTGAGTGCATTGTTTTATGATCCAAGGATAGGGAATGTCTATTGGATGACTATTACTAAGTATCAGTAACGATAAGCTCCCATTTCCTCCGCTTCTGATGGGATTTTCTTGGGCAAATTAAATAGACATCTTCAGCTTCTGGAGATGATGGGATCAATTACAGGTGTAAAACCACACCAATATTAAAAATTCATAGGTGAAGTTATCATATATCGGAAAGTTACATAAAAAATGAAGTGAGATAATATATAAAACACGACTCGTAATCTATTAGGTAAGATTTTGAGATGAGATATAATGTTTATAATTGTATATAAGATCATTTAGACGTAATCTAAATTCTCCCGAGCTCCTTTAGAACCTTTTCTTAATATGAGAACCAGGTTGACGGAGACCGATGAATAGAAATTCATAAACTTGAGTTGGATGAAGGGTAATTCCTAAAGAGAATCAAATATATAAACATTTGTTGTGAATTGAGGGAGATTAGTTCGATGTAGATGACTTGTGAAAGCTAAATATTAGAATTTTATAAGTGAAATTAATGAAGTTTGATACATAGAGACTCATGAAATTGAGTTAGATCCATGATGATTTATGAGACGAGTTAAATAACTACACATTTATTATGAGATAAGAGAGAGTTATTTGGATGATAATAAAATTTACTCATAAAGAAAAAATATTAAAAATTTACAAATACAATTAGTTTACATTGACAAAAAATATAAAAACAAAATAAGTCATATACAAAATTAAAACTCATAATTTATTATTTTAAAATTTTGGAATCATATATCTACTCATTTAAATTTAATTCAATTTTTTCCTGAACGTCCTTAATACGGAACCAAATCGTTTGTACCGTTTTTCAGTTCCAACCCTATTCTCAATATCGTTATTCAGAAACTTTGCAATAAATAAATGAGATTTGTTGATAATATGGTTTGGCTTTGATTTAGAACAGGGAAAATGGAACAAACTTTGCAATAAATAAATGAGATTTGTTGATAATATGGTTTGGCATTGATTTAGAACAGGAAAAATGGAACAGATGATTTCCTTCGCCTTGATACCCTTTACCTCTATCAGGAGCAGCAGGTAACTCCTGTATCTTGGAACTTGCCAATTTTCCATAACACTCAAAGAGACCATTTTGGTACTGACAACAGGAAGCACAGGAAGGAAATGTGAGTCTTCAGGAATTTGTGGTTGGGTTGCAACTCATGTTTAAGTAAATTGGACCTTTCATGTTGACATTTAGTGATGCTAAGAAGACCAATATTGGTTTGTGTTGAGTGCACAAGTTCGAGCTCAGGAAAGTCTCAGGAACTGGATCAATCACACAATGCCCTATCTTTCAGCCCAAATCACCATTTTGCTAATGTCCTTACTCAAACAGTCACACACCTCCACTCAAGCCAAAGCCCGGTCCAAGTAGAGATCACAATTAGGCCTGGCCCGCTATTCAGGTCTTGGGTTTGATTTTTTCTAAAAAATTGAGCCTCAGACAGGGATTGGATTTGGACTACTAGGCCCGACATTGTTAGAAGCCTGGTCCTGTCAGAGGCTCGATTGAGTTCGAGGCAACTAGATTTGAACCTGAGTCCTACTCGGCTCAACCCAATCTATTTTTTTTGTTTTTAATTTGATTAAAAATGAAAAACAATATTATTTCAGTATTAAACTGTAAAATAAAATAACATATAATATAAAGTTAATTATATAATAATTATATAAATAGGTTTTTTTGGGACAAATCTTTTGATTTATATTCAATTTTAGTATTATTTGATTTATTTCAAAGGTGAATTTTGCTTATTTTTGTGAGAATAATTACTTCTATTTTTTTAATAGATTTGATGAAATTGTAAGATATGTATAAACTCGTAACATATTTCTTAGAAGAATTAATAGGTTTTTATGTTACTTTATGAATAATTATGCGTTATTTTCTTTAAAGTTGTCCTTCATATACAAAAATTGATTATGAAATTATAAAATTTTAATTAGAGTGAAATTAAAATAGAAATAAACATATAATTTTTATTGATTTTTATACGATAATAACAAAGTAAGTAAAAAAAGTCACATATCGACAAAAGGAGAACAACATGACAAGGTCATACATGTTTTGTCTCTGACCTGTCCAATTTGGCTTAGTTCTTCCCGAACTCTTGGAGTTTGCAGAAACTTTGGTTTACCACGACAATAAGAGGCATTACCTAGCAACACGCGTCTCTTAATACTAACCTTGTTCTAATCGCTATCCACTAATCTTTTTCCCTTGTACAATTTGGACTCATCTTGGAATGTGTTTCTTTATAATAACGTTCACCACGTTCATTGGATCGTGCATTGCTTTGGGGGCTTTGCCATTTTGTAATATACCCTTTTTACGAATATGGCTTCCAATCGCTCCGATGGTTCAGGAAAAGAGCGTTTACGTTGGACACAAGAGTTACATGATCGGTTCGAAGAGGCTGTGAACCAACTTGGTGGTCCTGACAGTAAGTTACAGTTGAATCACTGGTTTCTTTGTATCCTGAGAAGTTACAGTTGAATCTTCTTTTGATGTTTGTTTGTTTATATATGTTACATGATCACTGGTTTCTTCTTCTTGTTTTTTGGGTCATCAGATGTTTCCTGATCACTTGTTTTTTCTTTTTGTATCCTGAGAAGTTACGGTTAGCTGTGGAGCTTCGTTTGATGTTTGGTTGTTTATGTTACATGAAAATTTCCAGGGGCTAAACCAAAGGGAATTCTGAAAACTATGGGCGTTCCAGGACTTACGATCTACCATGTGAAGAGTCACTTGCAGGTACACTCTCTTCTCTTCTTATCTCCTGCTTCTGCTTGTGCTCATTACCATTAAACCATAAGGTTCTTAAGTTGTTATTCAGAGTCAGATCTTGACGAAAATTAGAAGCGAGAAAAGATTTTGACCTAGATCATTAGGATTCGATACGGGAAATGATCTTGTGTGATGCATGAATCTCATTTTATATCCGTTATACAGGCCTATGGGTAACTCCACCGATTTTTTTTAAAATTAAAAATATAAAATAACGTAATTTTTTAATTGGGTCTAAGCTTGAGCTGTTTAGACTCGAGCTTACCTAAGGCCTAATTCTTTTAAGTAAAATGATTTTGTTTTACTTAGAATAATTAGATCTCGAGTCAGTCTGAGCGTTGGCCTGACCCATGAGTCAATCATTAAAAACTACTAAATTTAAGCCTATAGATCAAAAATTGTCATCCATACTGATATAGATTCTTTATTTTGTTGTATGATTTATTAGTTATCTTATATTGAATCGAGTTTAATTAATTTATATTGAATTTAAGAATGACTTAGATTATTACGTAACATTTGATTATTTGTTTTAAAGAGATCCATGCCATTTTTATACGTATGTTATTATTTTTCTCTAAGATTTAGCCTAATCTTTTAAACAAGTATTAATCATTCGCCTATCTATTATTATTATTATTATTATTACTATTATTACTACTACTACTACTACTACTACTAATAATAATAATAATATTATTATTATAACTATTTTTTAATATTTGTCATAATAATAATAATAATAATTATTTTCCTACATATTATATATTATTAATATTATTAGTATTCCTATTATTATTTTCCTACTTATTAATATAATTATCATATTTTTCTTTTTTAATAATAATAATAATAATAATAATAATAATAATAATAATAATAATACTATCACCACCTTTTTCCTTTCTTGTAGATCATTTGGAAACAATCTCTCTACTAATTAGAGATAAGGCTGTGTATACTGAACTTCCCCAAATATCACGTTTAGCGGAATTTTTATTGCCGTTGTTGTTGTATTTGATTATTTGTCATGCTATATTAATATTTTTTAATCAAAATTTAAAAGAAACTAAATATTACAAAAAGTTAAAAAATTTAAAACTTAAATTAAAAAAACTTAAATCATTGAAGAAGTCAGTGTTTATACTATATCTTTTTCAACCATTTGAAGATTGAGAATTTACGTGACAGAGATCATCATATTCAAGAAATGTATCTATCTTAGACTATATAATTTTAGATTAACTTTTTATAAAATAAAATTTGTAATTTATGATTTTTTGTGTTATTTTTCTCTCTTTTTCTAATCTTGAATCTTTTTATAACATTTCATGCACTTTTTTTTTTTAGATTCTGATTTTTTTCTTCTTTTTGTTATTCTTGGATATCCTTAACAGAAGTACAGGATATCTAAATTTATACCAGAAACAGCGAACAGTAAGTCTAAACTAAGTACCCATTCATTATTTTTCTAATGATAGATGATACTTTAATTTCTCTAATATGATCTAACTTTTTCATACAAATTTCTGTAGGAAACAGGTTTGAAAGGAGAAGTATTTCAGAATTATTACCAAACTTCAGTGCAACATCGTAAGTTCTTGCAATCCTGTGGACTTGTAATCTTCTACACGTTTGATTATAATCCAAAGTTAAGATTCTCGATCGAAAATTCTTACAGAGCTGCTCAACTTAACGAAGCTTTGCAAATGCAAATGGAAGTACACAGACGACTCAGTGATCAGTTTGAGGTATTTGTAATAATATCGTAATTATGGAAGGTGTGGGTATAATTGAGAGTAATGCAAGAAATTATAACAAATTACGATAATGGTTTAATTATATATGAGTAATTTATTTATTCGTTTTATAGAGGGTAAAAGATATAAAATCTCTTAAAAATATGATTTGTTAAAAATACTTAATTTTTAAAATTAAAATTTTATTCTAACTTTTAATTTTTGAGCAAAATTTTTTCTTAAATTTTGGTTAAAAATAATGATTAAATACACAGCATGAATATAAAAAATGAACTAATTAAGGACTAATAATAATAATTTAATAATTTAAAATAGTTATAATAAATTATTAATTTATTAATAAATTATTAATTTATGTTATATTTAATTAGTTTTATTCGTATTTAAAAGTTAAGTTGAATCGTTATAAAGGAAGGTAAATCTTAAAAAAAATAACCTTATCAGTTGTTCTATCATCTTCCAAATCGTCATGTTAGTATTATTTAATTAGAATAAGTATAATGTTAATTCCAAATATATTTTATTTTTTAAATAAAGTTTAAGAGAATGAATTTTTGAAATTAAAGAAAATTAAAATTTTGATATATTTTTTTTCATGCGAAGTATATATCTTTTACCTGTTTTATATACTTGATAAAATAGACTGAAGAGAACTTTGGCTCATATAATTCCTTCAACTTGTTTTCCAGGTTCAGAAGAGCTTGAAACTTAAGATTGAAGCACAAAGGAGATTCCTGGAGAGGATTGTTGAGGAACGTAGGAACCGAACGACAATTTCCAAGTCAAGCAAGCCTTTCTCTCCTCTTTCACTGCCTTCTCTCTGTGAAGAGTCAGAATCTAATGCAAAAGATATGGAGTCCGATTCAGAAGGTGACAGAACTGAAATAGAGTCTCAGGAAAGTTTCCAAGCTCTCAAGAGGCTTAGAATCGAAAACGAAATCATCCCACAATACAAACTGGACTCGTTCAACCCAAATCAAACCATGGTTTTCCAAAGAGAATCAAAGTTCGCATACCCCACCAACGATCTCAACTTCCAGTGGAACCTGATGACCTGTTCGTCCCCTCTAGTGCCCAACTTCTTCTGAGAATCTAGCAGCCTCTCTGTTGATATTGTGTGCAATAAAACAGTTTAGAAAAGAGATATTGTTGGAGATAATTTTGGTGGTCTTACGATCATTCCAAGTCAGGAGTTGGAAGATCTTGAAGACAACTAAAACATCAACTACTTACTGCTAATAATAAAAATGTAATATCAGTTCTTGGTTGTGATTATATGATGTGTGATATAATGTAACTTGTTCTTTTGTAACTTGTTTCTTTTTTCTATTCCTGCTATATGGCTTCCTAAGATAGCCATGGGGTTTCGGTACTGAGAAAGCAATGTTTCTCAGCCTTGTAACTTACCTAATGCGTGTATCTTTCCATCAAATGTGAGTTTACTCTGTTAATTAATTGAGTCATATAACCATAGATATTTGGGGGAAAAATCAATGCTTAGAAAAAAAATGTGCATATATATAAAGAAATAGTGCTAAATATCAGTGTTTGAAAACTGGACCGAAGTTAAACCTGTAAGAAAAAAAGTTTAAGGTTTAAAAGGCTCGATCGGTATTAGACTGTTATAAAACATGCTAAAGAATAACTAAAATTTAAAATTTTAAAATATAATTGAAAAAGATTGTCTTTATTTATCGAAGAATTGGAATTTTAATTAAAAATTATTAAACAAAAATTAATTGATTTATTTTAGCTTATAAGAACTTAATAACTTATAAAAATTGACTGATTAATCCATAAATTGATCAATTTTAATAACAAAAATTGTTAAAGTAAATCAAACCGAAAAGTTGAAAATTAAACCAAAAAATTAAACAGTTTAAGGTCAAATCGGTTGAGTTTTTTTAATCAATGCTAAGTACACGTAAACTTATTATTACATACAAGATAATTATAATTTTCAGGATGAACTTAAGTTAGTCGGGCTTCTTATAATGTTGAAAATATTTTAACTTCAACCTAGTGAATTTGTGCACGTCAAATTCTCTGTTCCAATTACTACGTAAATGTGTGGATGAGATTTAATGGAACATGACAGGACCACTATAATTAAAACAGTAGATCTGATCCCAAATTTGTGCAGTGATTGAGTTCATGATTAACATGCTATTATTTGTTTTTTTTAATTTATTCAATATTGTAAGACAAATTTTAGATGCTAAATAAAAATACATAAAATTATGAATATTTATGATATTAATTAACTCAACTCTTTATTTTGAGAAAAGAGTTTATAGAAAAAAGGCTAATGTTAAATTTTGATGAAGAATATTACATCTTTATTTCAACAAATATGAATATGGAATATTTTAATTACTTATATAGCGAAATTAAAAGTGATATTTTCTATTTAAAATAACAATCTAATAAAAATTCCGTTAACACGTAAGTCTAGAGAGATTCAGTCCTACGTATAACGCATAGAGACTTCCTGTCTCTTGCCAGTTTGTACATAATTATATCAGCTAACGAAATTTTATTGGAGAGATTTAGAAGTTTATTTGATCAAATACGTATACCCCACCACATAACATTCAAGCAAAAACCGAAAATAAGTAAAGTTCAGACAACAGAATAAACTAACCCATCGTCTAGGCAATGCACTAGACCGATCGAACATGAACATTCATAGGAATCTCGAGCTCAAGGAACATGGAAACAGAGAGTTTAGGATCATCTTGAGTGGCGTAATTATAGTGTGAGATTTGTTTGTCAATAGTGATTTACAGGTGTTTCAGCGGGATTCATACTAAATGTTATTGTTATTTAAGAATAGTCAACAATTTCCGTTACAAGAAAAATATCGTTTAGTAACGAATATTACCGACAAAAAACCTAAACATTCTGTCAGCAAGTCAGTTAACGACAAAATTTACCGACGAACCATGACGTCGTAGAAACGGCCGTAAGTAATAATTTTCCACAAATAACAGAATGTCCGTTAGTAAATGTATCGACGGATAATTTATATAACCATTAGTGAATATAACGATGATTGTTTATGCGGTCGACCGTCAATAATTTACAAACGGTATTGTTATTTTGTCGATAAGTTTACCGACGGTTATTCTGAGGCAAATCTTGTCGATAAAGTTGATAACGGAATTGATTATTTCGTCTACTACTTTATGTAAATATTACTGACAGTTTGTTGTTTTCCATCGGTAAATAGAACTAATTTTACCGACGCACTTTGTTTCGTCGGTAAATTTTTTTTTTTTTAAAATCCCATCATTAAATTTTATTTGATGATCTTATAGTTGATGCATAATTTAAATAGTTATGAATTATTTGTGTTAATTTGTTTAAACAGAAAGTTGATTAATGATATAAAGTTAAAATTATCTTAATTGATAATAAAAACATTAAATTGCACATAATAAGTATTTGTAATTCAAAAGAAATGACTACAAGTACACTATTGATTTGGTGACTGCGGATGCTCTGATTGCTGCGATGAGGTGCTACCCCTCCCCTTCAACTCATCTATCTCATTACGGAGTTGAACCATGTACTCCATCGATTATTGCAACTGAGTTGCCAACGTTTGCACTGTGCTCCGAAGCTCATGGACTTCATTGGTTGTGGACTGCCTACTAGATGTTGTTGTACTAGACGTAAAGGATTGCGAATAAAATGTGTTCGCAAATAAACCTAAGTCGAATATCCTTCCACAACAGTCCCTACTGTCACAAAGGTCTACTTTGGACCCGAACTTTCACTACAAGTCGCGCCCACCTTCGTGATGCAATCCCGCTTCGGTCTGCTTGAGCAAGATTCAGCTTTCTCATGTGAATATCTGATGGAGTGTCAAACCAACAAAAATAAATTCCTACTCTAGAACACTTAAACGAGTAAAGTGGTGAATAGGGTCGAACCACAGA
>JAOQMS010000005.1:566951-578673 GCA_027563885.1 Erythroxylum longipes
AATAGAACTCTACTAACTAAGATCACAATCTTATCATATCTTATCCTTAATAGGATTAAGTTACATCACATTTAAAAGATTACCTTATCTAGGAATGATTATCCTTATCCATGAAGATCTCCTCTATCTTCAGATGATCCTTCCAGATGATCTTTATCTTTTAAGTTAATGTTCATCCACTGCGATCTTATCCGCCACGTCATCATGTGCCACATCATCCACAATTGACACGTCACTGCTGATGTGTTCACCAAGGCCTATCCGCATATAAGTCCATTAATGCACGTGCATGGACAAGTTCATCTTCCATGATCCAGCTCACTTCATGGTACAGTTTCGTCGCTCCATAACTAAGTATAAGTCACAAACCGAGTTAGTATAAAACCTCGCACATTTTACATACTTCCGACTTGCCTCGCCGAAGTCAAGTGCCTTCGCACACTCTCGAATCTCGCATGACTTAGTTCGCCAACTCGTAAGACTTCGCCTTGTTCCCTCGTCAACATGCCTTCCTCATGCCGACCTGCGTGCCAAGTATTAGCCAAGGCTCGCCAACACTCACACGAACCTGCATTCTTATAAACATCTTCAGATTACTAAGATTGTCGTTGAATGCTTTCTTATATTTGGTCCTATCAGAAGGCAATGTTTATATTAGTAAGTGATTATTATTAAGCATTAATATTAAACCATAAATTTCACATACATTTAATTCTTTACATCAGGTGTTGAAGAATATCACACCGTCATGTTTCTTAGTGTGAGTGTGCAAAAAGAGCTGACGGGGTGTAGGCCTCATACCCATAGACTTTTCCTACAGAAGAATAAAATATTATAAGTGAACTAGAATTTATAAAAATTTCGGTAAAGTTTTCTCTATTTTTATGATATTTACCCCTATTGAAGTCTCGGAGTTAGCGGGAAACAATACATCCGCTTCCAGGGTACTAATTTATGTTTCATAGAACGCTTTCTAGGCTTGAACCTAGATTGACCACAAAATTTGCACTATTGTAATTCCACATCATCTCCCCAATACAACATACATCCCATTTTGCAACAATCAATCTTTTTAACAGGCAAACCAAGACCCTTAATAAGTTTCTTCATATTGTAAAAACTATCAACCGTTATATGATCAAGAGGAAATGATTCATTATACCATCCAAGAATTTTATCAAAACTACGACAAAAAATATGCCTTTCAAACTTTATGTTTAATATTCGAGCAATTGAACAAAATTAAGTCATTGTCTCACAATTTAGCCATAATTATTGGTCAGCTAAGTGTAGTAAGTCAAAAAATTGTTTTGCATGTGGGTTTGGTTCTTCTTCAAGATTTTCTATATTTTCCTGAAAGGTATAACCTGCTGCATCATAAACCATTTGCATGTAAGAATTTTCATTTGCATCCACATTATTTGTTCTAAATCCAATCCCCCCTTCAAACTTATTTAAGTTCACTGACGATTGTACTTTATTAACCCTTAAGGTGTTACAAATCAATGGTTCTCCACATCGTGTCTACTCAAAATAATTTGGGACAAACTCTTTTATCAACAAATGCCCATTCACTTCATCAATAAGAAGGAAACGAATGTGTTTGTACTTTCTATATGGAAATCTGATCTTTGGGCTATCCATATATGCAGGTTGAGAACATGTATAATGAATAAAAGCTTCAACTCCCTCAACAAACTCAAGATTATTGAAACCATCAGGTGTTAATCGTCTATACATCCAAGATCTATCAACATTACTCATTTCTGCAAAACAGTTAATTTCAAATAGTGATTCCATAGTTAGTATCCTTCATGTTCCCTAAAGTTTACAGAACATCTAAGCTTTACACAACATCCCCTAAGTATTAACCAATTGAATTAATCACCTACAATTGATTTCAAAACTATGATATGTGGCATTGTTTACACCTATGAATCAAGAAAACAAGTTCTCGTTGTGACTGCTAGGCTTGTGAAAATTTTCACCGATAAGTCTCATGGGAGTTGCATCACGGGTTTTCAACCTATATACTGTCCTAGGGGTTTATTATAGAAAGAATTGTCTTGTCTATAAAACATATTAATTTCTTGTGTTAATACTAAGTTTGTATTAATCACATCGAAGTTAAAGTATTAAGTGATCGAATTAATCACCTACAATTGATTTCAAAACTATGGTACGTGACGTTGTTTCACCGATAAATCTCACGGGAGCTGCATCACGAGTTTCCAGCCTATATACAATCCTAGGTGTTTACTATGCCTCAAATCATTCATAAGATCTAAAAATCATTCCACATACAATAAATACTTATGTAATCAGACATCTACTCATTAATGATTCAAACATAACCCAAACATAAATAATTAGACTATTAAAAAAGAATATAAAAACTCATCAATGACTATGCCATTGGATTTAGCACACAAAAAAGCATTTTATGGTTAACTATACATGAAAACAAAAGATCATCCTTAAATGATATGTTGTACGTCTTCAATTTCTCACATTTTATTAAAAAAATTAGATAGGAAATCCTAAAGTAAGCTAGATAAGAAATCCTAAAAGTTAGAATGAAGTTCCAATTGATAGAATCAAAAGCTTTGAAATAAATAATCTGCATATTGTAACTTTAGTTAAGTATTTTCTTATAGTTGTTTATGGACTTCGATCATCTCATCATGATATAAAAACCTAAAAATTTATCAAATTAACTCATAATCATGCTATATATTCTCATATTAGCATAAGTGGGTGATGCAACACCTAATATTAAGTATATGTAAAACGGCAATTTAGCAACTATAAAAATGTTAAAATGCTTCCTATATGACTAATTGACCATATGAACCTCTAAAACTGCAGTAATATCATAGTATATCTGTTTAACATTCAAACCCCTCCTATATTGATACATAAACAAAACCATAGCCCTCAATCCATAATGTCATTTGCAAGACAACTCAACCAATATCCTATATTAAAGTTCCTCAAAATCCCTAAAATCATTCATTTATCAATCCCATCACAAAACAAATATACGTAAAAAAAATAGAAAAAATCCAATCAAAAATGGGGTAAGAACATTAAAAGTAAAGAAAATATAATCAATTAAGAGAGTATCAATGAAATAACCAATTAACAGAATTCAGATATTTGGAACTATAATTCAAACCCATCCTATATTAATTCATTGATAAACTCAACTTTAAAAATGTAACAACCAAACGCAACCAATAAGAAAATGTATTAATGATAGAGATTAACAATACTTCAAATTTAAAGCTAATAATTTAGATTAGAAATATATAAAATTTAGATTAACAATACTTAAAATTTAAAGCCATAGACCGAAGTTCATACTATAAACAAGTTTCGGTTGGTACAAGTCATTTACATTGAAAATGCAGCAAGTTCAAATGGGAGGTTCAAACCACAAACAAATAGCCAAATTAAACTAAGTAAACAAAAACTCAGTAAATAACAAAACCCACTTTCCTTAACTGACACGCCGAAGAAGTCATTAAAACACATGAAGGAAGAAGGTGACGGAGTTAGAGTGTCCGACAGCCAAAGAAGATAACCAAAACAGAGAAAAGAAGATAGTGACAATCAAAGCAGTACACAAACCACAGTAACAAACAAAACTCAACAATGTCGTAAAAAACAATCAAAGAATGAAATATTACCTCAACCGATGATTAAAGAAAGAAGACAACGATGACACGCGATGGGTGAGCGACGGCGATGAACGATAGTGAGGAGAAAAGGACGAGTGACGATGATGAGGAGAAAAGATGGCGAAAACACAGAGGAGAAAATGAGGGGGGAAGGTTTGGAATGAGTTTAACCCCGAACGAAAGCGACGTCGTTTGGTATTATACCAAATGATGTCGTTTTCGATTTATTTAAAATGATTGAGTTGAAGCTAACAACAGAGTGGCCAAACCGTCGGAAAATCACAGACAATATACATGACTATCAATAAACCATGACGCTTGATTATTGAATCAAGCATTTCCGTGTAAATTTATCGACGGAACGGTTATATAGTCAGAAATTCATTGACGGAAAATAGATCCGTTGGTAAATCCCCGACGCTAGTTTGTTGCAGCAAGCGTTCCTGCCTAATTTACCGATAGGTATGACTTTTTCGTCACTATATTCTATTGAAAAATTTGTCAGGATATTTTTCCTCCACCTTTATCGACGAAAATTTTTTCCATCGTAAAATGGAATTTTTCACGACAGTGTTATTGATAGATATTGATTTTCCGTCTCTAATTAGCTACCGTATTTATTCCGTCGATAATTTTCTGTCGATATTTTATAATTTTCTTGTAGTGTTCATATTTATATCAAAATTAGTCAAATTTAAGAAAATTTTAGTTTCAAATAGACTTGATTATAAATTTTTTATTTAAGATTACTTGAAAATATTTTATATGCAATTTAAGTACAAATTAAATAAAATATAAAAATATAACAAAAATTTTAAAGTTCGAATAGAGTTAAATTTGAACTCCATTATTTAAACCTAACAAAAGGGTGGGGTGGCCCATTGTCAACCCTAAGCATCAATTATTGCCTTTGTATCAAACATTCCGACGAATCCAACATGACATTTAAGACAATTTAGCACTCCAAAGGTCTTATCAAATATAGATATATATATATATCAAAAGTGAATTTTATCTTCTTTAAAGTCTTAATAAATTTTAAGTTAATTTACATGTATTTTAATTATTTTTTCAGTGACAAAATATTACGGGAAATAACGTCAAAATTTTTAATAAATTTTAGTTTATAAAATTAGTACAACAACAATAATAATTTTGTGAAAATTTCATTAAAATTTGGAGTCTAAAAAAGTATAATAATATGCATTTTTACTCCTAATTAATAAAGAGGTTATTTTCGAATGACCATTATGAAACAAAGAAAAGAAAAAAAGAAAAAAGAAAAAATAATAATATAGTAAAATAAATAAGTAAATACGAGTGTTTGTTTCCATTTTTATTTTTAGTTCTTTATTTTATTTTCAAATTCAGTAAAAAATTTTGTTTGTTTGAGTTTTTAGTTTCTATTTTTTGTTTGGATTTCTTTTCATTTTTAAAAATTATAAAAATTATAAAAATTGATTTTTATTTTTTCATAATCTAATTTACTATCATTTAATATATTATTTAATTATTTAAATTAAATAATTAAATAAACAAAAGTAGAAGTAAATGGTCTTAATAAACAAAATATGACAAAAGTAATAAACTAAATAATAATAATAGTAGGGGAAAAAGCTTAGGCTAAATTTTCGAAGGGTACGTATAAAAATAAATCTTTTATTAAAATTAAAATATATATAATTTATAAATAATGAATAAAAATGTCTAATCACGTAACGTTTCTCCATTTTCAATGGTCATGTGGAGAATTCCCCAGGTAGTCGGTGTCGTCGGCCATAGCCATGAACGCCTCGTTTTCCTTGTTTTCTTCGTTGGAATTGATTTCCCATTGACTATATAAATTAAATCAAGAGAGTAGTTCTACCTAAACATTGGAACTCTTAGTTCCAAGTCTAACTATGATTCACTACATTACAAATTATTTAAATTATCAAATTGTAATAATTTGAACATGTTTTATTCGTTTGTATCATATATTTTATACCTTTTGTGAAATTATGTTTGCAATTTATAACTTTTTAAATTTATATTTCTTCGGTTATGGGAATATATATAAATTACTTGTCTTAGTTTTATGCAAATATAGTTAATTTCTGATATAATCAATAAAGATTGTACGTTAAATGGATTTAATCATCACTTGGATGGATACTTTATTATCTTCAATGTCTTAGAAACATATAAAATTGTCATTAACATTTGAAAGTAATACGAGAAAAAATAAGTTTTAAAAATGCCTCCAACTTATTAAACTACAAAATTTCCAAAGTGATGCTTAATGTATTATAAAGTAGAGTTTTGTTCAAATAATTTAACGAATCAAATTTGAGTTTGTTTTAGTCGAGTTTAAGATCACTCAATCTATCCAACCCAAATTAATTTGACAAAATAAAAAAATTTCAATCTCGAACAAACTAGATTCAAACTACAACAAAAAGAGGTCGAGTTGGACTAGACGTGACCCATTACATCTTTATCAGTAACTTTATGTTTATTATTATATGTCATTAATCCAATTATAACATGGGATGTATCAAACGAATGAAAACTCAATTTATCTAATAAGAAACGATGTTTTGGTCATCTACGCCTCTGAAAATAATACCTTGTACCTAAAAGAGAATATCCACCAAAATGGATTGAAACTAATACTAAACTTTGTTTTATTCAAAGGTAAGAACAGAAATAATATGTATACATTACCTACTTAAATTTGACATTATCACTATCCCCATGCCTACCTATCTAGCCAATGTTCCGTAACTTTTTCCAAGGCAAATTGTTTAAGTGACTCACTTATTGCACTTTTGAACTATTATGTCTTTTTAAAAATTACTCAATGTATATATTTCAAAAAAAGTGACTAAAATTTTTTATTGTAAAAAAAAGGTTTAAATAAAGATTCCCTATAGTTTTATATTTTCTATTATAATTTTCATATTACTTAATTATAACTTTTACCCTACTATCGTATTATTAAATTGTTACGTGTACAAGATTCTCGCAACCTTCTTTTTATATTCTATAAAGAAGTTGTTTCTCTAATTTAAACACTTATTTAAGCTTCACTTAGGCGTGTGTGCTCTTAGTTTCTATCAACTATGTTACGTTTTGGACAAGGCAATTACTTAGAATAACAAGATGTGCCGAAGTCATACTTGGCGTACTAACACTAGCCTCTAGACTCCTTACAACTTTTGCATACCAACAAAAGAGGCCGCAGTAAATGCAATCACCATCAGTTAGAACCGACTAACCGAGAAGCCATATTTTACTAAAGTGAATTGATAGCTATATTTTTTTAGTTTTCTGTATAAAGTAATCAGTACATAAAGAAACGTGAATGTAGTAAACGCCCATGTGACAGAATACAAAAACAGGCACAATGATTCAAAGTTACGAGGAACTTGCTCAAAAATGACCATACATGCAAAGATCATCAATCTAGCTCGGTTGAAACTTTCCAAGTTCTTGCAAAAAAGAGATTTCAAAAGCGCAAGGGAGAGAAAGATAAGTTTTTGGTTAAAATAATTAGATAAAAATTTAATAAAATTATAAAATGTTTTTTAAGTAATCTAATAATTAAAAATATTTTTAAAATAACTGAAAAAAAGTCTTTTATCTCATCTAATTTCATTACAATTTTAAAAAAATTTAAGAACCAAAGAGAATAGGACCAACCATCGTTTATAATACAGAAAAGGCCTACCTTGATTCAAATGATTCTTTAACTTTCTTGAATTGGCACAAGCATTGTCACAATCGGCTACATAAAAAATAAAGAAAAAGAAAAAGAATAGCTCCATTACATGATTTGACATTGCATCCAATTTAGAGGTAGGCAATTCCTTTCAAAACAAAAAGGCAAGTGGAGATTTGATTCAACATCATGTGCTTCTATCTTTTCACACTCATTAACTCTTTCTGTTTCGTGCAATAATTTCGATCTAGCTAGTCTACAATAGCTTAACTTCTATCACCAAACAGAACTCATCTCGAGGATTTTAAAGATTCAACTTGTTGCTTCCCACAAGGACCTTTTGTCCTGATATAAAGCCTGTACTCGTTGAATGTCATTGGTGTATAAAGAGCTGGTCTCTCCTCAGTAACAAGGTCCTTACAAGGTTCGATAATCTTATCACCTTTAGGGTTATAGAAAAAGGCAAGGGACACCCTATCCTTAGCAGCATTTACAATCACCCTATGCTCTACACTTTTGTAGATAGCATTGCTCAAGACCTGAAGAAATATATAATGTATTGTTAATAATAGATATTAAAAAATATAATTTCTGATAATCTGAAAGTTATTGAACAAACTAATCGGTCCAGTATTTAATAGAAAAGATAAAAGAATGTAACCTGAATTTGGTCCCCGATGTTAACAATAAAGGCATTAGGGACAGGGTTAACTGTGATCCAACTTCCACCATTAAGAACTTGTAAACCTGCCACATTTTCATCAGGGAGGAGAATGGTCATTCCTCCAGGATCAGAGTGCGATGAGAGACCTAATGTCAGGTCAGGTTGAGGACATTTTGGATAGAAATTAACCCTCAAGCATGCACCAACATTTTCTTGTCCTCCAAAAGCTTTTACAAGGTAGTCCTCTTCAAGTCCAAGGTTCGTGGAGAGCACCTTCATTAGCTTACCTCCAAACTCAACAACTTGCCTTCCATATTCTGATACCAATTTCCTGCAATTCAAGTGTACCATCTACGTATAATTAACCATCCTAGTTAAAAATTCGAGTCTAAGTATATTATACTAACTATTTCTTTATTTTCCAATGGCATGATGTGCATGCATGCAATTTTATATAAAAAAAAATTGTAAGGGCCCGAAAAGTACATAAACCAACCATAAGTGATAAGTGTGAAGTCCTGAAAAGTAAATCAGTCAAAGGACGAAGAGACAAGCAAGCAACCCGCAAAAATCACAGACATGTTGGCACCAACTTGAATGTTCAAAAAGTTGGCACGTCAATTTTCCAGAGTTGAACAAGTCACGAGAGGTTGTGAATAATTTACCATTGAAAATTCTAAAGAAGTTACCAGATCTTTGATAAAACCAAATTTAATCATTTAATCATCTTAATTATGGTAATAAGATATATTAAATTATGCTACTAAATCTTCAAAATAGGTACTGATAATATTTTAATAAAATAAAATTTAATAATTACTAAAGTTTTGCAATGTAGTTATGATCAAAAAGTTATGTCCAAAATGCCATACCTGCAAGAATCTGGAGTTTCAGGCCATTTGGTCTTGTCCCTGAGTGAATTGGGCGTGTAATGAAGGAAGAAATAGTCACTCCAATCCAAGCAAGCACCTTTCTCTACTCCCAAACGACTACCATAACCCTCATACGTGAAAGGAGAGTTCGCATACACTTCTTTAACTTCGACAGGCAAGTTGAAGAACTCACGCCAAACCTCTCTTGTATTCTGCAAGAGTTCATGGTCCACTCCATGGTTTACCACCTGGAAGAAACCCCATTCACGACAAGCACTCGAGATCCTGTTCATAGCGTCTCTACGTAGGCTTTGGTCATCAGAGAACACGTCCTGGAAGTCTATAACAGGAATGTTCACCTCCGTTTCAGGGCCTGTAATGATCTTCCCTACAGGCCTGTGAGATTGTGGCTTCACGAACCGTTCTGGGATTGTTTTTATACCACTCTCTGACAAAGACTGGACTCTGACCACCGGTTCAGGCCAACTTTGCATACAGTTCATCTTAGAGTCGAGAAGTGATTCGTGTTTTTGTTGCGTACCAGGTGGTGGGTGTGAAGCTGACGACCACTTTACTTGTTAATTCCAAGAGTAATTACTTAAATAGAATAAGAACGTGAAAGTTATGGGAATATATAGAGAGAGATGAATGGTCAGAGATAGATATTCAAAAGCTTGTTGTGTGGCTATGGTGCTATGTGAAGAGGTTGGAAGCACCAAGACGTATATATAGGCAATTGGATCGAGTCAAATCAGCGCCGCTATGCACTTGATTTGCTCTCTAACATCATCACAATAACAAGATTTAAAACAAGCTCTAATTCCTGAGTTTAGTACGTGTAAATTAATCCTTATAATTAGCTATATTCAAAAAATGACATATTCTTTAACATGTAAAGCACGTTGTCGTATCTCTGTTTCAATTGAAACTAGAAGATTAGTCGTTTTAGGACCATTTTTTTATGCAAATTGGGTTGGGACCATCTTACCAATAAGCATGTGATTGCTTTATTGGTTTGCATTTGTAACTTAGCATGAAAAAGCTTGGCTTTTGACTGGTATGTTTTGAGATATATAATTTTTCTTAATTCAAAGATGGCTATCTTCTCCACGTGTCTTTTGAGGGTTTGATTTGTACGTAGAGAATGTTTAGTTCTTGTGTGTTTTCTTAAAGTTTATTCGTTCTTCTTGTGTGCCTGCGAAAATTACCATACACGATTACACGTTGAGCATGCTTCTTACTCTATGCCAAAAACAATATTTTGTCATCTTGGGAAGTCCAAGCAATGTCAACTTAATGATGGGCCAATGTAAGGATTTTTTAACGGACATATACACAACATATATGTGTATAATTGTGTATAAAGGTTATGATATAAAGTTAAGTCCAATTAATTAAATTGGTCTAATACGATTATCGTATTTTAGGTTTTATGTATCTATTTTAAGTGTAGGCTTCATATGTGTAGAGAACGAATTTATAATTTATAGTTTCATGATGGGTCAAATTAGAAATTATATTAGGGTTTTATTGTAATAAAAGTGGTTATAGTCCCCAAATTAAATGTACCATAATTCTTTTCTGACATCCCATTATCTGAGAGAAAACAGAGAGTTAGGGAAAACTTTGAAAAAATTCTACGTTCTAATTTGGAAGACAAACTGCAAGACCTCAGTGTAAATTTCACAATAGATTTAGATGTATTTCTACTTTTATTTGATTCTTGATGATTTAATATGAACAGATCTTATCTTTAAAAGGTTTAAAGACCAACACCTAAATGTATGCAAATGTATTGTACACCATAAAATGAATGTCATCTTGGGTTGGGTCAGCGTTCCTAAGACCCGATCATGACCCAAAAAGAATTGTAGACCCGAACTCAAATGCTCAAATACGAATTCAATCAAATATAATTTGATTCGTTAGTTTTAATTGATCAGTTATTTTTTATTATTGATTTGATCCATAATAATTAATTAAATTTAAATTTAAACTTAATCGAACTCAAATATTCAAATTTGATTAGACTCAAATAATAGATTTTTAATTTGAATCCAATTAAATAAAATTTAATAAAATCAGAATTTTTTTTACTCTTCAAAAGAAAAAATTATAATTGATATAATATCTAAAAAAAGTTGTGAAAATAATATATCGTACTCTTTTTTCTTCATTATTATTGTTTTAGATAACATCAAAAGAGAATGATCTCAATTTCCACTCATGTTAACTTTTTTTATTTAATAAGGTTTCTTCTGTATATTATTATATGAAACAGTTAACTAAAAAATTATTATATAACATTAATATCATGTTAGCAAACTAAATTTTATAATATAATGTTGTATTATAACTAGAATGAAACCGAACAACTCTTAAGCACATGATATATTCAAAAAAAATCATTTTTTAAACGGAAGTACCCGCAATCGCTATCATTTAGATGCGTTTAGGTAAATTTTCAAATTGACGCAATAATCTGCAAATCACGTCAACCGAGTATTCTGCACTAAGCAAATCCTGTATGACAGGCTCAATCGAAAGAATATAGATAAGAGAATTTGAATACAGACTCTTTTGACTTCATGCCTTTCTATTTCACCAACTCGACCACTCCTAGTGGCATGATATATTCAAAATTCTATATTTAAATTGCACTAATCCTAGTGACGTTCATTATTTTACTTGTGACTTGAGATATTATAGTTGACTTGTGGCTAATCACTACAAGAAAATTGAGAATTAGCGTCGGAATATTACCGACGACACAAATTCCGTCGCATTTTACCGACGGAAA
>JAOQMS010000005.1:578773-592736 GCA_027563885.1 Erythroxylum longipes
ATAAATTTACCGACGGTATATTGGCTTTTTCCGTCGGTAATTTCCGTATGTAATTTACTATTTTCTTGTAGTGAATGAGTATGGCACGTTATAATCATATTGAAATATCAAATATCACGTGGTTAGACTGGCATACAAAAATATCTGTCTGGTAGAATAAGACCATTTTAATAAAATCTAAACATTTACTAGGAATGATAAACGAGTCCTTAAAAACTTTTTTCTCAAACACTACCACCCACTACCTGGCCGAAAACTGGTGCGAGAGGTTGCGCTTTGCCTTCTGGTTTTAAACTTCTAACATTTAAATAAGTCTCAAGTCAGAACTCAAATCTCCTTGTGCAAGGAAACTTTGAGCTCATATAAGTATTCTTCCTTTTAACCTTAGAATCTTTCTATCTCAATCTCATCTTAAATCGATCTTTATCTAATCTTTCTAAGCCTTGTGCTCTGGATCTATTTTGATGATTCATGTCATAATTTATTCCCCAAAGGATAGGATCATGATATCCTCTGGTCCGGTCCAAAAGCCGCAGAAGGAAAGCAAGCTAAAAATATATCTTGAACCTTAACATTTACAATATAATACAATTTTAGCACAAATGTTTTAAAGTGTTCGAATTAAACCCTAACGTTTTAAAAACGTTCGAATATACCCAAAATTGACGAGAATTTTGATAGGGTTAAATTCCTATCAGTTAAATATCATGTCAATACTGACATCACATTATTTTTATATTTTTAGATAGAAAGTGAACCTCGTTATCACGTAATTAATTTTTTAAATTAATCAAAAGTGGATCCCATAATCACATGACATGGGGACACAATTACATTTGAAATAGTGAATCTCATTTGTCGCGTAACAATGAAATTCGTATTTATATATTTTAGATAGTAAGTCTCACTTACTATATAATAGTGTAAGCCACTTTTTATTTAATGAATAAGAAATGATGTCACGTTCATATTGACATGATGTCACTTAGTGAGAGTCAATTTTGTTAACTTTTCTATCTGTTTAAGATTTGTTTTGAATATATTATAGTTTAATTTGAACGTTTTAAAATGTTAGTATCTATGCTATATTATGTTATAAATGTTGAGGTTCAAATTATACTTTCATCAAAAAGTCATTCCGATTTTTTTATTTTAGTTTTGGCCCAACTTGAAGTTTTGGTTAAACAACTTAAAATGATCTTGTATTCGACCCTAGGATTTCAATCAAACTTAAATTTTTGTTCGTTAACTAGAAGTAAGTTGAGTCAGGCCAAAGTGAACCCATACATTATCCTTAACTCTTCCGCCATTAAAGGGAGGGACCGATGAATAGACACATATATACCTCATGTGACATGCATTTGGGATACATCGAATGGTCCAATACTTTCTTTAATAGAAAATGAAAGGGATCCAACTCTATATTGCTCAGGTTTTGATATTAAATATTTTATCCAGCGTTCATGAAATAATCGTTGAGGGTTCCTTTGACAAATAAAACATATCGAATGTTTTAATGTTGGTTTTTTTTGTGGGTGGACTTATATATATGTATGATTAAATGTAATGGGCTATTATAAGTTATGACCTAAATAAAAGTGGTCTAATAAAATTTTGAGTTATTGGGTCCAAATAGTCTAATTAAAGTATGACCCAATATATAAGTAAAAACCTCAGTATTATATTTCTAATTTATGATAAGCAAATTGGTAATTGACACTAAGCATATGAATATATGGTTATGGTCCCTAAGAGAAGCTTAAGGGTTTCTTTTCTTTAATCCCATCAAGAGAAAAGATAGACAACCTAAAGACATTTTTTGGAAGATCAACACAAATCGTAACATCCTATACGTGACTACTTCGATAGATTCAGATACGCTTCTGTTATCTAGTTACTCTTCATAATCTGACATAATAGATCTTGGTCTTATGTTGTCATCTTACATTTAAGTCTATAGAGTGTATAGTTGTGATGTAGCCAGATGAAATATGGTTAAAAGAGATTATCCTTATTTTTTAAAGATTTTAAATTTTAATTGAAAAATAAATTGTTAAATAAAAATTATTTTATTTGTTATAGTTTATAAGAACTTATTAATTTAAAAAATTGATCGATTAATTAATAAATTAATTATTTTTAACAACAAAAATTATTAAAATAAATCGAACCGTAAAGTTGACAACCAAATTAAAGAGTTGGACGATTTAAGATTTTTATAGTTAAATCGGTCGAATCAATTAAGTTTTTTAATCAATAACTCAAAACTAGTAAAAATTTACCATGTGCTACACTCAAATTCATATTTATTTGATTTAAAATATTTACTTACGTAAGTTATACCATATTAGCATTAATAATTTCTAATGTACTCATATTTAT
Organism: Erythroxylum longipes; assembly: GCA_027563885.1. Classification (NCBI taxonomy): domain Eukaryota; kingdom Viridiplantae; phylum Streptophyta; class Magnoliopsida; order Malpighiales; family Erythroxylaceae; genus Erythroxylum; species Erythroxylum longipes. Next base: position 581,156 of record JAOQMS010000005.1, read on the forward strand.
CCCATGTTAAAGGTACTCTACCTAGTTTCTTTATAATTAGGGCATATTCCATGTTAAAGTTACTCTAGCTAGTTTCTTTATAATTAGAGGAGCTTGAAATCAAAAGCATATCAAAATCATGTTGGGGGCTAGAATATGCATTTTAGTAACAAAATTATAATAGAAAATTAATGGTTGGTGGATTGGGATTGGGATTGGAGAATTTTTTCTAAAGAAGTTGAAAAATAAATTTTGAAAATCTACACTTTGATATTCAAAAAACAAATCTATAATTTAAGAGTTAAATACACCATAATTATGTAATTTTACTTTTTTAGTTATTATATTTAAATTTCATCCTTTACATATTATAATATTGTTTAACTATTATACGGCATTATTTGTGATCCACTTCGTAGGCATCATCTGAAAGACTATTGTGGATCGAATAATAATATAAAATAAACCTGAATCCATATCTTTGTAATGTTTTTGATAAAAGTTTATTCCCTCTTTACCTTACTTCTTTTAAGTTGGTTTTAGGATGGTTTAGAAACCCTTTCTTGTTTTCAAAGTTTTAGAACTGTTGCAATGATAATGGAAACATATAACTCCCCTTTATATATGTTTCTTTTGAAAGATACGGGTTGTTTAAAGGAGACAGGGACAAGGACTTGGATCTATTTGAGTCCAACTCGTTAAAGATTCAATCGTCGTAATCTTAAACTCTTTTTCATTAGACTCAAATCTATAAGTAATATGGATCGCTAAATAATCTAACATCATCTGCGCCCATTATTGTGATGGCAATTGTCCTGAAATTTATATAATAGTGGTTTCATATTTTGAGACCAGTCTGTAACCATGTAAAAAGCATTTCGTGTAGAGTTTGGGAAATTTAGATTAAAGCATGGTTCAACAATCTGTGGATGATCTGATAGTAAAGTGTGTCACCATAATAACAGTAGGGTCAGTTTATAATTTAAAATTTATCACTTTCTTTTTTTGATATTATTTAACTATTAAATAGTTTTCTTTGTCATTTTCTTATTTTTAAATATTTTATTCAAAATAATATAATATAAAAATTTTAAATTTTAATACACGTTGCTTTGAAGACACGAATGAATGAAAAATTCTAATATAATATAACAAAAGAAAATGTATAATAATTAAAAAAATTATATAAATAATAATTTTTCAAATATTAAATTAATGAAAAGTTTGGCGTAATTAATTTATAATTTGATTAAATATTATTATCTGATGTGTTGCTTGGCTATCAGATCGAATGGGAACAGAAAAGATTGAGTTGAGAGTGTGAAATGTGAATAGGTCATTGACAAGCGTCTTACAAAAAGACATTTTAAATGTCAAACGAACGTACCGAACACAGTCACTTGGCCGACATCCAGTACAGTTTTACCTAACACTTTTTAAGGTTTTCCCACCACGTGTCAAACGTTTCTTTGTCACTGCTAATTTGCACGTGCTATATTGTCCACTTCCAGAACACCTTTTACTTTTTCCAACTTATGCTTTCTCAGTTTCTCTTCGGAATTGGTCCGACCCTCCCGGTGGGTGACCCGAGTCTAATTTAAATATTTGTCAGAATTAAATTTATTAAATTCTCTTTAATTTGACTCAATATAATATACATTTTAATTTTTAAAAATTATTAATAACTTTCTTTTAAGTTTGATTTTACAAATTCCATCTCTCTGGTATTAAACTTTCATAAAATTGACTAAAAATTTAATAAAATTAAAGAATTTGAAATATGATTTAAATAAATTGTCCTTATTCTATCGATAAATTTACCGACAGATATATGTTATTTCGTCGGTAAATGTGTCGATATTATTTTTTAATTTTTCCGAAATTTAATTTGTATTTTTTTGATTGATAATTAATTTCTACAATTATATGTTGATAATAATTTGATTTTTTCTACATTTAATTTGTCTAAACAATAAGTTGATTAATAATACAAAGTAAAAATTTTCTTAATTGATAATAAAAATTATTATCTACAACAATAAGCATCTAATTCATACAAAATGACTTGAGAGTAGCTACAACTAAGCTATGCAGTTGTTGAATTCAGATGCTTTGACTGCTGCGATAAGGTGCCGCTCCTACCCTTCAGCCTCATTACAAAGCTGGTCTATGTATTTCATCGATCATTGCAACTGAATTACCAACATCTTTACTGTGCTCTCAAGTCGAACGACTCTCTCATTAGATGCGGATTGCCTATTAAATGCAGTTGTACTGGATGTGGAGAATTGTGAATAACATGTATTTGCAAATAAACCTAAGACAAAGATCCTTACACAATGGTCCCTACCACCCACTGCATCAAGATATGTCTGACCCTCATCAACAGTTTCAAAGTGTTGAGATTGTCGTTGAATGCTTTCTTGTATTTGATTTTATAAGGAGGGAATATTTATGTTAAAAGTGATAATTATTAAGAATTAATATTAAAGCATAAATTTCACATACATTAAGTTCTCTACATCGAGTGTTGACAAAGGTCACACTATCACGTTTCTTAGTGTAGATGTGCAAAAAGAGTTGATGGAGTATAGGCTTCTTGCCGATAGACTTTTCCTGCATCAAAATAAAATGTTACAAGTGAACTGCAATTTACAATACCCCAAGTTGAATAAAGAAAGTAACTCAACAGAGCAGCTATATATGGCACCAGACATTTATAATATTATTATTCTCAATAATACGCATATATTTTCATTACAAAATTCACACATAAAATTAAATTAAAATCAAATTTTATTCATCAAAGTAAAAAAAATCAAAATATAAGTATAAAGTTTAGATGTTTACAAGTTTCTCTGCATACTTCTGGTGGGTAATAGATCTTCTATTGTGTACGGAAAGACTATCTCCCACCGGTCCTTCACGTATGGTTGCAAAATTGCACTCTGAAATAGACATCGCCTCGAGTGATGTCCAATACTGCTGTCAACCATTCTATATTTCTTCAAATATATAAAGAGGTTGTACACCAATCTTGTATATCGTACTAAGAAAGTCACTATAACGTGTACGAGCTCGTCCCTCCCATACTTTATAAATAACCGCGTCAATTTCGGGAAAAAATTCTTTCTGAAAAAAAAAAGAAAAAACCATACCATAAATACTTATAATCTACAATATTTATCTAATTAATGCTTAAAATTAATTAGATAAAAAATACAAAAGAATATATATTTTGTACCTTAAACTCTTGATAATAAACATCATTTATCGCATGAAAGATATTCTTCCATATATAACCTCAAGACTTGAATTCCATATTCTTAAGCACGTTCTAGAGGGAACCAACCTAATATAAAACAAATTTAAGTCATTTTTAAATTAAAGCCTATAACTTCATTATAAAACTATGGTGTTTCATGTATTTTTACTCTGAGATTGTTGACAATTATGATGTAAGTTCTTCCATTAACTCCCTTAGCTTCAGGCTGGAGGTCGCCTCCTTCATCTGCAATGTTTACCGCTGATATGTATATCGGTATAGAGGTGGTGGATGAAGGAGAAAAGATGGATGGTGCAGTAGGACTGGGCGGTGTAGCATCAAGTACAAAAGGTGACAGTATAGGGATTACAGGTCAGGAAGGTGATGCCTCGTCTGGATGTGCAGTAAGTGGACGTGTAGATTCTGTACCATCTACAAAAGATTATGCTTCACCTGGACCTGCTCTAGCTGATGGAAATCGTGGTAACCCAATCCTTGATCGCGTTATATGCTATTTTCTCTTTGGTGAGATATTTTTAACCTGAAATTCACATTTTATTGAATATTCTAGTAATAGAACAATATAAATTTAATATATAACAATATATTGTTAATGCAATAATAGATTATTTCATATAATATTCTATTACAAACACAAGTTAATCGCTATCATGATCACTTAATTGTAAATCAAAATCAAAATCATCATCATCTTCTTTTTCTAAAAACTAAAATCAAACTCAGGCTTCTCTTCAGATCTCTCGCCCTCCTCATCTTCTCCGGATGAAATTTCAACATATTTATTATTTGGATCGTTTAAAGATTCATTCTCGTCATATATAACACATGCGTTTATTTCATAAACATTTTCTTGAAACGCTTCACTTTCAATTTTCTTAGTTTCTTCTTTTCTATGTAATTCAAAAACACATCTAGGTTTAACTTTGCAAACGACTAACCAATCTAACTTACCTCGTCATAAGCTGGGAAAAGGGACATAATACACCTAAATCGCTTGCATCGCCAACACGAAAGATAAAATTGTCTAAATCCTCTTCGTTAGTTGATTTCAACTAGACTGTATCGGCTGTGCACTTTTGTACCAACATTAGAAGTTGGATTAAACTAGTCACACATAAATATCACACTTCACTTTATTGGCAATGTAAGGTACTCAATTTTAAATATCTCGGTAATTTTACTATAATAATTCATCAATTCTCTCTGTATGCAAACTCCACTATTTATTATTATTATTATGTTATAACCATGATATTCTGTATAAAATTTGTATCCATTAACAAATTTTGAAGAAAGCCGACAAAATTTAAATCTAACATTCTAAACACATTTAAACTTTAAATTGAATTTAAAATTTTATTCTAAACGAAATTTAAACTTAGAATTGAATTTAAATTTTTATTAAAAATTTTCGAGAAGATTTTTACCGAGGCTTTCATTGGAGTGACCAAACCGACATCGATTCCTGACACTTGGAAACAATCAGATCCAGATCAAAACTAATGTACTATGTCTCATCTTTTCCAGTGCCAGAAAACGAAAGCAACTGTTCAGTACAAATTTGTTAACCAAATTGTCACATCCAATTTTTACTCAGTAATTTCACGTGTGCTGGACCACCGAGGAAGAAGCAACCCTTTTCTAAGCAGTGCGTGTTCCACAAAGCTAAAGTTTAATAAAATGTTTAAATAAGTTGATATTATTAATTTTTTAATCATTTTGCACTCAAATGATGTTATTAAAATAGTTTTATTACATTTTAGATAAAGTCCAAAAATTAGTATAAGAAATAATCGTAAGATTTAAGTCACACATTTAATCAATATTAAAGTTAATATTTATTGGGTTCAAATTATTGAATTATAATTACTTAAGTTAATTTAAGTATACATAATATTAATAGAGATTGATGTAAATTTACTTAGATCTTTTGAAAGATGTTAGAGTGCAATGTAGGTCTTTAATTTTATAATAAATATATATATACTTATATATGATAATATTAGGTTTTGGATTATTATAAATTTATAAATTTTGAGAGCGTGCCTTCAAATAACTGATAAAGGTTACTCTGTATAACTCAAAGATTATGAGTTCGAGTTATGAAAATAGTCTTTTTATAAAATTATATAAAGAAGGCTGAGTATATTGATATCTCTCTCTCGACCCCCGCATTTTAATTTGTGGCATAAATTTTAATATTATCTTATTTTTAATAAAATTTATTTGAATATGAGATAAATAATACTTTTAAAATTTAAAATTAAAATCAAATCAAATTATAAGAGTTATAATGTATTTAACTCTTTTAATTATACGTCTTACTTATAAATTGAGAGATGATTATTATGTTCTTAAAAAGGTTAAGGAAATAAGTTTCTAATGAAGTTTTAATTACTCTAAATTTTTTATTATTTTAAATTACCTAAAATTATTTTATGGTATTAAAAATTTAATTATTATTAAAATTTTCTCAAAGCACTATACCATGTCGCTCTAATTAATAATTACTCAAATAATAAATTTTATTAAAATAACTTAATAAAAATTTAGTAAAATAATAAAAGATCAAATTGTTTAGTATTTTTATTATTAAGAAATTTTTTTAGGTAATTTAAAATAATAATTTTTAAAAAAAGAAATAAAATCTTAAAGGAGATTCACGTGTTACTGCTTGCATGGGTCCATGAATAAGATCTTGATTAATGGATCTAGTGTCCTATTAGGGCTGCTTTTTTCAATTGATCAAACAATCCTATAACTTGCAAGCTATTTAGATATCCAACTTTTCCCAATATGATTTGATTAACACCTAAAAGAGACGGGATTAGATTTCCTGTTTCAGTTATAATGTTTCTATCATATTCTATTAAATCCCATCTATACATTTATGTGAACCCTACGTAAATATATTGATGAGATTTAATAGAATAAAGTTGAAACAAAGTAACTAGAACAGAGGATTTGACGTGAAAAAAGACCCCATCCGATTGGACAACCTTTGACACTGACTTATGAATTGGGAAGCAATTAAATCATATTCAAATATCAAATAAGCGCGCATATATATATATATATATATATATATGAGAAATGTATTAATTTTCTGTAATGATTTGTCTACGTGGTCTTGAACTTTTTCTTTTGTGTATCTTTTTACTTATTATACTTTATTGTTATTCTTTATCTTGTTCTATATTTATTGTATTATATATTTTATTACATATTTCTATGTTTTATTTATACGTATTTATCTATAATATTAGTATTATTGTTTTATGTCTAATTTTAATATATAAATTATTATTCTATTATTTTATTTTATTTTAATATGTACATGCATATATATATTTCATGTGGTCTATTGAAAATAGTCTCTTTATATAATAGGAGTAAAGTTGCGTATTACTAGACATTCTTAGAGAACACGCTCAGTGGAGTTCTCACCTATTGTTGTTGTTCTTGAAGAAATGTATCATATTTCAACTCAAAAATTCAAGGCAACTAATAATTAAGACAAATCATTTGAATTGATTATTATTCATTTGATCTAAATCAATTAATATTTATTTATCAAATTTCGACAATTTTGATACTAGTAAATTTTTAAATAAATTTGAAAAGAAATTAAACCAAGTGTAAATAAACTCATATATAATGAATATATTATATCTCAACCTAAAAATCTTATAGTAATATATTATAAAATTATAATTTTTAATCTTTATATCATTTCCTAATATAAAATAATTTCACTCATAAATTTTCAACAACTTAAACTCTACCAAATTAAATAAAAAAACTCTTTTCATTGTTTCGTGTGGATTTGGTATGCTAAAACTACAAACTAGGTACTCAATAAGAACCTATTTAGTTTAGTTTTCTATGCTTTTATCACGTTTCTTATCGCATCAAATCTTTTGTTTCAATTACTCTATTCTATTCAATCTCATTTATATGTTTATAGAGCCTACGTAAATATGTAGATAAGATTAAATAAAATATGATAAGAACATCATAATCGAAATAAGGATTTGATCCCGCTTGTCTTAGGGCAAGTACTCAAAAGAGAACCTATTTGGTTTGGTTTTCTATGCTTTTATCATGTTTCTTGTTTGGCCAATAGGTAAATGTCTCATTGTTGGCACCCACTTTGTGTTTGTATGGCGTGTAATGGAAAAACATAGTACACACTAGGGGACCATTTAGACTTTTATTATCCGTACTGTATCAAATATCTTAAAGTTTCAAGTCTCGTTGTCAAAAAGGACTTGCAAGTTAAATGGAAATATTGGGAATGATGAGAACAGGCACTAGTGGTGATAATGACGTGAAGGATGAGCCTGAGTGGGAGTTACTTGTGTAACTTGTGCACATACACCCATCAAACACCTTTTAGTCTTTAAAGGTGTGGTTTATATCTTAATATTTTTAAAAAAATTAAATAAATTTTTACGTTATTTTTAATATTATTTTACATTATAATGTTATTAAAATAATATTCGTTACACTCTAAATAACATGCAAAAATAATAATAGAGATCTCTATAAGCCATTACCACTCTATAAGCCACCACGTACTGAAGTTTAGTGATAAAGGGCTAATCTTCGCTTAAGTAAAGTTGGAAGTTTGACTCTTGCTTGTAAATGTAGCAGTGTTAAATATATGGTGATAATGCTGAGCCGCCATTTGAGATCTCACGAGGCACGAATGAATATTAATTTGAGAGTGGTAATGGTTTAAAGGTATCATCGGCAATTCAAATCCAAAATACCTCGTGCGTTAAAAAAAAGATGATTAAAAAGAAATTTTGGTCCATATTTATTAGAGATAAGACCTCTTCTTAGTCGATACAAAGTATAAACCCAGAAACCTCTTTTTTTCGATTATTAGTAATGTGTGAGTCATTCAAGTGATAAGGTTTGTCCATATGATGATATCTCTTTGTCTTTGTCTTTTAAGGTAAGGGTAAAAGGCAATGACCCTTTCAAACCAGGAAGAAATCCAATCATAAAAACTTTTAACTAGTCAATTAAAAAATCATTTAGTTTTCATTTAACAGTTTCCTTCTTCATATGAATTTTAACTTTATTAATAAGTAACGATAGTTTTCTCTTTCAATCTTACTTGAAATATTTTAATTTTATTCAATTTTTATTATGTACCGATTTTATGATAATTTAATACCAGATAAACTTTTAAACCTTAATTTCTTATCTTATCGGTCTAATTTTTTATTTGATTTTTAAATATTGTTATTTATTTTAATGATTTAAAAATATCGATTAGCAATAATTAAAAAACCTAACTTCTTATCTTATCAATTTTTAACTTTTCGGTTCGATTTACTTTAATAATTCTTATTGTTAAAAATCGACTGCTTTATTAATTAGTTAGTCGATTTTCGTAAGTTAATAATTAATTTTTATTTAATAATATTTTTTAATTAAACTTCAAATTCTTCCACATATAAGAATAATCTATTTCAATTATATTTCAAATTCTTTAATTTTATTCAATATTTAACCGATTTTATGACGATCTAATATCAGTTTAACCTTTTAAATCTTAAATCTCTTCATACTAATTTAAAATATAGTTCAGCTTTTAAAATATTGTTGAAGAGATACTTCAAGTCTAGTATGTAAATACGATATCAGAGCCATTGGTCGTTCTTAGCCGGTGGCAACACAGAAAGCCAACGTTGGATCTCTGCCGGCGGATTCGACGGTGAGACATCGTCTTGCGAAACATTGGTTTACATGGTATTATATGTTAGAATAATGCTGATAAAAGTTAGTTATCAGTTATAGTCAGTAATTAGTTAGCTAATCAAGAATAAGAAAGTTAGTTAGATAGTTAGTTATTCACAACTTGTATATATTGGATTGATCCAATGAATAAATGATGATCAAGGATCTTTTTGCTATACTCGATTCTCTCTTGCTATTCTCTCTTACTTTCTGACATGGTATCAGAGCAATTCACGTTCTGTTTCTGGACACTTCTCTCTGTTTTCTAAGCATTTTCATGCTAGTCAACCAAGTTTCTTGCTTTTTCTTTGATCTGATTAGTCGACTTCTTTAGTTTTGTAATACAATGGCAACCAATGCCTGGAATATTGGTTCTTCCGTATCAAGGCCTGAGGAGAACATGGCATCACCTTATTATCTCTTTGCCAATGAATCTCCAACTTTGGTCTTGGTGTCTTCAGTTTTGAATGGGAGGAACTTTCATCAGTGGCATCGTGCGATGTCTGTGGCGCTTCTTTCTAAAAACAAACTTCAGTTTGTTGATGGCACGATTGCTGTCCCAGCAGCATCGGATTCAACTTTCTTGGCGTGGCAAAGATGCAACAATATGGTTATCTCTTGGATCATTCATTCAGTTTCTCCACAAATAGCCCAATCTATCATCTGGATAGACTCTACTTTGGAAATTTGGAATGATTTGCGATCAAGATTTGCTCAAAGCAACTTCTTCAGATTTTGTGATCTGCAGATGGAGTTATACAGTTTACATCAAGGTTCGATGGCTGTTCAAGAATACTTCACTAAAATGAAAATCTTGTGGGATGAGTTGATGATTCTGCGACCTCTTCCTACATGCAGCTGTGCTGTTCAGTGTTCTTGCAGCCTTTACAGAAAAATAAGGGAGTATTATGAAGCCGATCATGTGCTAGTTTTCTTGAAAGGCTTAAATGACTCTTATGATCATGTCAAGTCTCAAATCTTAATGAGGGATCCTTTGCCATCAATTAACAAGGTGTTTTCATTAGTAGTTCAGCAAGAACGAAAAATTTTGCCTACTGTTCACGTCCCAGAAACGAATGCTTTGGTTGTCAAAGCTTCTGGTTTTGTCAAGAAGTTTAACAATCAGAAACGACCAGTATGTTCTTATTGTAGAAAAGAAGGGCATATCATAGAGAAATGTTACAAGATACATGGGTACCCAGTTGGTTATAAATCCAATTTCAAGAAATTCAATGCTAACTGCGTTGAAGCTACAGATGTTCCCACCTCTTTGGCTTCTGGCTCCATTGAGCAACCTATCAGCAATTTTCAGTTAACTAAACAACAGTATGATCAGTTGATGGGGTTGCTGCCACCACAACATCATGTGAATGCTGTTCAGGCTCAATCATCAAACTCTATGGATTTTTCTGGTATTTCTTATAACAATTCTTCTCCTGATTTACATTTCTCTTTAAATGTGCTTAAAGTAAACAGTAATTAGTCCAATGAATGGGTAATAGACACAGGAGCCACTGATCATATTGCCTGTAATCTAAAATCTTTCATTCAATTTCATCCTGTTCATAATGTTTTTGTTTCTTTACCAAATAATGCTAAGGTTATGGTGACACACATTGGCACTGTAAAACTTAATGATTATTTATTTTTGTATAATGTTTTACATGTACCTTATTTCACTTTCAATATTATTTCTGTTGGAAAGTTGACCTCTGATATTCATTGTTGCTGTATTAGTGTTACTAATGCATGTCTTATTCAGGAAATCCTTCAATGGAGGACGATTGGAATTGCTGAAAAATCCAATGGCCTCTACAAGCTTCAAGCTAATTGTTCTACTTCTAATGATAGTTCTGCTATTGTTTCTGCGGTGTCCACACTTAGATCTAATGCTGATAAAAGTGTTCTTTGGCACCATAGATTAGGACACCTTTCCTTACCTAGGCTAAAGATGTTGATTCCTTCTTGTAAATTTGTCAATCCATGTGATGTTTGCTATATGTCTAAACAAAAACGTTTGTCATTTCCTGTTAGCAATACTACTTCTCATTCTATATTTGATTTACTACATATTGATATATGGGGAGGAAACTTTGCCCCTACCTATAACGGACATTCTTATTTTTTAACTATAGTTGATGATTTCAGGAGATTTACATGGATATTTCTCATGAAGAGTAAATCTGAGGTTAGGCAAATTGTGCAGAATTTTGTCACATATGCACAAACTCAGTTTGGCATATCTGTCAAATGCATTAGATCAGACAATGGCCAAGAGTTTAACATGCCTAATTTTTATGATTCTAAAGGTATTATTCATCATACTTCGAATGTATATACACCTCAGCTAAATTCTGTTGTAGAGAGAAAACATCAACATATTTTAAATGTGGCTCGTGCACTAAGATTTCAAGCCAATCTTTCGATAAGTTTTTGGGGTGATTGTGTTCTTCATGCAGTGTTTCTAATAAACCAAATACCTAGTCCTTTGCTTAAGAATGCTTCACCTTTTGAAATTTTATTCTCTAAACCACCTGATTATAATAGCTTGAGAGTTTTTGG
>JAOQMS010000005.1:592836-607880 GCA_027563885.1 Erythroxylum longipes
TTTCTCAATCTTCTGCAGATCACACTCTATTCACAAGGACTAATGGTGAGTCTTTTATGGCCTTATTAGTCTATGTCAATGATATTGTACTTGCTTGCAATAATTTGGATGAAATAGTAAAGGTGAAGGATTATCTCCACAGAGAGTTCACTATCAAAAACCTTGGTGAACTCAAATATTTCTTACGACTTGAAGTGGCTAGAACTAGTAGAGGTATCAATCTCTGTCAAAAGAAATATACACTTGATTTACTTCGAGATGCAGGGTTCTTGGACAGCAAACCTTGTTCTACACCTATTTTACCTGAAGCTAGGTTGTCAAAGGATAAGGGGATACCTTTAGAAGACATTACTGAATGTAGGAAAATAGTGGGGAAGTTACAATATTTAACTACGACAAGGCCAGACTTAAGCTTTGTTGTACAACAACTTGCTCCATTTCTGGACAAACCGACTGATCTACATCTTGCTGCAATACATAGAGTGCTGCGATATTTGAAAGGCAGTATTGGTCAAGGTCTGTTTTTCCCTGCTTCCAGTGATCTCAAGTTACAAGCATATTCATATAGTGATTGGGGAACTTGTGTCGATACTAGGCGGTCAATCACAGGGTTTTGTATATTATTAGGCAACGCTTTGATTTCTTGGAAGAGTAAGAAACAGAGTACCATTAGTAGGAGTTCTTCAGAAGCAGAATACAGGGCTTTGGCAACTACAACGTGTGAATTACAGTGGCTGCAGTATTTATTGACTGATTTGCAAATTCCTGTTCAGCTACCTATTCCTTTGTTTTGTGACAACCAATCAGCTATTCATCTAGCAAAAAATCCAGTGTTTCATGAACGCACGAAGCATATTGAAATAGATTGTTATGTTGTCCGATCGAAAATGCAGTCAGGTCTCATAGTGATGTTACCCGTACCATCAAAAAGTCAACTTGCAGATTGCTTCACTAAGGGATTATCATCTACAGTATTTTCTTCTTCTTTTAGCAAACTGGGAATATTAAACTTATATTCTCCAGTTTGAGGGAATGTTAGAATAATGCTGATAAAAGTTAGTTATCTGTTATAGTCAGTAATCAGTTAGCTAATCAAGAATAAGAAAGAAAGTTAGATAGTTAGTTATTCACAACTTGTATATATTGGATTGATACAATGAATAAACGATGATCAAGGATCTTTTTGCTCTACTCGATTCTCTCTTGCTATTCTCTCTTACTTTCTGACATTATATGCATCTAACAGTTTATTTAATGCACATTCTAATGATAAGGATTATAGATTCAACCCATACGAACGAGAAAAGAAAAGATCAGCAGATGGGTCACTTAGAAACGCTTTGCTCAAAAGAATGCAGCATATTGAATCCACAGTAGCGGGATTGAAGAATCTGACCAATTTCTGATATCACGAGCTCATCACTAGCTTGATATTTTCTTTTTTCCCTGACAAGCTTAGCTCCAGGACAGTATTGATATTTTTACTCCTGGCACCAAGCTCTTGTACAACATTATTGAATCCACCGAGTGTCAGGTTTTAAATCGATAACTTCAACACATTGTCTAACTGAACTTGGCAATCTTTTGGTCACTTTTCACATTGTCGATGCTGATTAGATTTCGATATTTTTGATATTCTACGACCATGAGTAAGTCCCACTTGGTGGACCAAATTGCTTACAACTTTCTTTTTAGGGTCGACACTTTAGTTCACAAGCAGTGATTGGAATCATCTTTCACTAAACATAAAACTACGAGTTTCTCAGAATATTCTCATTCTGAATAGGATTAATGTTATGATAAAGTGATGGGGTAAAAGATAATAATATTTTATGTGTTCTATTCATTCTGAAAATTAATTTTGTAGTTCTAAAATTACTTCAAACAATATCTTATAGAACTAGAAATACCACAAAAATAACTTTTTTACCAAAAATCTTGTTATTAAGATTAGGTTAAGACAATCTTAGAAGACTCTTTAACTAAATATTATTATTATTTTAAAAATCAAATCAAAAGTTAAACTGATAAAACAATAGGTTTAAGCTTTAAAATGTTTAATTGAAATTGGACTGTCATAAAACCAGTTAAAGATTTAATAAAATTAAAAATTTTGACCAAAGCCTTATTATTTTATTCTTTTTTATTTTCTTTATGCCTCATCAAACTTTAAGCAATGTTTTAAAAATCGAATCAGAAGTTATACTTGTAAAACAAGAGTTTTGAGGTTTAAAAGGTTCAACGGGTGTTAGACCACCTTAAAATCGACCAAAGATTGAATAAAATTAAAGAATCTGAAATATGATTAAAAGAAATTATCCTTACCTATCGAAGAATTTGAAGTTTAATTGAAGAAAGAAATTGTTAAATGAAAATTAATTGATTTAATCTAGTTATAAGAACTTATTAATTTACGAAAATTGACTAATTAATTAATAAATCGATCAATTTTAATAATAATAGTTATTAAAATAAATCAACCAAAATTTTAAAAATTAAATCAAAAAATTAAACGGTTTAAATTTTTATAATTAAACTGATTGAATTAGTTGAGTTTTCTAATCATTTGACCTTTTAAGATACCTGTAAAAAAAAAATCAGTACAAACCGACCCTGTTAGGAGAAGGGCAATAGCTAGTCTAATGTTATCCTGTTGTTGTCAATAGATACCCACTAGTGCAATCTCTTTCTATTATCTAAAACGAAAAAGACACATTGCTGATTTAGATAAGCACTAATTTGAAGAGAACGATGCTGTCTTTCAAGTTGTCCAATGTAATCTTCTTTTGACTAGTACGATTAATTAGGGTCCTCATACTCACTTTTCTTGCTCAAGAGTCAAGACTACTTGCTCACAATACACACCTAATTTTCACGCACGTGGGAATAGCAATTGACCCAGCCCAAAATCTTTAAATAAGCCCAAGCCTAATCTAGATTTCAAACGTTTTCAAAATTTAAAAATTTTCAATTTTGACCGAATCACTTAGGCCTGTTTATTTAGATGTTAATTAATAGAACGGGACAGTTTATAATAGAATGGAATGTAATATAGTGAAAAGTTGATTATGAGGGATGGAGGAATTCATAATATAATGTAATGAAATGTTATTTGGAAGATGGATGTAATGAAATGTAATATACAATAAATGACTATTATACTCATAATATTAAAATGATTGTTGCAAGAGGTTTAACACTATGATTTTAAAATAGAAATTATGTCCAATTAAAAAATCACGATTAATTTTTTCAATATTTTTATTTTAAAATAATAAAATTTTAGTAAAAGTTTTATTATTTTATTATCAATTATATACAATTTATTATTAATTATTTAATAAATTTTATTCTATTATATGTGATTTATATTTAAAAATTATTTATTTTTATTTGTATTTATATAGAAATACATACAAACAATTAAAGAATAATTTTTAATATATTTTCTATTTTTCATTAATAAAAATTTTATTTATTTTATTTTATTTTATTATTAATTATATACAATTTTTATTAATAATATAAAAATATATGTGTGTGTGATAAGCTTGTAGACCGTAATAAATATATCTAGGAAAAAAGAGATAGGATTAGAAGAAATAATTGGTATTAAGAAAAATTATTAAAGGTATATTAGGTAGTATGTATTTATTAGTTTACGTTTCATCCTAAACTCTCTGAATCAGAGGTTTCTTATTTTCACTATTTATGATGAAATAGAACGTAACATGAAACCCTCAGCTTTTATTCCATTCAATTTTATTTCATTATGAAACCTCCAACAAAACGATGGAAGTATGTTACGTTCCATCTCATTTCATTACCAACCTTTAAACCAAATAGGATAAGAGATAAGTTAGAGAAAAGA
Organism: Erythroxylum longipes; assembly: GCA_027563885.1. Taxonomy (NCBI): domain Eukaryota; kingdom Viridiplantae; phylum Streptophyta; class Magnoliopsida; order Malpighiales; family Erythroxylaceae; genus Erythroxylum; species Erythroxylum longipes. Next base: position 596,708 of record JAOQMS010000005.1, read on the forward strand.
AGAAGAAGAATGCATGCGTTTTAGGGATTTAGGGTTTTTTTTTTTTGCAGATATACCCCCTAGAGTTTAAAAATTCACGGTATCGACCATTATATAGTCGGTATTACAAATACTGCCAATAACGATCGACATGGTACAAAATAGGCCGGTACGAACTAGTATTTAAATCTAGAACACACGACTCCCATCTCGTACCATTCCCCGGCCAGTACGATATGAGACGTAAAACCCTAACTTATTGACCAAAATGTAATTATTTTATTCTTTTTTATTTTGTTTATGCCTCATCAAACTTTAAGCAATGTTTTAAAAAGTGGACCAGAAGTTATACCTATAAAACAAGAATTTTGAGATTTAAAAGGTTCAACCTATATTAGACCGCCTTAAAATCGGCCAAAGATTGAATAAAATTAAAGAATTTAAAATATGATTAAAAGAAATTATCCTTACCTATCAAAGAATTTAAAGTTTAATTGAAAAAAGAAATTGTTAAATAAAATTTAATTGATTTAATTTAGTTATAAGAACTTATTAATTTACGAAAATTGACTGATTAATTAATAAATTGATCAATTTGAATAACAATAGTTATTATTAAAATAAATCAACCAAAATTTTAAAAAATTAAACCGAAAAATTAGACAATTTAAAATTTTTATAATTGAACCGACCAGATTAGTTGAGTTTTCTAATCATTTGACCATAAGTTACCTGTAAAAAAAACAGAGGAAAGACCGACCCTGTTAGGAAAAGGGCAATAGCTAGTCTAATGTTATCCTGTTGTTGTCAATAAATAACCACTAGTGCAATCTGTTCCTATTATCTACAACAAAAAAGACACATTGCTGATTTAGATAAGCACTAATTTGAAGAAAACGATGCTCTCTTTCAAATTGTCCAATTTAATCTTCTTTTGACTAGTGCGATTAATTAGGGTCCTTATGCTCACTTTTCTTGCTCTAGACTACTTGTTCATCCATTTTCACGCACGTGGGAATAGCAATTGAGCCAGCCCACTTGATAATTTCACTGAGTTTTATATATTATATAAAATAGAAATCACATTAACAATCGATTATATATATTTTTATTTTTATTCATTCTAAAATTTGTTATTATTATTATTATTATTTTAAACTATTTAAAAATATTTCATAATATTAGAAACTTTGAAAAATGACCTTTTGTTAAGATTTTGTCAATTTATTTTAACAAAATTGATAAGTTGTTGAATTTTATTAGTGTTGAAGTGACCGTATGATTTGCCATGACTATATCATCATTTTAGAATTATGAATACCCTATATCAAGTGACTCTTTCTTCTTACTCTTTCCAATAAAATAGAAAACTTTGTAGATCTCACACATCTTCCTATATAAAGTCATATTTAACATATTTCAATTTGTTTAATTTTCAATATCTTTTTTTATTTTATGGGATAAATCAGTTTTATTCAAATTGCGTTTAGATCTGTAGTGCGGTAGGGATAAGTACTTATCTACTGCAGTTTTCAAACGTAATCACATGTTCAGATCTGCGAGTGAACAACCGGAGGTTGGAAAAAAATACGCTGCTACCACAGAAATCGATAAGTAGAAAGAGGATTGCAGTAAGAAAGTGTTTCTGTAGTAGAAATTCTACTTTCCATTAATAACTTTTTGATAATTATTATTTTCCATCATACCCTTAAATAATGAAACATTTTATTTACTAATTTTATTTTATTTATATTTTCTTATTTTAATTTAATATTTTATTATTTAATATTTTAAATTTATATGACTAATAATATATTTTTTAATTATTTATACAAAAATTAATAGTTTATTAAATCAATGAACTTTTTATTCATTTTATCTTTTTTCAACATTCGCAACCGCACTTAGCAAACACTTATTTTTACGTTTCAGCAATCACCAAAACAACAATTCTAAACACATAAATATTTATTGAAAATAAGTACTTATTATTTCAATAAGTTATCAACCGCCACCGCTCCAAACTAAACTTCAGATTGAGTTGATATGATTGTGCCAAGGCAATCATATGACATTATCACATACACAAATAATCGATCACATTGCAATTTCTATTAAAGTAAATTGTTGGAATTTTAACATAAGGCCTATAATATCATAACATGTTTTTAAGTAATTTAAAATATAGATAATACTTTTTAAATAATTTAAAATATACTCATTAAAATATTTACAAACTATTTGATTCATATATCCATAATCAACTCTCGGGATCTAGATTTTGGGTCATGTGTCATCTATCCTTCAAACTTGAGCCCAAAACAAAAAGTTCAGAAGTTAGGCTCAAAACAACATTTTAATTAAAAATGACAAAAGAGTTCGAGTCAGACGAAAGCCCAAACGATTCCCAATTGTAATCCTAAACAACTCAGATACATTCAAGAGTTGGATTTGTAAACGTGATCTAGCTATCGGTCCCTTACTGGTCTGCAATGTTTCAATAGCTCAATCCTCAAAACAGCACTGGGAAATGTTCTCACCCATGTTCATACAGCAAAATATTGTTGATACTCATTGGTTATAGAGAATCACATATATCAGATGCTTTTCCAATCACTAAAAAGAAAGAATTAACCATTTTAAAACAGAAAATAGACAGTATGAACAAGAAAAAATAGTACACTGCTAATTCCACAAAGAGTTAGTATGAACACACACAATGGTTTCGTTACAAAGCAGCTTCCTAAAACTAACACACCGAATGTTAGACATTGGTGGGAATTCAGAATACCAGTAAGCTCCTATTCTGAATTTTCACACCATTTTGTTTCATGCGTCGTTTTGCAGTATCAACCAAGTAAAAGGTGCGAGTCTGAGGAGTTTTGTTGTTAAGTCAGCAGGTTCAAGTCTTTTGCGAGACACTCTGAGTGGCGACATATTCGGGAAAATGTGACCTCTCTCTCTCTTACAAAGTATGCTGGCTCAATTTCAAGATCTGAACGCAAAAATGTACCATTTGACCTCTTTCTTAACAAGAACTTATCACAGGTTCAGAGACCTTTCTGGTTCACATGTCACCATAAACAATTGCCAGAGGTTGAAGGGGTTAAAGGGATGGAATCATGCATCACAAAATGTAACTAGGAAGGTACCATTTTTACACAGCTAAAATTATGGAGATAAGATAACATGTACTCGGCACTCTTCATCCTTGTAAGCTTCAAAACGATGGGGGCATCTGTAATCAAGAAGGCCCACCAAACACTTCAAGGAAAAGCAAGTCTAAGATGTCAGGTGGCGATCTAATAATTTCTTTGCATGGATGAACTAAAGACAGACCTTGAGTATAAGTTACTCGTTCCCTAAGTTCAAGGAACCGTCCTTCATCAGCTTAAGGCTTAGACTGTTGAATCTCCCTCTTGAATAATGACGAGAAGCTTTCCTCCAATCTGTACCTGTTTTCATCATGGCAACAAATTCGTCATAGCTGATTTTCCCATCCTGCAAAGAAGACCTTAGATGTCAGAGTAGATTAGCTGAATCAAATTCCAACTCAACAGCAAATTGTTGGCCTGCTTTCACCTTGTCTGTATCAACTTCTTGGAAGATGTCATTTGCAACATTTGTACAATCTTCTGCTCCATCTTCCATTAAAGCATCCTGGAGCTCATCTGGTTCAATGAAACCATTCCCATCCTTGTCGAAGTAGGAGAATGCCTTGCGAAGATGCTCATCGTTGGCCATCCTTTGAAGATGAAGGGAAACAGCAACAAACTCACCATAGTCAAGTGTCTCTTTGCCATTAGTATCTACCTGTTTCCAAACAGGTTCCATTAAAAACTCATGACACAGTGGGCACAAATGAATCCAAGTCTTATCTTTGTAGTCTGTTCAATATTTTCCCCACTAACAGATGAAGAAACCATGCAAAAAGTAACGTGAACTTCCTGTTAATCACCTATGCAAAATGTAAACATCATTTAAACCCATTTATTAAGAACTTGGTTTCTTGTGGGTCTATCGGAATAGCCTCTTTACTAGTTAGGGTTAAGACCCTGCATCTTAGACCTTCTTAGACCTTCTTAGACCCTGCATCTCAACGGAATTTTTCCTGAGACATTTTTGTATTAAGAACCTGGTCCAAACTGATTCCTAGTTATGCACTTAAATCCTATTTACATAGAAGAAAATCCATAGCTTCAGAAAAGTTCAAAATATTTTTCACAACTAAAATATTAATGGCTTCTAAGATGAATTAACTTAATACTACTCCATTTTATCACTTAGATTAGACAGAAACTCCTCTGAGAACACTAGTTTAGTATTTAAAGCCTTCTAGTACATCACTTCTCATCTGTGTAATCCTAGCTACGTATATGAGCCCTTAATGATTCCTCATATGCAAGTTTTGCTCATGCAAAAGCAAATTGAACCAGTAAAGAGTATGCCCAAATGCAAGTTTAGCACACACGTTCTTAGGAATACTGATCATCTCATCCTCTTATTTTCTAGTTGTATAAAAGATTTGAATTTTCAAATAATTTTCAAGGTCTACCCTAGATGAGCAGAAAAGATTACTTGAACTTGTTGCAATAGTGCTACAGGTACAGTTGAAAAACCCATGAACTTACAGCTTCAATGAGTATTTGTACTTCAGACTCCGCAAGCTGTGAGCCAAAATTTCGTAGTCCAACTTTTAGCTCTTCGATTGAAACAATTCCATCATTGTCTGTGTCCATTTTTTTGAACATTTCTTTTATGTCTTCAACCTCTTCAGTAGATAAGAAATCAGCGATGACCTATTTCAACGGTCACCAATTATTTTCTAACAGGAAAATATCATTCCAGTGCAGGAAAATGAAGTATCTTGCACTGAATAAAGAACTAACCCTAAGGGCTTTTCTTTTGAATCTATTCATCATGGAAAACTGCTTCAGCCTTGACTTGACAACATCTCCAAGAGGAACATTTGGAGCTTTTTTAGCATTCTGGAGCCAGGGGTGCTCTACAAGTGGAAAGATAATCATTCGGTGAAACATAATCGCCACTGATGAGAAAATAAAATCAAAATCACAGAAAGAAGAAGAATTTCACAGAAGCCATCTACTTATATATTTTTCCTATCACGGATTAGGAACAAATTTAACCAAGGACTCTGTATGAACTTAGTGAGCTAGTTACAACAAATCACTGAACAATACACTGCTATTACAGCTTTGAAGAAATGCAACAAAAAACAAGAAAAAAGCACAATATAAACACTCAAGGAAATTCCGAATATTTAGAGATGCAGCACTTCTAATCATGAGGTAACATGTCAACCATACAACCAATCTGCCCAGACATATCTAAAACAAGGTAATGCTTCAAAATGATGTACAGGTAAAGTTAGTTAAGAAGAGACAACGAATTTCCAATGAATTAATATGCAGAAAACAAAACCAAAGCATGTGAATTACCTAGCACTTGCTTTGCAGTTAGTCGAAGTTTTGGATCAGGCTCCAGCATTTGTTTGACCAGGTTTTTAGCACTCTCCGAAATATTTGGCCATGGATCCCGTTTGAAATCTATGATACCTCGAAGAATGGCCTGTGCGACCCCTTGCTCAGATTCTGCATTTAACAAAAGAAAGTTATTTCAAAATCTTCGCCCTCTTGAAAGTGAAAAACATAGAGAAGAATCATTTGAGAGAGAGAGAAATGTCGTTACCCGCCCAAAATGGGGGAACTCCACACAGCAAAATGTAAAGAATGACCCCTGCACTCCATATATCAATTTCCGGCCCATAGTTTCGCTTGAGAACTTCTGGAGCCATGTAATATGGGCTTCCAACAATTTCAGAGAACCTCTCACCTACGATATCCAAATGGTTTAGTACTATAAAAAAAACAACACAAACGTGATCAGGAAAAGGTTTGATAATATAGTAATAAATGATCAAAGTTTCTCAATTTACTGGCCGATTGGCCACCTCTGAAAGAGCCTCTTACTGGAAGGTAATAAAGATATCAGCGACTACGGCAGAATGAGGATGACAGCACTAGTTGTCGAACATGCCAATTTAGTTCATAGATATATCTACAAAATTAGACTGCATTAACTAAAGGACTTTGACTTAGATACTTGGGGAAAAAGACGAAACTAAAATCATGCCGATAGTTTCATCAAGCTGTAATTTCAGCTGCTTTGTTCAAGCTTTAGAATGAACTCAATTCTCCAAATCACTATTGCCCAAGATTGAACCTATCATATTAATGAAAACAGGCAAAGCAGCTAGCTTGACAGTATTAAATATGGTAAAAAATAAAGCTCCACTAGCAAAGACCCTATTCAGCATTACAGCCTATGAAACTGGAAAGGTTAAAAGAATCCAGAAACAGTAGTTTCCCCTTGTAGCAGAGAATAACAATGTCCCACTCATTCCAACGAGTCTATTCACACAGTTTTGCAGTCATATTTGTCAAAATCAACAATGGTAGATAGCTGTTCGCTCTTGCTTAAATTGAAGGTCATAAGCTCCAAGACAATGCTGCAAACACCAGTCAAATTCTACTGTTGGGTCCAAATCCCAACAGTTTCGTCTAATTATAACACATTTTTTGCAATCCAACCAACAACTCTACCTGGTTTGAAAAATATAGATAGACCAAAATCAATGGCCTTCAAAGGCGAATTCTCCTTCTTATTCGCGAACAGAAAGTTTTCAGGCTTCAAGTCTCTATGAATAACTCCATGCTTGTGACACAACTGCACCACCTCCACAATCGTCCTCGTCACCGCCGCCGCAGCTCTCTCTGTGTAATGCCCTCTCGCAACAATCCGATCGAACAGCTCTCCTCCTTCACACAACTCCATCACTAAATGCACCGCATTCTCGTCCTCGCACGCCTCTCTCAAGGTCACGATGCTCGAATTCTTCGGCAAATGCTTCATTATAGCAACCTCACGCCTCACGTCCTCGATATCAACCGCAGTCCTCAGCTTCCTCTTCGAAATACTCTTACAAGCCAGCAACTCTCTGCTGCTCCGATCAATACACAGATACGTAACCCCAAACTCTCCGCGACCGAGCTCGCGATCCACTAGATACCTCTCTTCGATATTCTCTTTCGCCACGTCCGTTAGCACCGTGATCGGAGCTTTCTTGCCGGAGCCGGCGTCTTTCTTAGCGTGATCATTACCAGAAAAGCTCGATTTCACGTCTTCTCTGGCAACGGCCGCCGGAGATCTACAGCAATTCCCCATAGAAAGCTTGAATCGTACGGATCTAGCGTGCTAGGGCTTCAGTGTTCACATTCTAGAAGAGAAACCCTATCACACCAATGGCAGTGCGAGTGAGTGAAGAGAGAAGAGGGAACAAAATGGAGGGGACTGTGAAATGTTGGAGGTGAACGGCGGGTGACGTTAGCGAAGAAGAGTAGAGTGTGTCGTCTTTTTCGATAATGGTATATAATAGTAAATAAACGACATGTTAGAGAATTTTAATTGTCGTTTTGGATTGTTTCTGTGACTTTTGTCGGCTAAACGGGACGGTCCGTGGGACGAGGGGGAGAGCGAGAGCGGTTTAATTGTCTGAACTCTGAATTACAAGTCTTTTTAATTATTTTTAAATTTTAGATTCTCGTGGACAAGAATGTGTTGGAATTTAGATTATAATACTGAGGTTTTTGCACCTAAGCCCCTCTCTTTTTGTATATTTCCATTACTAACCCGACTTTTGTTAACTTTTTTTCATTTAATTGTTTAAGTTTTTAAAATTTTCAATTAAGTATTATAATTTTAAAATTTTAGACAATTCAGTTTAAAAATTTATTTTTATTAATATTTTGTTGATGTGAATAGTATGAAAAAATAAATACTGACATTTTAAAATGTTACATGACATATTTTTTAATATGATTTCTTAAATATTATTTTTATGATGTATTTGATGTAAAAGAATTAAAAATTATATTGACAAAAATAAAAATTATATAACTCCTTAAAATATTATTTTTCACTCGATTCGTAAAATATTAATAAAAATATTTTTGAGGTTATCTAATTTTTAGAAGTTTAACTACAAAAATTAAAAATTTAGACTTTAAAATGAAAAACAAAAATAATATACTTAGAAATTGCATGAATAAAAATTCATATAGATAGCTATAATTATAATTTAAGGGAAATTTGGATTTACAATTATAATTATAAAAAACAAATTTTCTCCTTTTATATAATTATCTTATTTGATAAAATTTTAAGCTCAAAATTTTTTTTAGGAATGTCAAATTTGGCATGGTCGCCAGGCTGGCCCCGGCTCGTGGCCCAACCATTATTTCAAAAATGGCATCTTTTTTTACGTTTTCTTTTTAAAAAATGGTAGGTCGGGTTGGCATAAGCCGGGCTACATCTCGACCTATCCTAATACAATATGTGACAATCATATGACAAAAATACTAACAACGGAAAACTTAATGTTGCTATATTTTTATTAAAAATTAAAAGTTAAAGTATTTTTACATCACTTTTTAAGTTCATGTCAGTATTACAAAGTTGAGTAAAATTTAGGATTTTTTTCAATTGACCCAATAATTTATTTAAAATATATAATCTATAAATTATTATATATAATATACATACAATCGAGTTTTTATATAGGGATATATATGAGCTAGCTCATGAGCTTAGATTTAGATGTTTTTAATAAATCGGTCTATGGGTAAGTCCAGATTTAGACTAATTCAAAGTTCAATTATACTAAATAAAATAACATCGTTTTACTTAATAGAGTTGGGCTTTGAATAAGCCTAAGTCTGGATAACTCAGATATAAACTTAACTCATAAAAGATGTTATTTTTTACTTTAAATTTTTTAAAAATTGACAAGATTGACCTGTAAGCCGGCTAATTACCATCCCTCATTTTATGATTATAAAAATCACAAACACCAAAACGAATGAAAATTGACAAGAGAAAGATGCCATTTGTTGTCTCTTTTTAATCTAAGATAGGGAGGAACATGGCCTTGAGTGTTGCTTCTATTTTTAAGTGTTGTTTAGTGTGAAAAAGAGCAGGTGGGTCTCATTTTTTTTGACACTAACGTCCGACTTTCTTATTGCTTTATCACTAGTTTGTGATTGAAATGGTTACATGTGGATTGTTAGGAAACCATCCAAATTTTGTATGCTAAAAGCCAACAAGACCATGAAACTTGAATTATCTTTATGTTTAGGGTTTTAAGCTTTACATAAATACATAGGTAAAATTTAATAAAATAAGATAAAAATTGATTAACTAGAACGAAGTATCTGTTCCGATACAAACTTCAACCGATATCTTGTTTTCAAGCTTGCAAAAGTAAATGTATCCGTGAAAGAATCTCTTGCCAAGATCTTTGTCCTTATATAATTATTGAGATATAATCATCAAGCACATGTTATTTTTGTTTTAAAAATGTTTATGCTAAACAACTTCGATTCTTATCACTTTGTTAATTTAAGGTTTTAAAAGCTTCATGGAATAATCATTTCGGCTCTTCTAATTCTTTGTTCATGTTAATTGACCGTTTTATCGTAAAAATTTAAGCTATTGTTTGAGACCAATTTAATTAGTTTTATATATTTACTATCACACTCTCTTAAGTGAAAGCTTTTTGAACTTGAAACTTACACAAACTCACTTTACTTTATGCTGAATAATAGGTGGATGATAAAATTTGAATTTACGACTACTTAATCACAAAAGCTTTGATTCCATATTAAGTGACCGTTTTATCACAAAAATTTAAGCTATTATATGAAGCCAACTTAATTAATTTTATATATTCACTAATATTTCCACGCTTATTTCTTACGTATGTTTTAATATGTGATACCCAAAACAAGGTTATAATTAGGTGACCAAAATGTTGAAGAACCAACAAAATAAGAAAAGGAAAAGTAATTGAGTTTAGTGTAAATGATAGCATTTTCTAGTAAATTATATTTTAAAATCAAAATTTTACTTAATTTATAATATATAATATTAATTGATCATAAATATAATATATAATCAATTCTTAATTTTATTAGCACGAATCACCATAAATTCAAATTATTACGTCAAACAATATGTAAAATTTTAATAAGTAAAATAAATTATAAAATTATTCTTCACGGTGACAAATTTAAGATTTAATAAAATTAAAAAAAAACAATATAAGCTATATTTATATTTATATTTGAAATAAATTGAAACATATATTTTATACGCGTAATTAATATCTCAAAAAATGAGTAAATGTTCATATTTAAAATATAATTTGATTTTTTAATAAAAATATAATTATTATTTTTGAGTGCATATTGAATATATTTTTTATAATAAGCAACTGTTTATCGATTTCATATTTAAATTAATTCATAAGTTAATAATCTTAAGTCAACCAAAAACTCGATAATAAACTTTAATGCGTAGCAAATTCATGGCTCTAACTAGAACTCTTTAGAGAGTTTTCCTAAACCCAAATTTAAAATCCCAAATTAGTTTTCATAAACCCCAAATCTAAAATCTCAAATTATAACTCAACCGTTTCAGTTGATTCAACCATTAAAATCTTAAATCAATCAACTTTTTGGTTCAATTTTTTAATCTTTAGATTCAATTTAATTTAATAACTCTCGTTGTTAAAAATTAATTAATTAATTAATTAATCAATCGATGTTTGTAAATTAATAAGTTTTTATAAACTAAATTAAATTAATTTATTTTCACTAAACAATATCTCTTTTTAATTAAATTTCAAATTCTACGATAAATAAGAACAATCTCTTTCAATTATATTTCAATTTTTTAATTTTATTAAATATTCAGTCTATTTAATACCGGTTAAATCTTTTAAACTGTAAATATCTTATCTTACCGATTTAACTTTCTGTTCGATTTTTAAAACATTGCTAAAAACTCTTTTAGGCTTGGTTTGAGAAGCGGTGACGGTTGATAACCTACTAAAATCAACATACTGAAATAATAAATATTTATTCTCAATAAATACTACTTATGTGTTTGAGATTATTATTTTGATAATTGCTGAAACATAAAAATCAATGTTTTAAAAACCGGACCGGTGATTGAACAAGAGAAGTAACTGATTCAAAGGTCAATGGTTCAACCGGAATTCAACCGTGATCGAACCGGTGACTAATAAATATATAAAATTTTATTTTATATATTA